>JAMPIV010001843.1:932500-1255000 GCA_024509875.1 Oreohelix idahoensis | reverse complement strand
CCGTTAAAACTTAAGTGATTATTAAGTTTTGTTACTTGTAATTTTACAAATTTAACGTTGATTTAATCCCTTTAAATGTACTGCATGTTTGTCTCAGTCAATTTACTACACACACTCTAAACTGAGCGATACCAGAATAATAAGAACTCTACTGAGTAAATCAGAGGTGGGGGCTTAACGAGCTAAAATTAATCATTGCTTAATTCTTCACAAAAGTGGTCGGCAGGTTCTAGAATTAACGTGCTCAGCCAAATCAGCATTGTTTTCGCTTATCTGAATAGCTTGTGAAGACTCCCTTTGTGATAGAAGTGTCATTACCCATCTATCTACATCTCTACCAAGAGTACTCTTGTGCAAAGGTAGACACCTTTGAAGGCCCATAGTAAATACTCTTTTGAGCTTTGGCAACTGTTGGACCACTACTGCGATGCAGGGGAGGCAATACCGTCACAATATATACAACCAGCGCACAACAGGAACAATTGGCATTATACCCTTCGACGTTTGATGAGGGAGACTGAGCACCTATGGGTTTGTCCGGAGTGCAATGATGTCGATTCTGAACAGTAACAATACAAAAAATTGAACTATTTAGTAAAAAAATATATGAAAGCTCAATTTTTAAAGTTTTTTATATAACACTTTATCAGTATGAATGTGATCTTTGTTTACCTTTATTTGCTGATATTGGATAACCCCAAATGGCGATAGTGGAAGAAAAGGTGAAATGTTTGCTTTGGCTTGCGGGACTGAAATCAGTAACAGCTGTGAAAAGAAAGTTTGCTACTCATAACGGGAAAGATGCATCCCATAAAAACACAATAAATTGGTCGATAAAAAGCTTAAAGAAGCCGTATCAGTTAATGACTATCACGTGACAAGACCGTGGCTGAAGTCGCGAAAGCTTCTAGCAGACGTTAACAGAAAGCACTGCAGTCTCCTCACAAATTCTGGAGCTATAAACAGCACCTGACCTTCTTGCAGAAAGTCTACATCTAAGCACTCATATGCTTTTGCAGCGATACTTTCTTTGGCTGTTTGTTTTACGTGCCGAGGTTGCCCGTTTGTTTTACGTGATTGGAGTTGCCCGTTTGTTTTACGTGCCGAGGTTGCCCGTTTGTTTTACGTACTTGGAGTTGCCCGTTTGTTTTACGTGCCGAGGTTGCCCGTATGTTTTACGTGCTTGGAGTTGCCCGTTTGTTTTACGTGTTGGGGTTGCCTGGCTCATGCATAACCTCATTTCAGTCGCCTCTTACGACATGCATTAGAGAGTAATAGCCTTAGTCTCCTCAGAGAACCCGGGGAACTAAATGGGGCAGGGATTATCCTGCACTACATGAACTGGTAACAAAAACACCAGAAATGATAAATAGCACCGGAGATAATCACCGAAAATGTGTGCTCGAAATAAAGAAATAAAGAAAGCAATGCTGGAATAATACTTATGTATAGCATGCTGTTATCATGAAAGAAAGAAAGAAAGAAAGAAAGAAAGAAAGAAAGAAAGAAAGAAAGAAAGAAAGAAAGAAAGAAAGAAAGAAAGAAAGAAAGAAAGAAAGAAAGAAAGAAAGAAAAGGAAGGAAGGAAAAAGACAGAGGACATTAGAATATAGAAAAGTAGCACAAGTGATGAGCGCTCTGGTGACTTGAGCCAGGGATTATCCGAACGGCCTATCGCCTCGCTGCGAGGTTTGAAGAGCTTTCAAAGGCAAAAGTCCGCCGTGGGAAAGTGCTGGGATTGTTGTTCCGGTGTAGGAGGCAGGACGCACTGAACCGGCAACACGCACTGTACAGTGCGTGCTACTGTCAGGTAGGGAACACTGGACAAGTGATTCTTGCCTAAGTAACAGGTACATAACTCAAGCACGAAGAACTGAACAGTAATTCGTGCCTGAAAAAAAAATAGTTATATCGCACTGCGTTGTAATTATTATAAACCATTAAGCAGATATTTTCACCGTGGAAACGGCAACAAATGGAAAAACTTTGATGCGGGACGGACATCCGGAGTCTCAGGCTCGTATGACTGACAGTGGTGAAAGCCGAAAGGAAGCCAATGGCATGAAGAAAGGAATGGAAAGGTCTTTACTGGAATGGAAACCCATCAACACAAGACTGATAAGAACAAGACTGAGAGGGAGATTCATAAACACCACAATTATACAATGCTATGCCTGCCATCACCGGTGTCAATACCTTTTCGAGGTATGGCGGCTTGCGTACCCTGATTACCCTCAGAGCTATGTGTTACGCACAGATCTTCATTTTTTCTACAGTCATTATATGATCATTTTTTTTTCTAAGTCATGGTATGATCATTTTTTGCTAAAGACATTGTGTAATTAGATTGACTGAAAAGTACACTTAATTTTTTGACGGTCAAAGCTACATAACTCTGGATAATTGAGATTATCATTTAATATGATGTTACCTCCTCTTGTGTCGAGACACGGTCGGTCCATATTTTTATTAACGAAATGTGACCATTCTCCTTATTTGGTAGTATCGGTCAACTGTTGTTGGAATGTCTGAAACCTGTGTTGAGGTCTCTGTTCATGTCCAAATAAGGCTCGATCTAGTTAAATCTGTATCTCGAATGTTCCTAGATCGTCTGGTTTGATTGCTATTCATGTAGATGCGTTCTGCGCATGTCCGGACGCGGGGCGTCTGGGAAGTTTCTTTATCTTTGGAGACGATGTAAAGCTGTGAAGCAGAGAAGACGCGTTTTGGCGTCTGTGTGATTTTGTTAGGGATTAGGAGCCTTATTGTGAGATAGTTAGCTTACAAGGTCCTTCCCCTTGAGTATTCTAAAACGCCTGGAGGCGTATGTTTTCTGTGATGTGGATTTTCGAACGAAGGTAATGCCTCATTTACATCCAATCTGTAACTTTACTTATGTTTGACAATGGTCGATCTCTGCTCACGTATGCATTACAGAAAGGAAGGTTCTTCTAATAGATGTCACGCCCCAGGTATCTTCATACCTGAGATCTATATGTACACGGGTCATACTCAGTCCGAAGGACAGTTCTTTGTTCTATGAACGTCGCTGTGTGTCAGCGGTTATGCCTACGTCAAGGTTAGATTTAGGAATGCCTGTAAAGGTCAGTTTGACCTGCACTCCTGGAATACCATCCTCGTGCAACTTATGATTTGACTCATTTAGCACATCTGAACAGTAAGAGGATTTTTTGTTGATGTACTTTTGTATTTGGAGCCAACCATATAATCCCTTGGCGCCATATCATCATCTTTAGAATATGCCAAATGCATTGATGAACTATGTATGCTGATATTCGTGAATGTCATGACTTTGCCCTATTGTGAACTGGATATACGTACTTGTACCTGTGGCGTCAAAATAAATGATGAAAAAACGTCCAGAGCAGTTTACCATTTCTATGACTTTGCATGTCATTTTGCCTGTGCTGTACTCTGTGGACTACCCAACTACTTTACACACGGCAACAATAAAAACCAGATAGGACACCCTACAATACATCTACAATCTACCCGGTGTCGATAGGGGTGGTACTTCAAGTCAGCCCTAAATCCACCCTTATCATTTCATGGTGGCCAGTAGTTGGTTTAACCTGGCATTTTGGCGCACCATTATCATTTCATGGTGGCCAAAAGTTGGTTTATTCTGGTACCAGCTCTTAAGGGGGTCAACAAACCCAGACATCATCATCAGACTACAAGACAACATTACAGTTTCTACTCATCACCTTTGATGAAATTTTTTGAAAGTACCCGGCGTTACTGACAGTTGGTAATATTTTGAAACTACCCGGCGCTGCTCGACAGTATTGCAGTTTTCCTACGATAGAAGGACAAGTGCTGAGCGAATCGATTTCCTGATCTGTAAGGAAGAAGGACAAGTGCCGTAACAACTGTTCCAGTATCAGAAGTACTGTTGCAGATTCAGAAGGTCAAGTGCCGAAACGACGTTTCCAATATTAGAAGCTCATTTCCTTCGTCATGGCTGTTTATGGGAGCAGATGATGATCAACGTTGGATCATTATCCTCAGAATGCTGATTACATCCTGTTCTACACCGTGCTGACGCTGGATTTATAGAAGTTAAGTGGCCTGTTTTGTTTGTGAACTGTGCCCTTATGTTCTAACTGAGCCTTCTGTCTCTTAAACTTTTCACTCTGTTTACATGCTACATGTTTATATGTTATATGTTATTTGTATATTTATATGTTTATATTTCAGCGGGTTTCGGTTGGGTGGTGTCTTTCAGTAGAAGATACCACGTCACAGAGGTTTCTACTGTTAGCGTTTTCTTTAGGGACTGCAAATTTCTTATTGTGAAATTTGCTAGCGACAAACGTTGCTATATTTGTTTAGTTGTGACGAGTTGTGTTTTATTTTCGTTGTTTTTGTAATATTTTCTTTTTCTTTCTGTTCTTTAGTTCCGATTTCATGTGTTTGTATTTGTAGATCTCCCCTTTTCTATTATTAAGTTCTATACACCATTTTTGTTTATACATTGTGCCGTCATTTGTTTGTGTACATTCTTCGCATTTTGTCATCACATTCTTTGTGATATTTTCCTTTTAGTTCTGCTGTTTATTTAGTTGACTTATGCGAATGTTTTCGTATTGACTTTGATCTTTGTTGTTGTTTACATTGACTTTGATCTTTGTTGTTGTTTACATTGACTTTGATCTTTGTTGTTGTTTACATTGACTTTGATCGTTGTTATTGTTTACATTGTCTTTGATCTTTGTTATTGTTTACATTGTCTTTGTTCTTTGTTATAGGTTACATAGTTCTTGAGTAATTAGCTTTCACTATTGTTACATATTTGCTCATGCACTATTGATTTATAGTGCACTTATCATAACTAACTAGTGTATTTGTTCATGCACTATTACATTGTGCAGTTATGATAAATAACTGATTGATTTGTGTTTATGCACTAATTTGTGTAGTGCACTGATGAGTAAGAAGTGACTTGTGATATTATTATACATTTGATAATACAAGTTTGGTGTCAAAGACTTGTTTCCCACAGAGATTGGGTTAAACATTGGGATTATACAAGTACTTTATTAAGTCTTGTTATTATTAAGGTTGAAATAAGATAATTAATATTTCAGATTTGGTGACTCATACTATTAGACATCATGTCTACACTTGATTACTTTATTGAACAAGGGAAATCCCTTGGCAAGGCAGGTGATAAGTTGGAAGAATATGCAACTACTCAATATGATAAGGCATTAAAGATGGAAGAGAAAAAAATGGAAATGGAAGCTGAACAAAAGAAATTGCAGATGCAGGTGGAGGAAAGAAGATTCCAAATGGAAATGGAAAAACAAAAAAGAGAAACAGAGGCTGAAAATAAAAAACTTGAAAGAGAAGCTGAAGAGAAAAAACTTGAAAGAGAAACAGAGGCTGAAAATAAAAGACTTGAAAAAGAGGCTGAAAATAAAAGATTTGAAAGAGAGGCTGAAGAAAGAAGGTTACAAAGAGAGGCTGATGAGAGAAAAGCAAAAATGGAGCATGAAGAAACACTCTTAGCTTTAGAGTTAGAAAAGATGAAATTAGTGAACACTAGTAATGCTAATAATGCAGATAAGGTGTCAGATAAGACTAATGCTAATAATTTTAAGCTTAATCTACCAGCATTTAATGCCTCCATTGATGACATAACATTTTATTTAGACAGATTTGAAAGTGCATGTAAGGTGCATAACATAGATAAAACACTATATGTTTATCATCTGTCCAAGATACTTAGAGGTGGTGCTTTGATTATGTTGGGCATGGTAGATGTGCCTGACAAGAACAATTATGAGGTTGTCAGAGCAGTCTTGTTAAAAAAATACCAACTTAACGAAGACGGCTATCGTCTTCAATTTAAAAATATGTTGCCAGAAACGAGTAGAATTCTCTGAATTCATATCAAGGATGCGTCTTACTTTTTCACGATGGGTTGAGCTGTCTAAGACAGAAAATACATATGAAGCTCTTATGGACTTACTACTTAGAGACAAGGTTATGTCTTCTGTAAATCAATCTTTTCTTTTCTTTCTTCATGAGTGTAAGCCTAAAAACATAAAAGAAATAGAAGAATACTGTTGCCAGTATGTGACTGCGCACCCTAACGTAACCGTTAGCAACTCTGGAGTAAAAGAAGGTATGCCAGTTGCTTCGGCAGCACCATATGGCCAAAACTTCAAACGTAAGTTTCAAGGTACTCAACATAATATTAATAGAAAGAGCAACCGTAATGATGATCAAAATCATAGCAATCAATCACATGGTGATTCTTCTTCGAATAACTGGAGACAAGCTGACACTCCTCGTTATTATGGATCTAATAATTTTAGACATTTCCGCAAAGGTAGTCAGTATAGAGGTAGCTATTTTTCGCGTAGACCTCAAAATCAGTCTACTAGATTTTCAAATCAATATAGAGATGATAATGACAATTATGGAAGCTGGAACACTAACCATGATAACAATTACAGGAAAGAAAATAATGATAATTTCAGAGGCAATAATGGTCGCGGTAGGTCTCTTCATAAGAGAAAGAGATATCAACAGACAAACTCTGTACAACAAGAATCTCAGGGAGCAGATAAACAGGTTAATGATAATAAAAACCCTAATGCTGTAGGATGTTCTTCTTTTGACTTTGGTAGAGCAAATAAATGTCCCCAATGTAGTACTTTGTTCGAACCAACTACCGTAACTACTTTAAGCTGTGGTCATCCTCTTCCAGCTCTTCCTGCTAATGTTGCGCATGACGGGAGAGGTTCTCTTCTACTACATAAGGGTCTTGTAAATAGTAATCCAGTCTCAATTTTGTTTGATTCTGGATGTACTACTGTTGGCGTTAGGCAATCTCTTGTAAATCCATCCTGTGCTACAGGAAAGGTCATCAAATGTGTCACATTTGGTGGCACTTTGGAAAAGTATCCTACTGCCATAATACATATTGCTACTCCTTTCTTTACGGGAGATGTCCACGCGTGTCTTCTTCCAAACCCTATTGCGGACCTTATTATTGGTCGTATTCACGGAGTAGGGAATGTACCCCACAGCAAATTGCTGTTTGGGAAGAGCAAAACATGGAAGCTACTAATGCGGTGGTCACAAGGGCACATGCTCTGGATCCACCTCAAACTTCATTAACTAATAATGAGGAAGTAGATAACCAAAACAGTCACTTGATTATTTCACGTGACTCATTTATAAAATTGCAAGAAGAAGATTCTTCTTTACAAAAATTCTTCATTCTAGCAAAAAAAAAGGTGATCCAAATCAGAATACTAATAGAAAGTCTTGGATTTCTATGAAGAACGGCGTACTTGTGCGTATGGTACAAGACTCGTCTACGTCCACTCATTCACAAATTCTTGTGCCTTGTGATGAATTTACCGTGATACAACGTTAAAATATCTCCAATTATAAAGAGAACATTGTAAGGATAAAAGTAATGCGTAAGATACTAGGAGACATGCTCGCCCATGCCCGCATTTCTCACCGCCATTCAAACTAACTAGTTAGACATGCAGATGAAACGGTTTACCCTTTGTAGACGGGAGGGAAACGGAGAGAAAAAAAGGAAAAATATGACTGAACACGTGTTTGAACTAAAGGGCAAAAAGACGCAATTGGTAATAAAAGAGAAAAAAAATCACGCCACTAGTTAACACAATGTAAGGAAATTGATAGAAAAGACCTTAGCTCTTATTCGAAACAGTCATTTCTTGGACGTTTTACGATACTTGGTTGTTTTATTTGAATTCAGCGGCAAACGCCGTGGAGAAGGTTCGAGAACAAATTTCAAAAAACTAACCTTGAGAAAAAATATGTTTTTTCTTAATAATAAAGTTATGAATATAAAACCTAGCTAGTATGATAGCCCATCTTAAGCAGGGAAATAATATACTTTAAATTATACAGACGGACAGATAACAAGGAAGATATTGACAAAAGACTGTATTGTTCACATCAGACTGGCGGACAGTATTGTTGTGCACACTTTCACTAAAGCTTCAAATTTTCGTCCTTGAGACAAGGAAATGCAAAAATCTAGCTGTAATGAACGAGAGGGGGAAGGTTGGAGAATTGTGGCTAAAAATAACTTAGGAGGCAGATTTGTGTAGGGTGTTGCGTGTAGTTGGTCCAAGAAACAAGTGTGTTTTTGTGAAAAAACAAGTAGAGACAGACGGACCAACAGACAATAATACATACTTGACTGAGATCTGACTGAAATTTGACTTTTGGTTTGAAGATTTGAAAAAGTTAGGGGGGAAGTCTGTGATTGGACAAAGTTATTCATATTAGCGGGATAGAGACGCGCATTTTTGCCATTTGACATAAGTCTGTCCAGTAACACAGTCAGTAATTTCCAGTGGTGTTTTTCCCAGAAGATATTATATACAACTTAGTGGGACGCCATACTATAGCCAGCAGCTCAGCTGAGTTTTGCTAGCATTAACTGTGTTCTCAATTCTGAATTCTGGTAAGAATGAAAGCATTTATCTTGTATATTTTAATATTTTGAGTGATTGATACTGCCATATCATATAAAATGATTACGACAAGTAAGTGCTCGCTCTAGGTCCCCAGCCCAAGTTCAGGGTCTAGAGACAAACAAAAAATATATGGACGCCTAACTAAGACTATGGAAGGCGGATCTATTATTGAGATCAGTGGGAACATATTACCTATCTTATTGAAGAAAAGAGGAAACTATTGAACATATCTCAGATGCAATGCAGTCTTGGGGAACTGGTACTATATGAAAACAACTGGGTAAGATGTGCTATGTTGGTCAGAGAGATCTGACCCATTCTGTGTAATGTTGATGTGTTGTGCTGTGTGTAAGAGTGGTGCAGTGGATAGAGTACTGACACATGGCACAAATTTTGTTTCAGAATTGTGAGTTTCTGTTGTGGCACTAAAGGTAGTGCCACATACTTAAGCAAGAATACACAAGCTGATGTGTGTGCCGCTTAACATTTGTGTCAGTGCAGCCTAGCATTGTATTCCAGCTACAGAGAGGAGTGGGCCACCGGAATCCAGTATCAGATCGTCACAGACAAGATGAGTGAATACGTGGCCTGCTGAAGATTCACCAGTATTTAAAACCACCACAAATATTTCCCCTATCAAATATATACTGAATTCTTGGGAAATATAACATTTACTACAGTCTATAAGTCAATGGACAAAGCTTGTTGTAGTCACAGAGTGGGAGTGATGACACCACCCCAACAGCACATCCAGTAATAGTTCTCCCAGAGACAGTATAGATATTATTAATATTAACCAGTCTTATAAAATACCTATGTACACAAATTCCATTTTATTATGCCATATATTTATGCATTCCATTTATAACTCCATAACATTTCATATGTTCTGACCAAAATAAAACATTGGTTCAGAACTAATAAATTTAGAAAAAATTGTTAAACTCAAAACTAAAACAGTCTGAGTTAGTTCAGTGTGTTATAGATTTTATTAATATTATTAGACTTATTAATTACCTGTGTGTGTTTGTATATTCTATTACAACACATTACATTTCAGTACCCTAGACTTTTAACGTAGCTAACATTCATGATAGTAGAATAGTCTGTTTGAGGTCGTAGTGGTAGTAAGAAGGGCCTTCTGTAATTCACATAACCTTTTATCTCAGGAGCCTTCACAACTGACCTCATACAGTACCCTAGGTAACATAACAACCATACAATACCATCAAAACCACTACATGCCTAAGAGTATGAGATTGCAAATATTGCAACATGCTCATGACTCGCAATGTGCTGGACATATGGGTTTTTCCCGTACAAAGTCGAGGGTTCTTGCGGCTTTCTTTTGGCCATTTGTGAGCAAGGACATACGAATTTACTGTCGTTCTTGCAAAGTGTGTCAGGAGGTCAAATCGAAAGGACCACGACATGCTGCGCCTATTCAGGCTGCTGACATTCCTATTCGCCCTTTTCAAAAAATGGCAATAGATATTATCGGTCCTTTTAGAATTAAGTCGGCCAGAGGACATCAATTTATCCTTACATGTGTCGATATGTGCACACGTTGGCCAGAGGCTATACCTCTCAAGAGCATCTCAACTGCTGATATCGCAGACGCTCTTTGGCTGATATTTTCTCGCTTGGGTTTCCCCGGAGAAATATTATCAGACCATGGCACTCAACTTATATCAGACACTATGTCACAGGTAATGTCTATGCTACATATTAAAAGGTCTCTCAGCAGTATCTATCACCCAATGTCTAATGGGTTAGTTGAGCGTTTGAATAGGACACTAAAAACTTTACTTGGGAAAATAACTGAGGATCATCCTCAGGATTGGGACAGGGTTTTACCCGCGGCTCTCTTTGCTTATAGAGAGGTCCCCAATGAACACACAGGGTTTTCTCCTTTTGAACTTGTCTTTGGCGCGCATCCGCGCGGCCCTATGTCTTTACTACACGATCTTATCACTGCCGATAATATTAGCGATGAGACTCAATCTTCTTATGAGTATGTCATTGCTCATAGGCAAAAGATCATCGAGGCATGCAAACTAGTAACTTCTTCATCCGAATTTGCTAAAGAAAAGGCAAGGCAGTTTGCAAATAAAAATAGATGTCTACGACAACTTTGTCCAGGTGACAAAGCATTCGTTCTTCTTCCGTCAAGGGAGAACAGACTTCTTATTGCATGGAAAGGTCCATATGCAATAGTCTCTAAAATTTCCGATGTCGACTATGTTGTCGATATTGATGGAAAGCATAAAACTTTCCACATAAATATGCTCACGGAATTTCATGAAAGACCTGACTATTTGCAGCCTATTTTCCAGGCAACGGACAATTCTAAAGTACCTCATGGTCATTACTCATCCCTGTCAGTTATACAGGATGAGGAAACTACTTTTTCTGATGTCAATCTTCCACTTCCTATGGTCCCACTTCATTCTACGGAATCTTGGAAAAACGTTACCGTTTCTCCTAATCTTTCCGCTGAGGAACATCGACAAGTTTCTTCGATGTTGCAAACGTTTCAGGATGTCCTTACAGACATCCCGGGACACACACATGTCATCGAACATCACATAGTGCTTACTGTCCATAATCCTATCAGAGTCAGACCCTATCCAATACCTATCCACTTTCAGTCACAAGTCGAGAAGGAATTGGATGAGATGATACGGTTGGAAATAATCGAACCATCTACTTCACCATACTCTTCGTCCATGGTTATTGTTCGAAAGAAGGATAATAACATGCGCATTTGCGTAGATTATCGCAAATTGAACCAAGTTACGAAGTTCGATGCTGAACCTATGCCTTCATTGGAAGAGCTACTAAGTAAACTTTCTAATTCTAGGTTCTTTACCAAACTAGACTTGTCTAAAGGTTATTGGCAAGTTCCTTTAACTGAACGTGCCAAACCTTTTACAGCGTTTTCTACACCTAGGGGTTTATTCCAATGGAATTTCATGCCTTTCGGTCTTATGAACGCCCCTGCTACATTCGTACGCATGATGCGGCGAATTCTCGCATATCGTACAGATGTCATAGCATACTTAGACGATATCTGTCTGTTCAGTGATTCCTGGGAAGATCACTATTTGGGTTTATACGAATTGCTGTCTACTCTTCGCGAGTATAACTTGACTGCAAAACCCTCTAAAGCTTTTATAGGATTTAGTGAGATTTCTTTCCTGGGTCATCGTGTTGGTCATGGTCTTTTAAAGACAGAGGACCACAATGTTTCAAAAATACTTAACATTTCTGTACCTAAAACGAAAAAACAAGTACGAAGTCTCTTAGGTTTGATCCAATTTTACGGACGATTTATTCCGAATCTGTCCTCCATTATGGCACCGCTTTCTACTTTATTGAAGAAAGGATCGCCTAATCTGATCCGCTGGTCTCAAGAATGTCAATCCTCATTGGACCAGGTTAAAACTCTATTTTCATCTCCACCTATCCTTAGGTTACCTACTGTTGAGAAGATTTTTGTTCTTCGAAGTGACGCCTCGTCAACTGGGATTGGGGCAGCACTTATGCAGGAGTATTTTGATACTCTGCACCCAGTGATGTATATCTCTAGGAAATTAAATGCTGCAGAAAAGAATTACTCGGTTTTAGATCGTGAATTATTAGCTATGGTATGGTCTATTCTGAAGTTACAAAGATTTCTTCTAGGCGCACATTTCATTGTGGAAACCGACCAGAAAGCTCTTACTGCTATTCAGAGCAAAAACTTGAAGAGCTCGAGGTCCACTCGATATGCCATAGCTCTTCAACCATTTCATTTCACGGTGCGAGCTATCCGTGGTTCGGATAATGTGATGGCAGACATTCTGTCCAGGTGCCCACACGATTCCACATAATTCTTCTGTCATATATATTTCCTGATATACAATTCAATACTATAATGACATATTATCACATATTTTCTCACTTTTTGGGAATTTATAACGTTGTACCATGTAATTTCTTTTTTTTTCTGTTACCGATTTGAGCATAACAGAAGAAGGCTTAGTTAGCGATATACGGGCCAAAAGATCACATGGCCACATTTAGATATTATATTTTAATGATTATATTAAGAGATTTAACATTTCTCTTAAAGATTTGTGTTATTGATATTTTCGCAGCACATCATTGAAGTCTGCGAGATTTTGTACATTGTGAAACTTTGAAGTTATCTAGTCCTGTCCTGGATTGGGAGCGGATGATGTCCACATCTTCTTGTATCGATTGTATTTATGTCTACGAGAAACAGCACATGTATTAGTAATGTTTAATAATGCATTATATAATGTACTCTTTGTTTAAATATGTGTTATATTATATTGCGGTATATTGGTATATTACACCGTTGTTTGCACAACACGTCATTGTATAATACTATGATAATATATTTAATTTCATAGATTTGTATGAGTATAATTTCTTCTTCTTCTTCTTCTTCGTTCACCCTCAGATGTCAACTTGAATAAGTTCAAAGAAAGCAGTGGTCAGCCTGAGGCTGTTGATATCTCCGTAGATTTTCTCCAGGAATGGTACTGGTGATGGCCATATGCGTCTTCTCTGTTCCTCATATGTTGGGCACCTTTGAAGCAGGTGTTCGGCAGTCATTTTACCAGTGCCACAGTCACACTCATCCGTAGTTCCTATCTTTAATTTGTTGAACAGATGGTATCTCAATCTGTTATGACCAGTGCAAAGTCTGAAGATTACCACTTGTTCACTTCTGCTGAGCTGGTAATACGGATCATTTTTTTGATGTCCTGGATGCTCTTCTTCCCACTTGTGCCTGTATCTGCGCTTGATAAAACTCTTGGACTCCTCATAGATTATATTTGTGTCCAGCTGAGGAAGTTTTCCCCCCTCCTTTGCCAATCTGTCAGCCTCTTCATTTCCAGGGATGTTGCAGTGAGAAGGGATCCACTGTATCACAACTCTTTTGTATTGCTGACATAGTCTGTGAAGTGTTACTCTTATGTCATCCAGTTCAGCATTTATTTGACTTTTCAGTGTTGTAATCACTGACAGCGCATCTGAGAAGATAACTACTGGTCTCTCCGAGCTTTTTTCTGTCATTAGAATTTCTGATGCAGTGTTTATGGCCTCTGCCTCTGCTCTGAAGTTAGTTGAAAATTTCCCTGTTGCGACTGCTATCTTTTTTTGTGTGCCATTGCTTAAGCTCAGGAAGACTCCTCCACCCCCATCTTCTGTTGCATTAGTTGCTGATCCATCTGTGTACGCATGGATCCAGATGTTGCTTGGGTAATGTTTCTCTATATATTTTGTGGTTAGGACTCTCCTTTCTGTTTCAGTTTGACTGTTCTTTCTCTCAATACCAGGAACATTTTCTATCATTTCAGGGAAGCACTGTTGTTTCCAAATTGGTAGCTTGAGTGCAGTACATATTGGCGTAGCTGTTGATATTGCATTTATGGGGTCTGCTCTCATCTTTGTTTTGACTGTCTCTACAAAGTTGCTTCGCTTCAGTCTTCCCCTTCCAAGTCCATTTATCCTCTGGTGCATTGGGTGATCTATCAGCCTCCTGAATTTCTCGGCTTGTTGCTGTGCTCTGCTATCTCTTCTATCCTCCATAGGCTGGAGGTGAGTAATCTTTTCCAACTCTTTTATTGGTGTTGATTTCATGCCCCCAGTTATGATTCTCATTGCTTGGTTTTGGGTTCTGTTTATTTTGTCAAAGTTCGACTTAGCGGCTGTTGACCATGCTGCAATGCCATATTCTAAGACTGGTCTCACTCGCCCAGTATACAGATTCTTTAGTACTCTCTCGTCTGCTCCCCAAACCGTGCCAGCAAGTTTTTTCATGATTGCCATTCTCTGCCTTGCTCTTGTCCTGTTTTTTTCAATCTGGGTTTTCCAAGTCAAGCGGCGATCAAAGGTAATGCCTAGGTAGTTTGGGTTTTCATCCAGATGTAGATTTTTCCCATTTAGCACCAATTTGGAGATCTGTGGTTTGTTAGAGAGAGAAAACACTGTGAATGATGTTTTCTACTCATTTATCTTTACTAGCCATGCCTTGGCCCACTCCTCCAGTGATGTTAGGGCTTGCTGCATCCGAATGCTTGCCGTAGAGATATATTCCTCTGAGATCCACAGGGCTAAGTCGTCTGCAAAGGAGGCATTGTGGGTTCTTCTTGGAATATTCTCTGATATGTCATTTATATATGTGAGGAACAATGTGGGTGACAGGATTCCCCCTTGGGGAACACCCTGCTCCAATACCATCTTCCTACTGGTCTGTCCTTGTAGTTGGACTCTGGCCGTTCTATTTTCAAGATAGTGGCTGATCCATTTGAACATTCTCCCACACACTTCACTTCTTTGCAGCTTGACTTTCAGTCCATCTTTCCACACTTTGTCAAATGCTTTTTCTAGGTCCACCCAAACCACCAGTGTGTGCTTTTTTTCTTGGAAAGCATCCTCAATTTTCTGAGTTATATAAGTGATCTGGTCTTCAGTGGATCTGTGTTTCCTGAATCCTGCTTGCTGTGGGGCTAAGAGATGTTTTTCCTCTAGATGCCACATAAGTCGAGTATTTATTATGCGCTCCATCAATTTTCCAACACAACTAAGTAGACTGATAGGTCTGTAGCCATTTGGTTCTGTCTGAACTTTGTCTTTCTTAGGTATTGGAATCAGTATGGCATCTTTCCATGCCTGTGGTACAATTCCTCTTTTCCAGCTGCAGTTTAGGATGGCCAGAAGCTTCTTTTTTGCCTTTGTTCCTAGGCCTGTTAGCATTTCAATGGTTATCCCATCTTTTCCGGGTGACTTCTTTTTCTTTAGCGCCCTCATTGCCTCTTCTAATTCTTGCATTGTTAACTTTGCCATCATGTGTTCTTCTGGTGCAAGCTTTTTGTTATCATGATTCCTTTGTTCATCAATGATGGCCTTTCTTCTGTCTATAGGGACATCAATGTGGTTTGC
Organism: Oreohelix idahoensis; assembly: GCA_024509875.1. Taxonomy (NCBI): domain Eukaryota; kingdom Metazoa; phylum Mollusca; class Gastropoda; order Stylommatophora; family Oreohelicidae; genus Oreohelix; species Oreohelix idahoensis. The sequence goes on along the minus strand of JAMPIV010001843.1, from coordinate 1,239,537 downwards.
ACCAGCATAGTGTTCCATGAGTGCATTTGCAGCTTTTTTTCCCCGAGAGCATATTTTCACCTTGTTTGATTGTGATGTGATTTTTGTAAGGTTCTTCGTTGTTCAAAGCTCTAACTAGTTTCCACAGCTTGTTCCCTTCTTTATCTAGGTTGAGATTTTCTGTTGTTTGCTTCCAGCAGTCTCGTGTTGTTTGGTTTAATGTTCTTCTGTACTTTGCAGTGGTTGCTTTGAGCAAGATGTTTGCCTCAGTTGTTTGTTCTGTTTCTGCAGTGTCTCTGGCTTGTGTTACCTCATCTTCAAGTTTTTGCAGATCTTCATTCCAATATGGTTTATAGTTTTTTCTTGCCCCTCTCGGAATAGTCTCAATAGCTGCTTGAAGTATTGCTCTATTAAAGCTTTCAACCATATTTTTCATGCTGTTGTTTCGTGTGTTGATGGTTTCGCAAAGGCTGTCAGTCAGCACTGCAAAACTGTCCCAGTCAGCTCTTTTGTAATTCCATCGGGGCAATGGTTTCACTTCATGGGGAACATACTCCATATTAACCACTAGCTTTATTGGTCTGTGGTCGCTGCCTGCTAGCTGGCCAAGTACCTGTCGGTCAATTTTGTGAAATTTTGTCCCCTGTGGCAAAAGCTAGGTCTGGAGTGGAAGTGGTGTGCCATCTTCTAGAGTAGAAACTGGGTTTATCATCTGGCCTGTTGATAAGGTGAAGATTTGTGTCTATCTCCCAGTCCTCCACTTCCTCTCCTCTACTGTCTGTATCCAGATATCCCCATCTTTCCGAGTGGCTGTTGAAGTCTCCGACCACAATGCAGTTTGAGCTCTTTATTTCCATACTTTCAAGTGACAGGTCTTTGCTCGGTGGGCCACACAAATTGTAGATACGCATGTTCGTGTCCTTTATTTTAATGTCAACCCCTACAATTTCTGATTGGTCGTTGAAGTTCACAGATACCTCGCTACTTGGTATTGAGTTTCGGGTAAGTAATAGCACACCTCCTTTGTGTCCTTCTCGATCGAGTCGGAAAGCCTGGTATCCTCTTATTGAGAATCTGTGGTTGCTGTTGAGATGCGTTTCTTGGATGCAAGCCACATCTATTTGATCCTCATAAAGGCGGTTTTTTAGGGGGACTTTTTTGTTCAGAACTCCTTCTGCATTCCACTGCAGAATGTTGAGTGTTCTTGGTGTTTGGTCAATAGCTTTTGCCCTTTCCCTCTGTACCTTGACTCCACAATTCAGGGGAAGGTGACCACCAGTAGTATTGGTTGGACCCCTTCGAGGTGGGGGGTCCGGCACTCTCGCCGCCTGGCGGGACTCCACGGGATGAGCACCACAACGCTTAAATTGTATTCGTGACATCTTTATTAGGCGAAGTACGTTGCACTGTTTCGTTGAGCATGTAGCCCAGTGCATCCGATTTCAACAAGCGTTTCTGTAGGGTTGCGTTCCTTAGCCCTTGACTGTCCCCAGCCTACCTGCAAGGCAGCAGGTGGTTTGAAATCAGAGTTTTCCTTCTCCTAGACGAACTGCCTTCCAAGGCTTACGAGCTTCATCTACCCGGGATTTTAACCCATGCCTGGGGTTTGGGTTGATGCTGGCCAGAGCATGGTCCACTCGCCGGTGGGCACTGCGCCTACACTGTATGGGGTCCCAAACTACTCCCGATAGACGACAAACAGTGAAGAATGAGGCAAGAAAGCATTTAACCCATGAAGTGGGGGTGGATTGGTGCAGACCAGAGCATGTACCACTCGCCGGTGGGTTCTGCATCTACACCTGTAGGGTTCCACTCACTCCTCAGCCCATTTAGTCTGGCCCCTCACCCAGGACCTGTCCGGCTTGGGTGACCCTGCCAGGAGTAAAACTCCCGCCGGCATAGCTCCCGGGATCATTGGGGCGCTCAAGCTCTCCAACCACGGCAAGGTAGGCTTACATGTGGAGAGGAGTATAATTTGACTTTCATTATGATATTGCCATCACTGTGGCGTGTGTTGGTGGCACTTTCCTGGAATATATATACACGTATTATTATTATTATTATTCCTTTGACCGCCGACCGACTAAGCAGTCTTCGGCCATAACACCTTGCGGCGTCATTAGGGCAACAAGAAATCGTCCGTTGTTCCGTCACACCTAGCGGCGTATATTGGTACAACAGACTTTTAATTGTTGTTTCTGTGATCGATGTGACAAGCAAGCGGTAGATCAATCCGCTGTGCCCCGAACTTGCCCTCATGTGTACTCTACTCCTGTCGCTATAAAACCATTTCGCCATGTCTCCCAGACGCCCGTCCAGCCAAAATCCTTTCGGGATCGAAGGTCCTCGAAAAAGGGCAGTCTGGCACAGACACAGTTCCCACTCACTGCCTCTGCTGCGCTGGGAGGACCCGGCAACCGGGACCACACACAGCCTTGAGAGGACAAAGATCGCCTTAAAGGATATACACGTATACTTAGGTAAATTTTTGTTTCTCTAAGGATCTGAGATATAATCTCAGTTTCGCTCCATGCGTCGAGCAAGCCTCATTTTTAGGCAATATATCCGCGCATCATACGCGCGTTAGGAGCCTAGGGTTTTCCCGGCTCCAGGATTAAAAAAAAAAAGTTTCATTTTTTTCCCGGGAGGGTGCGGTAATGTTACGCACAGATCTTCATTTTTTCTAAAGTCATTATATGATCATTTTTTTTTCTAAGTCATGGTATGATCATTTTTTGCTAAAGACATTGTGTAATTAGATTGACTGAAAAGTACACTTAATTTTTTGACGGTCAAAGCTACATAACTCTGGATAATTGAGATTATCATTTAATATGATGTTACCTCCTCTTGTGTCGAGACACGGTCGGTCCATATTTTTATTAACGAAATGTGACCATTCTCCTTATTTGGTAGTATCGGTCAACTGTTGTTGGAATGTCTGAAACCTGTGTTGAGGTCTCTGTTCATGTCCAAATAAGGCTCGATCTAGTTAAATCTGTATCTCGAATGTTCCTAGATCGTCTGGTTTGATTGCTATTCATGTAGATGCGTTCTGCGCATGTCCGGACGCGGGGCGTCTGGGAAGTTTCTTTATCTTTGGAGACGATGTAAAGCTGTGAAGCAGAGAAGACGCGTTTTGGCGTCTGTGTGATTTTGTTAGGGATTAGGAGCCTTATTGTGAGATAGTTAGCTTACAAGGTCCTTCCCCTTGAGTATTCTAAAACGCCTGGAGGCGTATGTTTTCTGTGGTGTGGATTTTCAAACGAAGGTAATGCCTCATTTACATCCAATCTGTAACTTTACTTATGTTTGACAATGGTCGATCTCTGCTCACGTATGCATTACAGAAAGGAAGGTTCTTCTAATAGATGTCACGCCCCAGGTATCTTCATACCTGAGATCTATATGTACACGGGTCATACTCAGTCCGAAGGACAGTTCTTTGTTCTATGAACGTCGCTGTGTGTCAGCGGTTATGCCTACGTCAAGGTTAGATTTAGGAATGCCTGTAAAGGTCAGTTTGACCTGCACTCCTGGAATGCCATCCTCGTGCGACTTATGATTTGACTCATTTAGCACATCTGAACAGTAAGAGGATTTTTTGTTGATGTACTTTTGTATTTGGAGCCAACCATATAATCCCTTGGCGCCATATCATCATCTTTAGAATATGCCAAATGCATTGATGAACTATGTATGCTGATATTCGTGAATGTCATGACATTGCCCTATTGTGAACTGGATGTACGTACTTGTACCTGTGGCGTCAAAATAAATGATGAAAAAACGTCACGAGCAGTTTACCATTTCTATGACTTTGCATGTCATTTTGCCTGTGCTGTACTCTGTGGACTATCCAACTACTTTACACACAGCAACAATAAAAACCAGATAGGACACCCTACAATACATCTACAATCTACCCGGTGTCGATAGGGGTGGTACTTCAAGTCAGCCCTAAATCCACCCGTATCACTATGCCAGCGGGAGTTTTACTCCTGGAAGGTTCTACTAAGCTGGACAGGTTTGCGCGGGCAGGGGTCAGACTAAAGCAGACACCCTGGTCCTCCGGGTTGGGGGTTTTAGCATAGGGCTGACACCCCTGTCTATGTAAAAAAAATTATGAAGTTACGGAAACAACAACAAATGAACAAACTTTGCTGCGGGATGGACATCCGGAGTCTGAGGCTCGTATGACTGTCAGTGGTGAAAGCCGAAAGGAAGCCACTGACATGAAAACAGACGTCCTGACCGCAAAACATTATACAAGGATAGGATTTTGGAATGTCAGGACAATGAACGAGACGGGTAAACTAAAACAGGTCACGGCAGAAATGAGAAACTATAGGTTACACATTCTAGGGATAAGCGAAAGCAGATGGACAGGGGCAGGAAAAGTTAAAACAGCAACAGGAGAAACAGTACTTTACTCTGGAAGAGAGGATGGACAGCACAATGAAGGCGTAGCCATTATTCTACAGAAAGGAATAGAAAGGACATTACTGGAATGGAAACCCATCAACAACAGACTGATAAGATTAAGATTGAGACGTAGATTCACCAATACTACAATAATACAATGCTACGCACCAACGAATGATAGCGATGAAGAGGTCAACGATGAATTCTATCAACAACTGCAGAAAGAAATGGAAGACACACCTAGATATGATCTTATTATAGTAATGGGAGACCTCAATGCGAAAGTTGGTACACACAATACATATAATGAAAGAGTAATGGGGAAATGCGGCATCGGAACAGCAAACGAAAATGGGGATAAATTAATAAGTTTCTGTAGCATTAACAACCTGGTCATTGGAGGAACACTTTTCCCACATAAAGAAATTCACAAATTAACATGGGAATCACCAAATGGTCGGGACAGAAACCAGATAGACCACATTATGATTAACGGTATATAGAGACATGCATTACAAGATGTGAAGGTAAGAAGAGGTGCAGATGTGGGAAGTTATCACCATTTAGTAGTAGCAAAACTGAAAGTGAAACTAAGAAGGGCTGGACCAACTGTAACTACACAGAAAAGATTTGACATCAGCAAATTGAAGGATCCCTGTAAAGTTTGCTTGCACACACTGTTACTGTAAAATGTCAGTCTGTAAAGAAGTATCAGTTGTATACTGTAAACCTTCTGTAAAGTGTGGTGTATTCTCTTTCTTCTGTAAAGCTCCACTATCAATCACTGTAGCATGTTGTTTGTGGTGCCACTACTGTATGTGTCCATGGTAGTGTACAGAGTTGTCGAGATCAGGCATGCTCCAGTCTACCCAGCTGTAAATGGGTAACTCACCCTAGTCCTAAGTTAGGGAAGGCAAAGGCAGCTGTAAACAGTAGTTTCCCTCTAAGGCTCCAGGGGAAGCAGGCCCTAAACTTGGTCACTTCAACCGACGCAGGATGGTGTAGATATGGGTAGAAGTGTAGAGTGTGTTTACCGCGAATGGTGTACTGTTCGTGTTCTGACCAATCTAAACACTCATTCACTTGTGTCTACAAGGCACCAATGCAGACTGCTGGAATCTTTGTTTACACAGTTTATTTGGACGCTCACACTGGGACATAACGAGTAAATCATGGGTATGTTGACATATCAATTTGCAGGCATACATAGTAGATCCTATGTCATGGCACATTCATAAATAATAGGTAGTACATCAATGGCCGCATCCCCTATCTGACTAAGCGCGTCAGTGAAGGCGGATCGGTAAGTAACTAAAGTTGCTTTATATTCACAGTTTATCATATTGTGAAACCACGATAAGGGGTTTCTATCCAAATTGAGATCTCCTTGCCACTGTCCGAATAATAAGATACATGCCCCGTTCTTTAGACAGTGATCCAAAAAATGCGATGACAGGAATGTAACATGGCCGCCTACCTGAGTTGTCGCTCACTCGCTCACAGGAGGATATATATATAAGCCAAAGTTAATTTGCAATACATATGCATAATTTCATAAAGTTCCTCCATACAGATCTACCGTAATCCAGTTACCTCACGTAGACATAATTACAGTATGGAGCCTGTCATCTCCGTCGATACAAATTTGACCCTAGCGTTGCGAAGCACAAAATTCCCGCTAGGCCTAACCGACCTGAGATCATCAAAACAGGGACTGGAATTACCTGGAGTCCGAATCATACATGGTACCGTACATTAGGAGAGTCTCTAACACAACTCTAGTAGAGACACAATCTCCTATAGAAGAAAAACTACTTCGTAAATCATTTTTACTGAAGAATATACCAGCCCTGGAAAAATGCGTACCCGCCATTGTCACGGTACATCGGAACTCATCACGACTAGACAAGACAACTCCTACTTCCGCTAGAGCGGTGTAACAAGAATATAGTCCTGCCTACCCATCCAAAATATACAATATAGGACTGATTCTACTTGTACTAATAATATGTAATACATATGAATTCAGGCCATAAACATAATAAGCAAATTAATCTATTTTCTGGCCCTAAGAAATAGGTACAGACAAGGGTGTCATATCCATGCGCCGAATTAATATCAAGAACGATTACTCCTATAATCAACAGGGTAAAACAATTATGGATTATCTAGCCTTCCCCATAGACAGCATTTTCATACACAAATGAATGAATGTCTATATCTTTTCCATATTAAATAGCCATATCGATTTTTGTAATATGTGCGTCAAAATATGCAAGCAACAATCCCCTTACCAGAAAAGCTTCTGCGGCTACATAAAGAAACGATACAAATTTGCCAAAAGTCAGGAAAAGACATTGACTGACGATATAGACCAGAAATTCAACACCATTTCAACAATATATAAGGAAAGCAGCAAATCATGCTTGGGATTCCAGGAAAGGAAGAAGCAAAACTGGATAACACCAGAAACATTAAACACCATAACACTGAGAAAGGAAATGAAAAGAAAGAAAACAGAAGCGAAGTCCCCCAGGTTAAATAAATACAGACATTCCACAAAAAGAAGAAATCATCACAGCAATCAAAGGGTTAAAGAATGGAAAAGCTCCTGGCCATGATAACTTAAGTGCAGAGCTATTTAAGACAGACCCTGAGCTAGCAGCAGAACTATTAGAACCACTATTTGCACAAGTCTGGAAAAAAGGGACAACGCCAACAGAGTGGAACAAAGGAATAATTGTCAAATTGCTCAAGAAAGGAGATCTTGCATACTGCAATAATTGGAGAGGAATCACTCTTCTCTCAGTTCCCAGCAAAATACTAGGCAGGATAATTATACAGAGAATGTCAAAAGCAGTAGACCACAAACTGAGGAAAGAACAAGCAGGATTTAGAAAGAACAGAAGATGTGTAGATCATATATTTTACTCTCAGGAACATTATAGAGCAGTGCTCAGAATGGCAAAGACAGCTGTACATTAATTTCGTTGATTTTGAAACGGCTTTTGACAATATACATAGGGAGAGTTCATGGAAAATACTGAGGGCTTATGGAATTCCAAGCTGCATAGTGTCAATCATAAAAAGCCTCTATGCCAACTTTACGTGTAGTGTTGGGCAGAGAAACCTAACCTTTGAGGCGAAGACAGGAGTACGACAGGGATGCCCCTTATCAACCACTCTATTTTTAACAGTCATAGACTGGGTGATGCGCCAGACAACAGAGGGCAGTCCAAGAGGAATAAGATGGACTGCATTTTCTACATTGGAAGATCTGGAATATGCAGATGACATTGCACTACTAACACATTCACATCAACACATCCAGGAAAATACGGATAGACTTAATAAGTATAGCCAGCATGTATGCTTGAAATTCAATTTAAAGAAGTCAGAGGTCATGGTGCTCAATGTGAGCAGCCCTGAGCCCATATCAGTAAGGAATCAGCAACTGGTACAGACAGACACCTTCACATACCTAGGATGCATAGTAACACCAGACGGCGGGGCAAGCAAAGACATCAACAACAGAATGAACAAAGCAAGAACAGCCTTTTTTAGCCTAAACAACATCTGGAAGTCCTCTCAATACAGCCCAAGCACAAAATTAAGATTATATCAGAGCTGTGTGCTTTCTGTGCTTCTCTATGGTGCGGAAAGCTGGAGAGTTACAGAGAAGGAAATGTCGAAATTATCCCCTTTTCACACAACATGCCTATGAAATATTCACCGAATCTTATGGCCGAATACTATCACCAGCCAAGATCTGCTTACTCGTAGCAAGCAAGAGGACATGCACACCATCATAGCTGGCAGACGCTGGAGCTGGGTTGGCCATGTCCTCAGAAGAGATCCCGATGCCATCACAAGAACAGCTATGCTTTGGACCCCTGAAGGAAAACGAAAGAGAGGCCGACCAAAAACAACTTGGCGGAGGACTGTGGAGGCTAAGATGCAAAGAATGAACCAGAGTTGGGGCACTGTACGAAGGATGGCCACCGACCGAGCAAAGTGGAATAAATTTTTTGTTGCCCTACAAGACGCCACTAGGCGTGATTGCCACTAACTGCTTTGACAGTCGGTGGCTAAGGATCAAAGAAGAAGACAATGCTATGCACCAACAAACGACAGCGATGAAGAGATCAAGGACGAGTTCTATCAACAGGTACAAAAAGAAATGGAAACTGCACCCAGGTACGATCTTATTATAGTAATGGGAGACCTCAATGCGAAAGTTGGAACACACAATAATTATAACAAAAGAGTAATGGGAAAATGCGGCAGTGGAACAGTAAATGAGAATGGGGACAAATTAATCAGCTTCAGCAGTATTAACAACCTGGTCATTGGAGGAACACTTTTTCATAGGTTACACAAGCCTACGTGTCCATGAATGAAAGTGTTCAGAGTGTTTGCATGTATATGAATGATACATGGATCTGTTCTGATCAGGATAGCGAGACAAGACATGTGTCTATCTGCATAAACCTTCTAAAACAATACATGAATAAAATAGTTTGCATTTTATACATAATTATGATGCTCCTTCGCCTTTCATGGTGCGTGTAGTGGAATCATAATTTGGGCAGTGAATAATAAATATAAGCTAAAGGTGGTCCCATAGCAGATACTGCAGTAGTGGAGTGAAGGATTAAAGACTTCACTACTAGATCCAGCATCGAGAGGTGAGGTGATCAGTACCCTTCGTGTTCCAGAGATAGTTCTCTCAGCTGGTACCACCAAGCCAATCATGGTTCACAGACTGTTTGCTCAGAGAAGTAGGTTAAGGCACTAGCCGACGCTTGTTACACGTGTTCTTGGGGGGTCGTTACTTTAACAATAAGTTCCCACTTTGACTCTGTGTTTTCAGTTTTCTCAGATCCCGGTTTTCCTTATTAAAATGATAGATTTCCTGGGCTGTTTAAGTCCTTCAAAATGCTCCAACAAAGTCCGGTCTGATAAATGGAATTCTGATTCTAACTTTGGCAGTCTGGTTGTCTTCTTGGTGCGAGGCGAAATTTCTCAGTGTCTTAAAACTGACAAAGGGTCGGGTTATATGGCCCTTTGCCTCCCCTGCAGTTGTTTGTTACGATTATAGGTAGCGTCAAATCAGGAATTTGGTGCTTCCTCTATTTCGAACCCCCGCCAATCATTTCAAAACTGCATATTTAGGTGGGGTAATTCAAAATTGTCGGCGTCTGTGGCCTAATGGATATGAACGCAGTTTCATAATCCAGATATACCAGGTTCGAAACCTGCTGCAGGCGGTTTGGTAGCAGATCGCTTTGTGTGGATTTTTAACAATGGTATAAGCGCCGTACCGTTCAGAAAGCAATGGCAAACTACTGAATGATAAAAATTGCCTAGAAAAATCACAAACAGCCAATAAAAGCTGGGGTTGATTGCCACGTCCTGTAAAGGATAAGCAACTAACTTAATTCAAAATTATTCCGACATGGAAAATTCTGTGCGTGATGCAAAAGGTCACGTCTCCCATATATGGAAGTGACAAGTCCGCACACTCTTTCGACAATGTGTTTCAGATATAACATCTTACTTTCCTCTAAATCAATGTCTCTGACACAGGTGGACAGGAAATGGTGATGTCATTCATGTCTGTCCAAAATGTGTCGCACAGACAAGTAATCTCTTTATCCGTCGCTTAAAAAAAAAATCCGTCTGCGGACGAGTAATTTTATCGCCTGGCACGGCTTGAGCAAACAAAACAATGCAAAACTGGCCAGGCCCATGTGGGGTTTACCTGCGCTAATCTTCGCAAAGCTGTGAAGCGCAAAGCAAATATGATGAATCATCACCAAGAGGAGTGTCAAATGGTTGTAAATACCAAATATCTGTTTGTTAACAGATAATTAAATGTGTCGATCCTCCGGAAATTCCAGGTAATCAGTACGTATAATAAATGTAACTGATTACTGCCGTAGTGAAGAAGAGATCGACCCGAAATTTTGTGACATACCCCCTATCCTAAGATATTTGTAGAATATCCAGCTTTGGGGCGGTCACTTCTTCGTGGGTTTTGCTGTCCACTAGGTCTCTCTTTTCTCTCCACTGGGTTAGTCGGCTGGCAGTGGGTACAATTGTATACAATTATACAGTAAATTTAAATAGCATTTTAAGGTGTGTGTGTGTGTGTGTGTGTGTGTGTGTGTGTGTGTGTGTGTGTGTGTGTGTGTGTGTGTGTGTGTGCGTGCGTGCGCGCGTGTATGTGTGTGTTTTAGACTGCACGTTTTTGGTGAATAATATAGACTTTCAGTTTGGTATAGAAACTGTAAAAAAAAATGAAGGTTCATTGTTTATGTTTTCTCCTTGGTATGTTAGTTTGGCCTTTTTTTTTTTTTTTTTTGGTTAGTAACATAGTAACAAAGTATTTCAGTCTGGCACAGTAACAGGTGCCGGGTTCGATTCACGGTATCGACACACTTGCTTCAGCCTACCCAGCTATAAATGAATACATGACTTTGCACTTGAGTTAGGAAAGGAAAAGGCACTGATCTTCCCACCTCTCGATTCTGGACCTAGTCTTGTGAAGTCTCTAACACTTCACTCCCCATAAGTCAATATCTGATATGGGACTACTTTTACCCACAGTAGTTCATAAAGGCAACATCGGCTACTTCCTTTTACGGGATCGTATCATTTTCATTTATTTATGTTTAATGTATTTTACTTCGTCTTTTCTGTCCTCCTTTTCTGTTTTCGTTCATTTGTGATCGTAACTTGGGCAATTTTCTTCGTCTCTTATGCTAGTATGACACATTACTTATCCTCATTTAGCCCGCCGTGCATTATAAAATGCAATTACAGAGATGATGGACAACAACACCTCTATTTTGTCCTGTTTCCTTGGCCCCATTCTCTCTAATTTAGAATGAAAGCACCATCTATTTGTTAAAGAATATGGACGGTTTTGATCAACTAAAGTACATTGACGCATACTTACCAAGACAAACCTGTTAACGTCTTGTGCCTGTAGGCTGGTTTGAAATTACAATCCGATCAATTTGTCTCCCTGCTTAGAGTGCACGCGGATATAACAAACTGCAGTACTGTATATGCACTTGAGCAGAGATGTAACTACTGCCCGGGTGGGTCAGGCATGCCGAATGGGCCCCAGAAAGTGGTGATTGTAAGGTAACTTTTAAATGTAGGTATAGATCTGCAAGCATATTTAGATGACGCTTGGACAAATTATGCTGTGTCGCTATCAGCTGTTCTCATCTCTCCCTCTCTCTCTCTCTCTCTCTCTCTCTCTCTCGCTCTCTTCTCTCTCTCGCCCTTACCGCGTTGAGTACGTTCTGGCCAGTCTGAAACTTTATTTCAAAATTCGAGCACTAATTTCTCAATTCTTCATATTAAGATAGAACATTAACTTTTAATGATGTTTTTTCAAAAGTAATTATTAAGTCAGGACTATTCATTTTTTATACAGATTTGCCGTATATTGGTTATGGTTGTTGAGTTCATTATATAAGGTGAGCCCCATTTAATTTTCTTTAAGGCCTTATAAGTTGTAGATACGCCACTGCACTTGAAAATTGGTTTGTCAAGTTGGCTGCGATGTGCCCATATGGGTGATTTGAATGCGGGTTTTTTCCTCAATTTTGCAGCTTAGAGTTCACACATGAAATAACAATCTGCAGTGTACATACTTGAAGATTGGTTTGTCAAGTTTTTTTAATGATAGGCTCACGTGTATGATTTGAATATAGGGTTCCCCTTTGTCTTGTAACTTAGTGCATACATAAATAACAAACTGCAATTACATACTTGAAGATTGGTTTGTCAAGTTGTCTGTGATATGTACATATGTATGATTTGAAATTAGGGCTCTCCTATGTCTTGTAACGTAGAGTTCACGCAGAAATAACAAACTGCAGTGCATATACTTGAATATTGGTTTGTCAAGATTTTAATGATAGGCCCACGTGTATGATTTGAAAATAGAGCTCTCCTTTGTCTTGTAACTTAAGAGTGCACACAGAAATAACAAACTACAGTGTACAATGTGGGCTAAAAGTCCAGCCCCATGGGCAATTTATTATATAAATTAAATTAAATGTTCGAATTGCTGCCATTTCCTTTTCAACCAATGTAACGAGAATGCATCGAACCCGTTCACCAAAAAATAATGATTAATAAAGATATAATAACTTGCCTATAGGACTTGACTTTTGGCACACCCTGTATATGTACTTGAAGACTGATTTGTGAAATTTTCTGTGTGATATGTTCAAATATATGATTTGAATATATGGCTCTCCTTTGTCTGGTAGATCCCTGTATAGTATCACATTTCTACCAGCACTGAAGTGATGATGACTGCGATGTTGGTGGGAATGATGATGGTGTAGACAAGCATGATTGTTGTAATAATGATGATGATGATAAAAAGATGATGGTTTTGATAATAACGTTGATGATGTTGGTGATAATTATGATGATGTCGCGAACTGATGATGGTGGAGGCGACGATCATGGTGTTGATAATCTCCGTTGCCTTGATGTTGTTGAGGAGGATGATAGTGAAAATGATCATGGTGATGATAATCGTCGTTGTCTTTACAATGATGGTTAATAATCGGGATTTACTTGATGATGATATTGATGATCATAGCGTTGATAATTTGGCTGTTGTGATGATGATCATTGCTTTGATAATTTGGTTGTTGTAATGATGATCATAGCGTTGATAATTTGGCTGTTGTGATGATGATCATTGCATTGATAAAATGGCTGTTGTAATGATGATCATAGCGTTGATAATTTGGCTGTTGTGATGATGATCATTGCGTTGATAATTTGGCTGTTGTGATGATAATCATAGCGTTGATAAAATGGCTATTGTAATGATGATCATAGCGTTGATAATTTGGCTGTTGTGATGATGATCATTGCGTTGATAATTTGGCTGTTGTAATGATGATCATAGCGTTGATAATTTGGCTGTTGTGATGATGAACATAGCGTTGATAATTTGGCTGTTGTGATGATGATCAAAGCTTTGATAATTTGGCTGTTGTGATGATGATCATAGCGTTGATAAAATAGCTGTTGTAATGATAATAGTATGTTTGTTGTGATGATGATGATGATGATGATGATATTGCTGTTGTGATGATGACAATATGGCTGTTATGATGCTGACAATGTGGTTGTTGTTATGATGATAATATGGCTGTTGTGATGATGAAAATACGTCTGTTGTGATGATTATAATATGATTGTTGTGATGATGACAATACGGCTGTTACGATGATTATAATATGGTTGTTGTGATGATAACAATATGGCTGTTGTGATGATTATAATATGGCTGTTGTGATGATGACAATACGGCTGTTGTGATGATTATAATATGGTTGTTGTGATGATGAAAATACGGCTGTTGTGATGATTATAATATGGTTGTTGTGATGATGATAATACGGCTGTTGTTATCGTTATAGTATGGCTGTTATGAGAGGACAATATGGCTGTTGTAATGATGATAATATGAATGTTTTGATGATGATACTATGGCTGTTGCGACGATGATACTAGCGTTAATAATATGACTGTTGTGATGATAATAATATAGCTTTTGTGATGATGATCATAATATGGATGTTGCGATGTTGATAATATGGCTGTTATGATGATGATAATATGGATGTTGTGATGTTGATTATATGACTGTTATGATGATGATGATAATATGGATGTTGTGATGATGATAATATGGATATTGTGATGATAATAATAATATGATTTTTGTGGTGATAATCACAGCGTTGATAATATAGCTATTGTGATGATGATAATATGGCTGCTGTGATGATGGAAATAGAATTAATAATATAGCTGTGGTGGTGTTGATAATATGGCTGTTGTGGTGATGATAATATGGCTGTTGTTTTGATGATAATATGGCTGTTGTTATGATGATAATATTGCTGTTGTTATGATGATAATGATGTTGATAATAGCGACTGTCTTGATGATAATGTTGGTGATGAAAATGATAACGATGGTGTTAATTATGACTGTGTTGATGATAACGTTGATAAAGAACATTATTATGTTGTTGATAACTTGGGTTGTTATCATGATAATATTGATGAAGAAAGTGATCATTATTTTGACAATCGTGGTTACCTTGATGATAATGTTTATGATGAAAATGATCATGGTGTTGATAATCAGGATTATCTTGATGATAATGTTGATTAAATTTATTATAGTGTTGATAATCAGGGCTGTCTTTGTGATAATATTGATGTTGAAAATGATTAAGGTGTTGATAACCGTGATTATCCTGATGGTGGTGATGATAATGACGGTTATGATAATGGAGATCAATTGAGTTCTGATAGCTTTGATAATCGCGATTGCCGTGATGATGAAAAAAAGATAATGCTTTGATAATCGTGATAATTGTGATGGCAACGGAAGCTAACAGCGTGGTGATGATGTTGATTATCGTGATGGTAGTAATGAGATGATTGTTTTGATAATCGTGATGGTAGTGATGACGATATTGTTATGAAAAAGATGATAATATTGATTTTAGTGATTGCCGTGATGATGACAAGGTGATGAACATGATGATGGTGTGTAATAAACATTGTGATGATAACGGTATGTACTTACTTAGTTGTTCACTTTCCACCCTGGGGTGTAGAGGTTTGTCAGAGAGAGCGCCTTACTATCCTATCGGCTGTCTTCCTTCTGGCCTGGTTCCAATCTAGACCTCAGTCCTTCAGAAATTGTCTAATGTTGTCCTCCCAGCGAACGTTGATTCGTCCTGGAGGTCTGGATCCCTGGCTCTTATGTTCCCACATTTGTCGGAGTAACTGATCTTCTCCCATTCTGCAAGCGTGGCCAAACCATCGTAACTGTTACCGTTCCACTTGGGTTTGCAGTGGCTGGGTTTTGAGACGATGACGTGTCGTCTGACTGTGGACCTTGTTACTTCTTGTCATTTGCACCACCTTCTTCAAATACCTCATTCCTGAGGCGTGAAGCTGCCTTTTGTGGGTTGCTGCCATTGCGAACGATTCACATCAGTCAACACTGGGGCATAAGTGAAGCTGAATACAACTATCTTAGCCTTCTTGACAATTTCTCTTTTTGCCGATAACGATCAGGATGAAAATTATAATAGTGTTAGTTGTAATCTTCTTCTTCTTCTGCGTTCATCCTGAAAAGGACGTTTGTTACGTTGTGTCGCTGTTTACAGCGGGGCTGCGATATTTGCGCCTTTCTGCCTGACACATCCGTTTTCAGCTTGGCATTTTTGGGACCGGGTTTGCCTTCCCTCTTCGATCCCTACTCTCTCGGCCAGACTGCAGTGATGCAGCCTGTTTCCAGGACCACCACTTGGAGGTGGAGTAGGGTCTTGGTCAGCTCTGACGTAAGCAGTAAAGCTATGAGTCGCTGACTGCATTCATCTCGTTTGCAGCGTCTTCGGTCCCGGTTGTATTTATAATAATGGTGAAATTGGTGGTGATTATGTACTAAGATCTCGTAGATGGCAGTAGTAATGATGACGTGTGATGTCTGTAACATTTTCTGTAACATTTTACGAATATGATAACGATGCTCAGCATCATCGTCGTCACTGCCCCCTCTCGCCCCCTATGGAGCATGGAACCACTACTGCAAATAGTGAAACCAGCATTACATGCTCTTACATCGGCGTTTTCTGTACCAGCTTGTTTTACATGATTTTTTTTTTTTTTTTAATCGTACGCCCGCTATTTCTCGAGGCGAAATCTCCGGTTAATATGTCTAACCTGAGACTGATTTTACCTGAGTATGCCTTTTTTCCCTGTACAATGACAGGTGTCCTCTCGCCATTCAGGCAGATACTCGCCGATTTCGGAGGTACCCATTTGAGCTGTTTCGGCTCAGGAGCCGTTCAGGTTATTCAAGTACTTGGTCGACGTCATTCAAATGTCCTCGCCAGGGCTCGAATTATTCCAGTCCAAGTCCCGGTCGACGACACTCTTTCAAATGTCCTCGCCAGGGCTCGAACCTGGATCACTCGATCGCCAGCGCAGTGTGGTAACCATTACACCAGCGCGGCTCCCGTTTTACATGATGAGGTTGCCATCCCAATGCAGACAGATAATGGTATTACTTTAAGATAATAGTAACGCCCAAATTACTAATCATCTAGGTGAAACGTCATGTAACGAACAATTTAAAAAGTCCCACCAGTTTTTCGGAAAAGTACGGAAATTGTACGCACTGCACCGTGAAAGTTAGATTGTACACCGATTAAAAAAAAAAACCACGCTTTTCATGCTACATTCGTTGGAGATCCATTGCAACTGACCTTCGTTGTGAAGATGGCAACTGATGATGATGATGTTGAGTGTTCTTGATGTATTCATACTGTGTTTTTTTTTTTCATGATGCATTGACCATATAAGTCAAGATACGTGTGACTAATAAAATTCAATGAAGTTGAAATGGAATTAACAGGAATAAAATGACTACAGGAGAATTAGTGCGGTCATCAGGACCTGCAGCAGAAAGAACATACCATCATCATCCCCCCCCCCCCCCCCCATCCCCCCACCGCGTCATGTTTTGGCGCTTTACCTGCTCATCGAGAATATAATGATACTGAAAATAGTCACAGCCACAACGGTATGACAATGACACTCAAAAATACCACCACAAAACTCTACACCCAACAAATATAAACCGTTCTCCCAACCTCAACATGCGATGACAACAACAAAAAATAAATAAAACTCTAGAAATCTTCCCGCCTTAGGGGAAGTCGTTAGCGAAGACCTGTCGTGTTCGAGAGTACACTACTTAACTGTCGCAGACGACTTTTCAGCCCTTGTCTGACATTAACCAAAACTGATCCGACTTGTGTGTACTTACTGTGACAGTCTTAACCCTCGAGGAGAAGGCGAGGTTATTTGATGAGAATACTGTACTAGTTTGCTAACAGGTCAGTAATATCCCTCTGACGGCCTATTTTTTCCCCTACATTAAAATTGTATTTTGTTTATTTATTCCTTGCCTTAGTTTTTTTCCTTTACCACTTTTTGTGATTTTATTCCCTGCATTGGTTGTTTTTCCGGTTGTGGGTTTCATTCGTCTTAAATTGTTTTTTCTAATTCTTGAGTTTATGATGCATTGTTGTGTAGTTTCCATGATTTGCTTCCGGGATTTTGTTTCTTCCCTGTTGATGAGTGCATTGTGGTGTGTGTGTGTTGTTATTATTTTTTTCTGTGGGTCCCTGTTTTGTCTGAGCGTATTTTTGTACAGTAATTTTTATGTTATTTGTAACTGGAAATATTTTATGTTGTGGTTATTTTCGTCTCTATGTAAATGTTTTTTTCTTCTGAGTTTTTATTTTTTGTTTCTCTCTTTCTTTTCTTATTTAGTCAGTGTCTTTTTGTAATGTTTTAATTTTGTTTTTGCGTGAATGTGCTTGTAGCTCCATGCAGTTCCAAGGAGTCTCTGATAAGACAAAGAAATAATTGGACATACAATAAAATTGGACAAATAATTTCCAGAAATAATTGGACTACTGTTTCCTCAGGCGACTAATACGAGGTTATAAATAGCGCTAGCAACCTCAACGTCAAAAACATCTGCTACAAAAGCGCATACATAGGCTTCACGAAGTCCAGTTGTAGTGGTGACCCGATGCTCCACTGTTGGGGTCGATCTGTTATATCTCTAGGTGATGGGGGAAGGAAAACTGATAAAATTTGTTAAGTTAGAAAAATTGACTAGCCATCTTTTGCCAGTATTCTTCTGTGTTCAGTTTGTAGTCATGCTAAATCTGCAGGCCACCGTCTTTATCCAGGTCAGTGCGGTAACCCCATAGCTTCTGCTTGAGCTCAGCACCTCCTGGCCAGGTCAGACGTCGTGGGTCATCATGGGTTGGGCAGTTTTGAAGAATATGTTCAGGGGGTCTGGATTCCAGTTCCACTTGGACATTCATTTGTGTGAGATATCCTAATTCGATAGAGATGACTAAGTAATCTGCAGTGGCCATTTCTCAGGCGGAAAATGAGGGTATGTTGGTGTCTGTTAAGTTGGTGGATTGGGTCATCGCTGTTGTATATATCCTCTTCCTCCTTCCTTTGATTTTTGTACTTGTTGTGGATGATAGTTTTAGCTTGGGGCAATGGGGGCTGAATTGTTCCATTTTACTGCCACTTCTAGATGGAGCATCTGCTCTCTCATTTCCAGTGATTCCACAATGGGAGGGTAACCACTGAAGGGCAATGGTTGATGACCTCGCCAGTATTTAAACTGGGGCATCTGTTAAAGAAGATTTTAATGTATTTTACATGTTGACCACACTTAGTTCTGTTAGCAGTTTAATCTATGCGGTAACAATTCTATCTGGGGCCAACATGATGTATTTTTGCACCATTTTTTAATTATAGATGAATGTGATATAAGGTTTACATCACTAGGTGATAATGACGTAATAGGTTCTGCACTAATGTATGCAGACCAGTAGTTCGAGGCCTTTGTAAGAATCCGTCAGAGTATGACGTTGATGCCATTGCTTCCAAGTTATATGAAGTTTTAACAGTTCTCCTACGTGGCTTCGGAATTGCGAAGGTCGCCACCGATATTCAAAAAGATGCAGAACATAAGTATTTAAGTTTCGATGATTTTTATGCAGAGGAATTTTTATGGGAGTAATCAATACTAATTATCAGTACAAAAATTTAACATCAAATTGACAATAAGCCTGGGGCGCTGATTCTACATGAAATTAACTTCTGCTTTATACTTCATTAGACACTTATGGATAAAATATATGATAAGCACTAAAGTGCCCCAAGCTTTTTGTCAATTTGATGTTAAATTTTTGTACTGCAAGCTATAAACTCCGTGAAAAATTATTTACGGCTTTTTAGTGCATGTGTTTAAAATATTTTTTTATTGTTTTGATGGTATAAAGACGTGCGCTAACAGTTTTCAAATATTCAAATTAATAAAACTGACTGAATTTTGTTTTTTAAATAGCTTATATCATTTTAATCAACATGCAAACCACATTTGATGTTCCTGTTCTGTTCTTGTTGTGTTACCAAGTCTTGTTGAAAAATTACACTATGTATATTCCCGTTTGTTAAGAAGGTAAAGGACTGCTACTTTTGTCAGAACTATGGAGGATCCTGTGGCAACCAGATTACTTCCCATTGTAACGCTCTTTTTAAAAATAAAAACCATCTTTTCCCTTTGTGTTACTCTCATATCATCTCTTGGGACCTCAAGACGCAGCAATAGAGACCGCAGTCAGCGACTCATAGCTTGACTGCCTGCGTCAGGACCAGCGAACCAGAGCTGGTCAAGACCGCACTCCACCTCCACGAGGTGGTCCTGGAAACAGTCTGCAGCTGTGCAGTCTGGCTGAGCGAGTGTGGATCGAAATGGGAAGGCAAACCCGGTCCTAAAAAATGCCGTGCAGAAGTCGGATGTGTCGACCGAAAGGTGCAGATATCACAGCTTAGGCGTAAACAGACACAACGCAACCACCGTCCTTTTCAGGACGAACGAAGAAGAAGAAGAAGAATATCATCTCTTTAGTCCTTTATTTATAACTTCAGTCATAATTAAACACTCTCCTGACATAAACCCATTCACTTTCAAGGAATTAGCCAAGAGATGCAAGCCACCAGTACACTAAATTGAATATACACACACATCCTGTGATTTTATAGTCATGTGCAGACTAGAAGGACGGATCTTACCTTTACCAAAGAATATTAACTCTTAGTATACAAGCTAATTTCATGACTACCATTACAGATTTTGCAATAAATAATTTATTTATAAAGATAACATAAAGTGTTATATATCAAAATGTGAAGAAATGAAACCCCTATATCATGCACGTAACTAAATTGTTCAGTGGTTTTAAACATGCATTCAGCTATAAATTTTCGCTATTGATGGGGATCGATCATCGGCCTCTCTAGAAGGCCGCTCGTATACTAAGAGTTAAGTTTCTTCGCCAGGTTCCTTACCCAAGAAGGGAGATTTATAGGAATGCACAAATTACACAGATATTATGCATGGGAGAATATTGAACAGGATCATCTGTGTTAGATTCACACAGGTCAATGTCAGACAACTGAGAGAAGTATGGAACTGGAAGTCCCAATTTTCTGCACTGGATTTGTGGACTATGAAAAGACCAACAGCTTAGATGGAGAATCCCTCTGGGAAACTGAAGAGGAACTAGGGAGCCCCTATACGTTTATGGTAAAGACATGTAATGAAGAGCACTTTATTTATTACAACTTACAGAAGCAGATGTGATAAGGACTGCTGTGTGACAGGCATACCCCTTGTGACCATTTCTCTTTTTTTTTTTTGCTGGCTGTAGACTGGATTACAACACAAAACCCTAGAAAAAAAAAGGGCATTCTGCAGTGAAAGAAATAGCTTCACAATCTGTATTTTGCTGATCACCCCTTCTATAAAATAACTGAATCTAGATGAGACTACTTGATGGACAGGTCACAACAAGTGGGCCCCGAAAGCCATGGACAAAAGTCATACCATCATCAACATCAGCAGCCATTTCCACATCGAAGGTCGGTTGCATTGGATCTCCAAGATCTTCTGTCTCTTGTCTTATGGTGCCCTCTTTCCTGTCCATCTCTTGATGTTATCTTCCCACTTATACCATTGTCTTCCTCTTGCACGTCTGCCTTCAACTTTTCCTTCTGTTATGGTCTGCATTAAGGTGTTATCTATCTATATGGCCAAAATATTTTAGCTGTCTAATTTTATCTCCTTCATTAATTATCTTTTCATTCCTAGATTTTCTTGGACCTCTTTTATTTGTTTTCTGCTCTTTCCATGAGACGTGCCCCATTCTTCTATATATCCATAAATCAAAGGCCTCAGTTCTTTTCTCTAATTACTTGTTAATTGTCCATGTTTCTACACCACACAATAATGAAGAATGATTCTCAGTTTGAATTTGGGAGTTAGCTCAGTGGTTCTCAGTGTGGGTCACATAGCCCTCCAGAGAGCCAAGCCATATTTCTAGGGGGCCACAGTAAGATGGTAAAGTACCTTTTTTTTTCCAGCTAACAATGACTATGAGGGGGGGTCACGGAGGTCAATGAGGCTCAGAAGGGGACCATGAGCAAAATAAAGGTTGAGAACCCCTGACTTAGCTGTTAGTATCCGTCTCATAATGATGAATGTAGCTTTGGCCATTCCTATTCTCTTGACTTCTGTTTCATATCTGCCATCTTCTGTTATTATATGGCCAAGATATGAGAAACTCTTGACTTTTTCCAGGATTTTCCCATTAATTTATATCTTTAACGTTGGCTTACCATCTGCTTTGCTAATTAATATAGTTTTCGTTTTCTCAATGTTAATGTCCAAACCATATTCATTACTTCTGCTGTTTACTTGCTTCACTATTCTTGTCATTACTATTCACTTTCAGCTAACAAAACTGTGTCAAATGTTGTTCACTGATCTTCCACCGATGTTCAGTTCTAGCATTTCCTGCTTCTGTCTGAAAATTTTGTGTGTGTAGATATTAAACAGGCACGCAGACAGTTCACAACCTTGTCACACACTTTATTTTATGTCTTCTTCTTCTTCTTCTTCGTTCGCCCTGAAAAGGACGGTGGTTGCGTTGTGTCTGTTTACAACGTAGCTGTGATATCTGCACCTTTCGGTCGACACATCCGACTTCTGCACGGCATTTTTTAGGACCGGGTTTGCCTTCCCATTGCGATCCATGCTCGCTCAGCCAGCCTGCATTGCTGCATACTGTTTCCAGGACCACCACGTGGAGGTGGAGCACGGTCTTGACCAGCTCTGGTTCGCTGGTCCTGACGCAGGCAGTCAAGCTATGAGTCGCTGACTGCGGTCTCTATTGCTGCGTCTTCTGGTCCCATTTTATGTCTACATATGGTAAGTAATTCTTGCCAGATCTTACTGTTGCAGTTTGTTCCCAATAAAGGTTACTGAGCATTCATATGTCTTTTCCATCAATACAAAATCAATAGAAGAAACCAGAAGATCCAAAAACACACGGAGAGAAGAGATGGAGACAGACATAAGATGGATAAAGAAGACACGGTAAGACTTTGAAATAATGGCTCATGACACGAGAGCTTGGCATGAATTGAAGGCCTCTACTCCGCAAGGAGTTAAAAAGGTAAAGAAGATCAAACCTGCCATATGTAGGGGAAGGGACCTCAAGACGCAGCAATAGAGACCGCAGTCAGCGACTCATAGCTTGACTGCCTGCGTCAGGACCAGCGAACCAGAGCTGGTCAAGACCGTGCTCCACCTCCACGTGGTGGTCCTGGAAACAGTATGCAGCAATGCAGGCTGGCTGAGCGAGCACGGATCGCAATGGGAAGGCAAACCCGGTCCTAAAAAATGCCGTGCAGAAGTCTGATGTGTCGACCGAAAGGTGCAGATATCACAGCTACGTTGTAAACAGACACAACGCAACCAACGTCCTTTTCAGGGCGAACGAAGAAGAAGAAGATATGTAGGGGAGACAAGTGCAAATGCCACAATCATCTGAAGAATAATCTCTCTTTAATATCACCTCTCTTCATTCATAACAAACAAGTAAACCCACATATCAGACTACAGATAAAATGGAGACAGAGCTTTTGGATTAAGGTTAAGCATTGAAATATTAACAGTGATGCATCCTGGCATTATGATCATACAATCTTAGATTCTTTAGTTTTCTACCAACAATCATACAACATGATGCATGGATGCATGTCTGGAGTCATCCTTACATGACCACCAGCTAAGAAAAATGCTATAGTATACAGAAGTAGATGTGAACCTCTTTCTTCAGACTAATTACACCCTTATTGACACACACACTGCCAGGGGTTTTCCCTGTGGTGAAACATGTTGAGAACCCAGCATTACACACTAAGCTTGGAGGAGTCACTTGAGCCCCAGACGTAACTCTGGCTTTTATCTGGTTGGCTGCATGCAGGAGGATCTCACCATGGACCCCATGATAGGTAGGGGAAACTGAGAAGTGGCTCTGTGTAGGACATGACAATTCCATGGGAGAGCCCAGAACCAGAGCACTGTATTTTAGATCTGCATGTTTGGAGAGCCCCCTTGGATGGCAGGGATTGCACAGTATGCCACATGCTTCTTCCTCCAAGCTTCGGACCAGATTTGATGATCTTTTAAATGCAAGCCAAGCTGGAGGAACTGGAGCTCATGACTTCAACTCAACACATTTCGGAATGGTAGAAGAGCCACAGGAAAAGCCTAGATCTACAGTTTGGATAATACCAAGGACTCTAACACACAATATTGGTGCTCTAGCAAATTCTGATAATTCCCCCAAACAGTGATATAATAACAGAAAATAAAAATGGCTCATGACATGAGAAATTCTGTAGCATGTTTGCATTTTGGGATACCGAGACATTGGAGTGAGAAAGGACCTTTAAAGACCTCTCCAATAGTTAAAAATACAAAAAACAAAAATTACAATAGAATAAAATCTGGAGTAAGGCTAGACCAGCTAGCAGACAATATGTCTGAAATGTTAAATGCAAAGAGAAATGTTTACTTTTTTTTCCCCAGATTTTATCAAGATTTCAGAAATGCTCACCATTTCCAAATTTCTTTAAATGTTTTTAAGTTCACTGCTGACAAATGCAATCAATAATGTTTGGTACAGAGAAGATAAAGTTATTCACAAATTTAAAAAAGCTCAAAACGGATACCCATAATCAACATTAATCGTTTTTCAAAATTTTCTTCAAAAAATCAGATGTGCCGACATGTTACAGGTTATGTCATCATGTCATGTCACAACATATGCTAACACACAGCATTTAGAAAAGCACTACTACATATTCTAACTACACACTTTATGTGACCTTTGTACACGAATGGTCTGACATAGATAAAACCAGATGCTGATACCTATGAAGTTCATGGGTTGATATAAATAAAAGTAGTGCATTCTGGAACAATGAATGCGCTATACTCTGAACAAGGTCAAGCAGAAACATATGAGAATATACACTGTATCGGATAACACTTTTCAGTTATCATTTCCAGCAGACCTCGTTGGTGACGTACAAGAGAAAGCTGGATAGAAAGTATTAACAAAAACTAGAAGAAACTTAAAAAATTATGCTAGAAAAGAATCATCGCAGTAATGGAAACCAATCAAGGAAATGAAGCATAAACTACAAGCCAAAGGCTAAAGGGATTTGATGAACATGCATATTTTACACATACTGAAAGTAACAGTGAGTTAGATAGAGAAAAAGTGGAGACTCTATGCCACTAAATAAAGATGGGGCCACAAGATAAACAGAGAAGAAGATGGCCCATGAGACAAGGGTATCCACAAGAGAGTTGTGGAGATGAGGCATGAATGCTTTAGCTTTAGCTGGACAGAAAACATCTGATTGATATCTACAGAATATCCTTACAGAAGGTGACACAGTGCACTGGGCATGCTGGGTCATGACTTCAGTATTATCTTCTCAAACGTGGTCTGGATACTTTCTGTGTGGTTTCTGTGGATCTATATGGAGACAAGACAGAACAGAACCATTGCTGCTCCCTCATGATGTCATATGAGGTGACTCATACAAGGGCTGGTAACTTCAAGCAGAACAAATAGCAACAGAAACCACTGCTGCAACAGCACAAAAATACAATGGTACGTTTCCTGCCAAACTCCTAAAGCAGTCAACAAGGAGAAAAGAAAGAATAAAAACTATATTTATAATGCAACACACATCTACTGTGTTATCCTGTTGGCCAGTTAGAGCTACCTGGCAACACTGAAGTGGCTTCATCTTCCTTTCCTTTTTCGCTCGTTCCGAAGCATGCATCCATCATTGCAACTGGTCCTCTCTGCAGGAAACCTGCATTAAAGCATTCATGTGCCTTTCCAATGGTGGTTTCTGTAGCACTTTGTATTTACAAGATGAAGTTGCCAGTCCCACACACAACCTCATATTAGTCAACTCTCAAGATGTGTTTAAGGGAGCAATAATTCTACTCCTTCTGTCTCCTCAGAGATCCCCGGAGCTACACAGGGTGGATGTAACTTAAAGGCAGTTAATTCAACCACCTTGCCCTAGACCTATCCGATCACTGTTCCTAAACAAAGCAAAAAACACAATCATACATCATACATTAACAATGTTCTTTATCAAACAAAATTTGTCATTTTATGAATGCATTTTGGATAAATACAAAATCCCTTCCATATGTACAACTGGCAGTTTGACTTGATCACTGTCCTCATTTTTCTGAAGTACAGGTCATCTGCTGTCGTTCTTTGGCTTTGTCAAATGCTACAAACGTGCAGTATATATAACGACGGACACTAACAGTTTGATAATCTAGATTTTGCTGATGAAGTGGCTCTTTTTGTTCCCACAATTGTAACCAGACACATGACAAAATAAAAACACTTTAAGAAAGATCACAGCAATTGGATCTGAAATCACACAGTGCAAAGACAAAGATTATAACAATAGATGAGACAAATGATGGTCAGATTAAACTTGAAGGGAGAATGCTAGAAGATGTGAACTCATGCGCATATCTTGGCAGCAATATGGACAGAGTTGAAGGAAGAGACAGTAATTTCAAAATAATACCACTAAAGCCAAAAGATTTCACTGCATTGGGAAATATATGGAAATCAAAGTAATTGTTCAACACAAAAATCAGAATCTTTAACTCAAATGTCAAGTCAGTCCTACTATATGGCTCTGAAATATGACGAACAATAAAAACAACACACAAAGAGTGACAGACTTTCATAAATGGGTGCTTGCATAGAACAGAAGAATTAACAAGATCACCAATGTGGAACTGATGGAAAGAACCAGATAAGCAGTAGAGGAACAAGAGATGAGAAGAGGAGGCTGGCGATGGATAGGAAAAGTGATGAGGAAAGCTGCTGATAGCATTACAAGAAATTCCTTGGCTAAAATATATAGAAGGAGGCTGAGAAAAGAACATGGAGAAAAGAACAAGGAGAAAAGAACATGGAGAAAAGAACATGGAGAAAAGAGCTGGAGATAGAAATGAAAGGGATAAAGAAGACATGGAAAGACCTTGACCTGACAGCAGACGACAAAAAATTGACATGAATTGTCTGAAAACCTACGTTCCTCATGTAACTGAAGGAATGAACATAAAGAAGAACACAAACATCATCTTTGTTCTATGTTTCATGTGCCAAATATTCTTGCTGCAGCAACTTTTCAAATACCCTGCGTCTGAAAAATTCATTCATTCACTGCCACTCCAACCTGGCTTGCAGGTATAAGATACAAAAATCTCAAATGTACAATGTTGTAACTGATGGACTTACACCAACTATGATAAAATTAACCGACAAACATTCGGCTGCAATACTATATTGCAATCCTAAGACAAATTCAGTAGTAAACAAACTAAATATGATTCAACAAATGTGCCAAACTAGTACATCAAACCAATTTACACATCTGAAATTGTCACTGCCAGGTAAGTAAAAACAAACAAATATTCAGCATATTCGTTTTAAGTGAAGACACTGTGCATCAAGCACTAGCCCTCATGAGACTCCAGTAAATTTACTGAATCATGGGCACAGCAAATTACGTCTGCGTGTGTGATACCATAAGTTGTTAATGCTGCTTGTTTATTTTTTTTAAAATGTTTTTTGCATTCCTCTGTATTTTATCAGAATGCTATTTTGTTAAATTGCATCTACAATCTGAGCATCCGACTGGCAGAATGGTTAGAGTGCTTGCCTCTTGCTGCACAGTAATCGGGGTTCTGGGTTCAAAACCTGGTAGTGCCATGCTCTAGTCTACCCAGCTGTAAATGGGTACCTGACTCTGCTCAAGTTAGAGAAGGTGAAGGCAACAAGGAAGGGAACTGATCACCCGACCTCATAAAGTGGAGACCTAGCTTAGTGAAATCTCTAACACTTTACTCTCCTACGGCAGTATCTGCTAAGCGACTACCGTTACATTCAAAATGTGTGAAAAGCAGATTCTCAAAAAGGGCCAGGATGGATTAATCTTTCACATTATACACGCGTACAAAGAAGCGCTCACACACACATTCTAAAACTGGGACTTGTTGCTGAGTACAGTGATGTCAGGAAGTCATCACAACTTCCCAGACTCCATCATGAAGATCTAGCAGGAATAAAACAAACGCACTAGCTGGTTTATGTGTTGCTGCTATTTCCCACCAAGTGAAAATGACAGTTTTGGACGAGCATTTTTCTTGTTCAGGATAATCTCCTGGTCTTTCTTGGAGCGTCGTTTCTCTTCTTCCTCCATCCTCTGTTTTTCTTCTAGCATTTTTCGCTGCTCCTCTACAAGTTTCAACTGCTCTTCAGCCTGCGTATGAGGCAATTTAAAGAACAATTAAGGCATCATTTGGATTCAAAGACGTGGAAGCAAAGTTAACAGTTAATGTCCATACACACACACAAAACAATGACACACAGATGAGCCAGTTTACATAACAAGGAAATAGACAAACTGTAAGAGATCAATGTGACAAAAAGACTGACAGAAAGTAGATAGATTCATCATCATGAAACTGTAAGAGATCAATGTGACAATAACACTGACAGAAAGTAGATATATTCATCATCATGAAACTGTAAGAGATCAATGTGACAATAAGACTGCCAGAAAGTAGATATATTCATCATCATAAAACTGTAAGAGATCAATGTGACATTAAGACTGCCAGAAAGTAGATATATTCATCATCAGGAAATTGTAAGAGATCAATGTGACATTAAGACTGCCAGAAAGTAGATATATTCATATCATCATGAAACTGTAAGAGATCAATGTGACATTAAGACTGACAGAAAGTAGATATATTCATCATTGTGATACTGAAAGAGATCAATGTGACAATAAGACTGCCAGAAAGTAGATATATTCATCATCATGAAACTGTAAGAGATCAATGTGACATTAAGACTGACAGAAAGTAGATATATTCATCATCATGGTACTGAAAGAGATCAATGTGACAATAAGACTGCCAGAAAGTAGATATATTCATCATCATGAAACTGTAAGAGATCAATGTGACAATAAGACTGTCAGAAAGTAGATATATTGATCATTTTCATTACCCTTCAGCTCCTCAAGAAGCACATGTCTTCAACAAATGTATGCCAGGTTGTCCCTGTCCTGTGCTATCCATGCAAGATCTGTCCATGACTTCATCCCTTTTAATTCTGTCTCCAGTTCTGTGTGAACATTCCAGGAGTCAAATCTGCAGATTCTCATAGAAGAAGAAAAAGACAAGTCAGCAGTCCAGACTCCTTTCATTTTTCTCTATGCTGCGTTGTCAGTTCTGACTCCACTAAAAAATGACCGACTCTGTGACTCAGACTCCACTGACCTGATGGCTGTCCTCTCCATATTTGTGGAAGTTTTTGTATGTTTCAGTTTCTACAGGATTGGGCAGCTGGCCCTATGCCCAACCCTCCCTAGTCGCTTATACAACATGCTTGGTTGGTTACAGTCTTACTTTTCTTTGCTCCCCTTTATGCTGGTATTGGAGGCAGTGAAAACCTGAATAAGCAGTGGAACTGGTATTTATCTCTCTAGCTCTATAGTCCTCGTTTGTCATTTTCTACAATTAAGACCTCCACATTAATGAGTGTGGGCAGCTGGCCTCATAGCAGGAAACTAGTTCCAAAGAATTTTCTGGCTGAACACCATCACCAACCAAGAACTGCAAACTCGGAGCCACCAAGAAAACATGCGCACCATCATAGCGGGTAGACGCTGGAATTGGGTTGGCCACATCCTTAGAAGAGACCCTGACACCATTACCAGAACCGCCATGTTCTCTATATGGACTCCAGAAGGAAAGTGAAGCTGGCCAACAGCCACCTGGTGGAGAACTGTAGAGACAAGAGATGCAAAGCATGAACCACATAAAGGATGGTTGCAGACCGAGCAAAGTGGAGACAGTTTGTTGCCGCCCTACCATATGCAATCAGGCGTGATAGTCACTGATTGCTTTGTCAGTCAGCGGCCAAGGACCAAAGAAAGAAGTTCCAAAGCACTTTAAGTGCTCTTCTGCCCGAGAGGTGTTATTGCAATATGTTTTACATGTAAAAGCCACAAGCCCAATCCACAACTTTGTATTAATTGTCCCTGACAACATGCCTAGGCCTAGCTCTTTCTTTTTATCCTCAGAGACCTCTGGGAAACCCCACTGGGTGGTAAAGAGTCTTCAGGACTCAGACATCGATAAACAAGATAACTCACACAGCCACACACACAAAAAACTCACCAATTTCTGCTGAGCTTCTTCAATTTTTTTGTTGTTCTCAATCATAATCCGCTCCAGCTCTTCTCGCTTCTTCCGCTCCTGCTCCTGAAATTATTGATAGTAAGCAGCTAGTAATAGTGCAAAGTTGTTGGTGACTACAGAAATTTACCATGCTCAGTAATAACTAATGTATCAGTAGCATTACTAACTGTCACATTAAAAAAAAAAAAAGGCATTACAACTGTAGATGTGCATGCATAAGAATAATGGAATTGACTTCACTGCTAAATAACTTCCAAATTTCTAATAAATAAAAGTACTATGTGCTATGTCACACTTTGACCTTCATAAGGTTAGAGTACAGTCTAAAAGACAGAAAAATCCAAATCTGATGATATGAAAGTTGCATTTGTGACCAATGTGCCAAGCGACTGATTACTGATTATTCTACAATATGGTCACATCTGTAACAGAGAACAGAACAGTACTTTTGTTTATTAGTGTTTAAACTTCTAAGGAATTAAGACAGATCAATTATCTAAAGTACGTCTAAGAAATTGTCTAAATGACTTCTCTCCTCTCACATGACGACATCTAACAACCTTTCATGATAGCTTCTAACATTTTAGTGATTAAGTCTATGAGTTACCTATATAATGAATTATAAACTGAACTAACATTTATGTACAGCCAGTTTACCCGTAAACTGCCTATTCCCATTAAAGTCAGACAGGAAAATAAAAATTTGCATAAAGGAGATCAGAAAATAAAACAATAAAGTGTTGACAGCTCTTCCTGATCTTGACAAAGACTGAAAAAAAAAATTAATTAACAAACTGTTTAAGCTAAAGCGATAAACGATAGATATTATGGAAAAAATATGTTGATAGTTTTTAGCAAAATACTCAAGGGTCACTTCAAAGATTAATGTCCCAAAATGTGAATACAAACAATTTGATCACAGTGTTATTGGTAAAGACCGCCCTAACCTTCCCAGAGTTGCTCTGGTACCCAATTCATGAGGTTAAGGCGGCCGGTGTGATG
This sequence comes from Oreohelix idahoensis, assembly GCA_024509875.1. Classification (NCBI taxonomy): domain Eukaryota; kingdom Metazoa; phylum Mollusca; class Gastropoda; order Stylommatophora; family Oreohelicidae; genus Oreohelix; species Oreohelix idahoensis. The sequence continues at coordinate 1,208,766 of JAMPIV010001843.1, read as the reverse complement.
CCGACTACATCACCCCTAGTGTGCCGATGGTCAAGAAAATATGGGCCTAACACTATATTCCCAATATGCCTCAATAGGTATGTAGCGGGATCCCTTATTGGTAAAGAGCTGAAAATTTCTTACATATATATTGAACAGATAATAAAAATAAATTGCAGATGTAAAACTGAAGTTACAAAGAGAACAGGAATAGCCACCGATGCGTTCAATAACATGAAAAATATATTTGACCCAAACAAATTAATAATTACAATAAAGAGTTATGTATTACTGTTAAACAGGCACTTGTAGACAAGAACTGAGACCCTTGAATTGTGGATATGTAAAAAAAAGCATAGGGACATGTATATATTGGAAGTAGTAGAATGAAAAGGAAAATAACAAAATAAATACAAATAAAGTAACTCTGATACATAAACAGAATACTCAGTTGACATTCAAATGGTGTGGGGGTGTGTATGCATGTTTTAAAGCAAATCAGCAAGAGGACAATAACAATTTAAATGGCGAAGGAAACATCAAGAGATGGATGTAAGGTAGTCTGTCATGGTGGATCATGAATTTAAGAGACATAACATGCTGGTGATTGACTGAAGCCAAAAATGTAATTGAAAAATGGCACTTGTACTAGTAACAAGAACATATACTATTCATGAATTTTTTAGAAAGGTATAGAGTATTAACCCGAGCCACCCTTACAGTTTATTTACTTTACTAACGAAATCTAAATCTTACTGTATGATAATACTTCAATAAAAAATTCTGCAGCTTTTATGTAGATACATGGACAGATGAGGCTCAAACCACGCATCCTCCAGGAGGGTAATGTGCTGGATGACAAAACAAAAGCTGTGGTGATAATGTGACCTGTGGCCTACCAGCCCACATTAACTTTATAGCAACATTAATCTAGTACACAAATTTATGAAATATCAGATTCCAGGAGACATAATCTACATACCGAAAATTTGGCGTACCTTGGGTAGAATAAGATTCCAATCCTGGTCAGGCTGCAAACTTGGCAACATATTTAACACACTTGCAACTTGAGGGCTATGATAATGTTAACAATGACAAACTACCCCAACTTACAGAGGGTAATTCTCACAGATTTGCGCATTTCCAAAATCAACTTCCTAAATGTTTGCTGAAAACTGATTCTTTCTTCCTATAAGAGCTTTAAATGTACACATTATAGGACAAGGAAAATGCTGGAACAAATATTTCATTTCCAGATGAAGCTGACTGTATCAACAGCAGCATGGCATATAGACTCTACAAAAGAGTGAGAGAAAAAAATAATCTTAAAGAGCTGCATTGTAATCCTACAACTTGTCTTATTTGTCAATTTAAAAAAAAAAAAAAACTATAGTTAAAGTATTTTCTCCCAGGTCTCGAATACAATAAACATTATGATTTAAAATGCTGAACCAAGCCTATGGCTTCCTTAAATTAATCTTGTCTCTCCACCACTCGCTCTTGCCTAGTGTAACATTCATCCTTTAAGTTCCACCACAGCCTATGTCCTATGTCTAAGTCAGTTTTCTCAGAGTGTACCTTCTCCATGTTAGCTCTAGTGTTCTTATCTTTACTTGGTAGGCTATAGCTATGTTCTATCCCAAAGATACTCATATCCCTCTACAGCAAGCCACGTTTTCAGATGACTTCCAAGATTGACTTGAAAAATTGTTATGCCTGTTTGGAGTTGTCTTGTCCTCCCATTTTCTGTTAATTACATCAAAAAGCCTGAAATACCAGAACAATCATGATAAAAATCCTTAGTCCAGTATTTTCTTCATCTCCTTGTTGTTCTAGACGTTTCTCAGTCAAAATCAAGTTTTTCTTGCACTTCCGGTTTATGTCATTATGTCTTACATCTTTTCCACCCTGTCCTAAAGTGTGACTGATTTCAATGCATCCACAACTTTCCCACTTATTCTTTGTTAATATATATCCTCATTATTACTAATGGATTAAATTTTTAATTTGAGTTTCAAACATGGAACAGTAAAATTATTCTTTCGAACAAAGCCAAACAATTTTTGTTTCCCCAATGGACGAGCTTTCCTTCAGATGTTAACCTGGGCTACTTCCATGGTATGAAGTAATTTAAAGAAGGGGGGGCAAAAAAAGGAAACTTAAAGGAAAAATATGGGATGAAAAAAATTATGATGAAATGATAGAAGACCATGAAGATGTTCTCAGGGTGGATCACATCTCTGGCAGGCGTTATTAATTAAATATCTGAACCTGATAAATATTTCTAAACTCTCAGCAAAGTTAAATGGCATTAAGGCTCTCTTTTCCTGTGTCTTAGAGGCCTTAAGGCTCTCTTTTCCTTGTCTTAGAGGCCTTAAGACTCTCTTCCTGTGTCTTAGATTCAGATAAGAATTGACAGACAAGTGAATCAGAAAGTTGGCATGTACACATGTCCAACTTTTTAAATACAATTTACAAAATCTTGTTTGAATACAATGTAAACGTCACCCACCATTTCCCAAATGTGTTGAAAGAACCTTAAAAGAACAAAGATGATTTTTTTTTAAATTCTTAACATAAAACCAGAAATCTACTTTAATTAAACTATTATGATTGTGTTTCAGACTTTTTGTGGATCACAGTGCTCATGTCTGAGGTGAAGAAAAAGAAACAAGACCACTACACCAATCAGGCATGTCATAAAATGTGACTAATGTGAGTTGTGTATGGAGCTAGCTACCACATCACCAAAAACAAGGTGCTAAAGAAAACATCACTGCAAGAGATTATCAACTGCATTATCAGAGGCTCCCTGCATGGAGACAAAATATAGTTAGTGACTGACCCATGCCCCTTAGAGAGCACACCAAGACAAGAGGAACAAAAACTTATCCGTCTATCTAAAACTTACACCTCGATGTACTACCTCTAGGTTTATCTGTACCCAAACCCTACTGCTCAAATCAGCCTGCCAGATGACCTGATCCGACAATTCTGGACAAAATTTGTCCTACCTCCTTCAATCTCTGAGCCTCCATCTCTGCCTGTCGCTGCTTTTCCAATTCTTCTAGCATCTGTTTCTCCATGATCCTCTTTGCCTCTTCCACCCGCCGTAACACCTCTGCCTCGATTTCATCCTTCCTCTTTTCCAGTTCTTCTTCCACACGCTGCTTGACCAGAGCTTCAACACGCCGAGCAACTTCCTCTTCTATCAGCTTCTCTTCAAGCTCCTTCTGCCGTCTGCAAAGTATATCAGTAAAAAATTACAGTACATCTTATCCCATGTGGTTTCTGCGAGTCCTATGAGGATACAATGACAGACTCATTGCTTCTTTAGACATGTCGTAAGAGGTAACTAATTTGAAGTTGTGCAAGGCACTGGCCACTTCATAATGCAAAAACTAAAGAAACAATCACTACAAGAGAACAAGAAGTGTGTTAGAGCAGGCTTCCTCCAAATGAGGGCCGTCTGTAGTGGTGGCTCTAGCACCTCTGTGCACGGAGAATGATGATTCATATTAATTCACAATTAACATCAAAGTGGCTATTTATTTTAATTAACAGAAGTTCACTACAATATTCATTCATAACTAATAAGAAACTGGCCATTAAAAAAAAACCACAGTGTACTTCAATATTCATTCACAATTAATATAAAAGTGGCAAGTTTTTTAAATTAGAATCTCACTTCAATATTTATTGACAACTAATATGAAAGCTGCTATCTTTTAAGTTAACAGTTTCAATGCAATCTGCTGTGAGCTTAATCTGGGCACACACAAAAAAGTCTTGCTCTCAACAGAAAAGCAATTTTATCTACACAGTCAATCAAGAATGAGAGTTTCATTGCCTCTTCTGGCTGTGGTCGGTAAGCTACAACGGGTAACCTTACCGAAACAGAGTTATGGTAGGTACACTTTTTGGCCAGTGCACTCACAATGAGTCAGCTTAGTGTCGCACCGTAACCAGTTCTTAGTATGTAGTAATATTCATCTACAAGTCAACACAGTTCCATTTCAAGGTGTGAAAGAAGACCAGAACAAGTTATTTAGCTGCATGATATTGCACCAAAAGGATTCATCCATGTTGCCAGTTATTTAAATGTAAATATACCATTAACCATGACCCTGAAGCCATTTTAAGTGGTACATCCTGGAAACAGACAACCTTCGAGTTGTCTGGCCATAGCTCAATAGCTACAGTACACAAATTCTTCCACTTGTCATTGGCTACAAAAGAGCGATGAGCTCTGCAGCCCTAGTTAAACAACAACTATACCCAGGACAGAAATCGGAGCTCCAACTCAGCAAGTTTTGAAACAGCAAAGCTTAGATCTATAATGTAGATATTGCTAAGGATTCTTCAACCTGGCATTGACTGCGAAAGAGCAATAAGCTTAGCAGCCCGGCATAAACATACAAATAATATTATTAACATAATCAACTATTTCTGGTAGAAATACAAGAAACATTTATGAATGAGTAACAAAAATAAAACACAAACTCTTGCTTACAACAGTCGCTGACGTTCTATCTCTGCCTTTTTCTCTTCTTCCTCTCTCTTTTTTGCTCGGAGAATGAGATCATCATCACTGTCCGAGCTGCTGGATGAGAAAGACCTCCTTCTGTTGAAAGGATTAAAACATTAATAAACAGCCATTCTTGCACATGAAATGAACCAACAACATAATTTTTTTGTTCATACTTAAAATTGCAGAAATTTTCAGATGATTTGCTTGTGCTGTGATAGAGTAAACTACGATGGTTTGGCATGTCTGTAGAATGGAAAATCGGCTACCACAACAAGTATGGGAAACTAAGAGCCAGGGATCCAGACTTCCAGTCCGCTGGGAGGACAACATTAGGCAATCTCTGAAGGACCGAGGACTAGATTGGAACCAGGCTAGGAGGAAGACAGCCGATAGGATAGTATGGTACTCCCTCCTTCAAAAATCTACACCTCACGGTAGAAGAGGGATGACTAAAGTAAGTAAGTGATAGACTATGGAGATTATGAACGTGCAAGAAATTCAATCAAAAGAATTACTGTGTATGTAAATGTGTTGTCCCCATTATACCTGTGCTGTTCATTTCTTTTATTCATCTTTCTGTGTAGCTCATCACTTTTTTTTTGTTCACCAATTTTGCCACCTGTTTGTGGTGTTTGTCTTTCTACCTTTGTCTACTTTGTCTTCATCTGCTGCATGTAACTGACAATGGGTAAATTGCGAAACGTACTGTGTTTTTGTTGCTTTGTTCATCTGTAAAACTGACTTTACACAGGTAGTTCTCCATTTTAAACATGTGTTTCATTTGCGCGAATTCCAACTTTCGTACATCAATTTTAAAGCTTTTTTGTTTTAGTTACATACCAAACTCAAAGTTACGCAACCTGATATTTAGACATTTTTACAGTACATATTTTATCTGCGTGCCGGTGGGAGCAAGATGGTGCCAGTTTGAATCTTTCTTTGAGAGATTTTTGGAAGGCATTCACTATTAAAGATGTACTTTGGCTAATTAAGACTGCATGATATGGAAGTTCCATGGTGATGCACTAACAGTGTGTGGGAAAAAACTGTGCCCTCAATTCTGTCATGTCTTTGAAGGCTTTTACACTGATGATAATAGTATCACATCTATGGATGGTGTCAGAATGGCCTCAAGAGCTCATTTAGGTGGACATGACAAAAATGAAATTGTAAATCGGCATGAATCTCAGAAAGTAGAACAGAGCAATGAAGAGTTGTTGGTGCTAGAGAAGATCACCACGGAAGAAGATGCAGCGACTTGCACCTGTCAACAACAACCACCAGGCTGACAACTTACAGTGAAATGATTAAAAAAGGCCTTCAAACTTCTTAAATCCTGCCCAATGATCTTTGAACATTATCCTAGCATGTACATGAGCTTTAAGGTTAGGAGGAAAATGATAGAATGTGCTGCTCCCTACCAAAAAATCCTCTGTGAGCAAAGAAAGCCACAACCTCAAACAACTCTGGACACCTTCAGGAAACAATTTATTGCTGCACTGCCTGCTCCTCATTCAGATTACTCACCACCACACCACTCATTGAATGAGAAGTTGATGAAGATGAAGTCGGTAATGGTCAATGTTGTTTTCTGCACATGTACTTATAATGAATGGTATGTATTAATTTATTTTGTTTATTATTACATGTATTTATTTATTATTATTATGTACAGCACTGGTGGATCATATCCCCCCCCCCCCCTTACTTTACATGTATGTGAATGAGAAAATCATGTTCCATTTACGCAATTTCTATTTACACAAGGTCTCAGGAATGCATATATCGTGTAAAAAGAGAACTACCTGTATTTATTTTTCATTGTTGTTCCTGATCTTCTTTACAGAAGTCCCCACCACCACCCCCTTAGTTTGTTAAAAGGCTCAAAACTGGGTCAGGTTTAGGTGTTAGCTAATGCTAATCTTAACCAAAGCCTGCATCATGAGTCAAGCTTTTTCAAAAATAATTATCGAAACACAAAAAAACCAACAGGAGCAGTTACGAATTGCTAGTCGGCTCACAGATGCGCAGATTGACTTCAGCAGCTTGCGTAAGGTAAACTGTGATTCAACCAATATTATTTCTCAGTAAGGTTGAGATGAAGCACAGTGGGGCGTGTTCTTCGAAGACATTCAAGTAAGTAAGGGTTAAGGCTTAGGATTCCTAACCGAAACCCCTTATTACTACGTCTCTGAATTCTTTTTTTTTTTGAGGCCATATCGAACACACGGCCCACTATTGTTCATTTCAACCATATTGTAACCACTTTACACGTGGTTATCCTTAGCTCTTTTGTGACCACTAAATAAAGTATCCTTAAATTCTGAACACACAACCACAACACAGATGCGAGCAGTTTCCATAAATGAAATATCAACAATTAAACCCATCTACACCCCACACAAGCTTCCAGTTTGGAATCAACATTGTTTACCTGAAACGATAGAAAACATTCCTGGAATTGAAAGAAAGAAGAGCCAGACTGCAACAGAAAGAAAATCTCATTGTAACATCACAGGCAATGAAGAGGCAGACAGAGTGGCAAAGGAAGGTGGAAAGCTAACTCACCTTGATGCAAACGTAACTTTCAAGGAGAGTTTTATCAGAATCAGATACAGAAACAAATGGGATGCACAGCATCCAGGTCATACACAAAATGATGCATACTACCAGCTCAACAGAAGAGAACAAGTGGTAATCTTTAGACTCCGCACTGGCCAAGACAGATTGGGATACCATCAATTCAAGACGCTAAAGATAGGAACTACCGATGAGTGTTACTGTGGCACTGATAATATGACTGCTGAACATCTGCTTCGAAGATACTCAACATATGTGGAACAGAGAAAGCGCATTTGGCCGACACTAGTACCATTCCTGGAAAAGCTCTACGGTGATGCAAATAGCCTCAAGCTGACTACTGCTTTCTTTGAAAACATTCAAGTAGACGTCTGACAGTATACGAAGACAAATTCCGAAAACAAAAACCTTGCAGGTCGCTTCCTATCCTTCGATCGTGATCTCATACGACTGCTTCTACTCTGTCTTGACTTCGACGCTCGGTCTTTTGATACTGAACGTGACTTCGAACGATTCTTTTTTCGCTTAGTCCGATGTCTTTGATGACTTGACGACCTACTGCGGCTTCTTGATCTCCCCATTGTGCTAACGGCGTTTGTATGAGATCGAATTTTGAGCTCCAAAATTTGCCTCCTTCACAAGATTAATGTATGTAATGTCAGTGTCTACATAAAAAGTAATGCGAAGTTTCCAAATCTTTCAAACGTCTGCTCTTTGCTATCATAAATGTTTCCGGAAGAAAATGGCTGCTTTTACCCAGTTTTTTTCTATCTTAAGTTACATTTGTATTAAAGAACAAATATTTCTTTAAAACATTATAATGGAACAGTTACCAGATCATTGAAATATAGAAGAAAGCAATGTTTAAACAGAAATGTATAATTTATCATACTGCCCAATACTATTATAAAATCATTGCAGTCATATATTGTCTTATGACAATGTTTTTGAAGTTTACCGTCTGTTTCCCTGGTTCTATATACATTAAAAAATATGGGGACAAACATGTTCATACACAGATAAGAGTGTTACCAAACAGAAAAAACTGCTAAGCAGCCGGCATAACTAATAATATCATTTTCAAGCGCTACCCATTCAATGAGGAAAGTCAAGATGATTTCGTAAGGCTTTCGTGCAAAAGGGCGTTAAGAAATGTGCATCTGGAAAATAATATTGTGAACTAAGATATAATTTATAATGAGATATTTTGAAGTAATTTAAGTTATCCAATGCCTGTGATCATCACTTTTAAAATTGTTAAAGGAAAAATTAAGTATGCTTTAAGTTCAAGTCTAGAGTTGTGCTAAATCTGGCCACTGATTATTTTTATTTTCGTTTTTTTTCCCCAATTTAGGCTAATCTTGCAGCATCGGTTAAACGAAACATTAAAAAACAAATGCCGAGACTGAAATATCGTTTGTACATGTTTGAGCAAATGCCTAAATTTATCAGACTGACCTTGTCAATGATGAACAGAACATAACTCGTCAAAACATCAAAACTCGTACCCTAGTGAAGCAACATAAGAAAGAGAAGATGTAGAGGACCCCTTCCCCCCCCCCCCCCCCCCCCCCCCCCCCCCCACCCCCCCCCCCCCCCTTACCCCAAAAGGTCAATTTAAAAGGTTTATTTTAATAGTTGGGAATTTAGACGCAACTCCTACATTTAGGACAGTCAGTTTGAAATACCGGTATGTACAAGCCATAGTTAGCAAGATGATATTTATATAAAGATCTAATGAGGTTCTAGTAATACTTATTTTTAATGAAGGCCACTGCAGTGGTTGTTCCACGCTCCTCAAGGGAAGTCACCCATAACTGTAGTAGTCGTTGCCCCTTCAGTCATGACTGACTATGGGTAGAGCCCCTTTATTATATGATAAAGGGGCTCTAACTACGGGTATATGCACCCCTGAAGTGACAGCCCTCATGTGCTTTTTTTTCCTGGTGTTCATTTTGCTGTGTTCTTTTCTCTTCTGCTTGTTGTGAGAGCTTCTTTTCGCCCAATCTGTGGCTCATGTCGGCAGTTGCTCATATCATTTGGAATTGAAAACAATATATATCCTAATTATAACCCATCAGAGGTTGAACGGGATTTTTTTTTCTCATAAAAAACAAAAAAATGTGGCGCCATAGGGAGCATCGCCACTTCATGCGATCGACAGCTTCATCCTCCGAGTGCTGGATTTATGTCCAGGGCCTTCATGTCTCTCTAGCACGCATCTTTGAACATCAGCTGCGGTCACCCAACTGTTCATTTGCCAGGTGTCTGTGGAAGACATCTTTAGGGATTCGACCATCTTCCATGCTGCGGACATGGCCAAGCCAGCATAATCTGCGATGTCTAAGCAGTGCATCCATGCTTTGAAGGCCAACACGTGATACCACCTCAACATTTGTCCTTTCATTAAATACAGAGGATGGGGCGTAGACACTGTAGATAGAAGGTACTAAGCCTTTTCTCTTGCTTAACATAGGTTGTCCATGTCTCGCTGCCATATAGAAGAATGCTGGTGACACAGACATTATATACCTCAGCTTTGGTCTTCATTGTGAGTTTTGAGTTTCCCCAAACACGCGTTGTGAGGCAGGCAGAGATGGCTGCAACAAGCCGCGTGCGAAGCACATGCGATTTTAGTAATGTTTAAGAAGACTAACGATAATTTAGCAGATGACATAGAACGACAATTATTAGCACCAGTTAGATTTTCATTTTAAATAAAAGTATGCAGCTAGGTTACTGCAGTACAAGCAGACCATTGTGACCCCCTGTGTGTCAAAGTGATTAATAAATAGGTCGCGCCACGTGATTGAAAACGTTTGCATCAGCAGTGATTCTCAAATTATAAAGGAAAGGTCCTTAACTAAGTATGATGCTAGTAACTACAATAAGTTTAGAAGCATTCATATGCACTGTCGTACATTTAGATAGGTATTAGAGATAGATTTGGTCCCGTCTAAATAGAACAGAAAAAGTGGTAAATAAGTGAGAAATAAGGGGTGCGAAATAGATTTCACGAGTGAATAGTTTAAGGGTAGAATCTGTCACTGGATGTAGAAGATACTCTAGTCCAGCCTATCTTTATGACTGTACTTTGTTAGCAGACAATTCTTCTTCTTCTTCTTCTTCTTCTTCTTCGTTCGTCCTGAAAAGGACGGTGGTTGCGTTGTGTCTGTTTGCGCCTAAGCTGTGATATCTGCACCTTTCGGTCGACACATCCGACTTCTGCACGGCATTTTTTAAGGACCGGGTTTGCCTTCCCATTTCGATCCATGCTCGCTCAGCCAGCCTGCACTGCTGCAGACTGTTTCCAGGACCACCACGTGGAGGTGGAGCACGGTCTTGACCAGCTCTGGTTCGCTGGTCCTGATGCAGGCAGTCAAGCTATGAGTCGCTGACTGCATTCACTATTGCTGCATCTTGGGGTCCCAGCAGACAATTCTACTCTCCATACATGTAACATATACGTTAAACCACTCACGCACACACACACAGTTATGTGACAACAAGACGCAGAAACGTGAAAACTATGGTAAATGGAGATTGGGTATGGGCTGGGCTGACCAACACAATTAATTACGTTTTTGTTTAGTTTATTATCATTTAAACTCTTCACAACATCAAACATATAGAAATCAATAAAATCATAGGTTACAGAATTATGAAAATAACCCCATAAGTGCCTTCCCCTCTGTTGAGAAAAGATCCCGCAAGAGGTAAATAACCCAAAAGGTCAAAGATTAACACTGAGGTATAGGATAGACAATAAAGCAAAGAACAAAGTTCCTAGTTAAGCTATCCCGTAAAATAACAGTAATTGTAAAGAAAATAAAGGATGGTACAGTTTCCGTAACTAGAACGTATTTCCTCTCACATCTGGCATTCGTGGCCACATCAATCACACCTTACCTAATACTTGGTTAACAACCTCTTGAACGTAAACATCAATGTGAATCATAATCCAGTGTTGTGCTTCTCCGAAGTGAGCCCCAGTTCCTCCACGAATAATTAATTTTTCTAATGGGGAACGCCTACTTTGGTGGTGCTTAGTGGATATGATAATGTCACATTAGATAGTTCATGTAGCAAAATATAAACCACGATTTAGTGTTCACAGTAGTCAGTAGACAGTACTTCCAATAGTTAAAGGAAACATCTGGTTGGTAAACTGTTAATAAAAAAAATGCTGATGATGGTATATCCTATCGGTTTTTCTCTCTGGGGTTGAGTGCCGATTATGAATCAATGTATTCCCCTGGATAAATCCACTTTGAAACACAATTGCCAGAAGTCGGGAAAAATATGCTATATGTATATATTTGGCCACAGCGGGCTGATAAAATTGAATGCAAAATCTGGGTATTTTGTATGTCCAGTTATTATTATTCTTATTGTTTATAGTTTTGGACTCTCTCTGGATGAAGCAAGAGGACCGAACAGGCCAACATCGAAGACCTGATACTAAATAATAAGAATTGTTACTGGTGCCATTCAACCGCTGGCAGCTGGTTTGTGATCCGCACTAAATTAGGGAGAAAACAAAATATTTAATCACAATATTAATATCCTATCCTATCACGCATAAAGATAAGATCTCTTATCCTCTCCGTCATTTAATTAAATTAAAAAGCACACGTGTCTTAGCCTATCTTATCACGCTTCGCTCAGTTGGTACGGGTTTGGGTTTAGGTATGCGCCTTCCGCCTCCCGCCTGGTAAAACACTCAGCGCACAATATCGGTGTTAATTTAATTATGACTACATTACAAATATCGCTTGTCATTACTGGCTATTTGTTTCGCCACATGATATTACACTAGTCACTTATATAAGTACACATAATGAATTAGAAGTGAATTTATATTCCGTCAATTGTCAGTCGCCTAGTGTATTTATTAGTCAATTAAAACATCTCTTTCTGGGTGATAGCGGGTGATTAAATCCACATTACAACTGGGAAAATTTAGCTATGCGTTATTTAATACGCTAGTATTAGCACTTTGAAAATCCCAGTGAATTATAATGATTACTTAACACATTAAATCTCCACGAAAAGCTATAACACACTTCACAATGGCTCTAGAATAACGAGCTAGATTTTCCAAACTTTCTTAGCAACTAGATAACTGACTTTGGGAGGACGGAGTATTTATACAGAAATGGTGTTATTTCACTAAAGGTTGCGAGAATTCACGCCTTTGGCCCTATCAGGGGAAATCAACGAGTTTGACTCCCGAGGTAAAGGATTTCTGCTCACCGATGCCGAAACGACATCACAACGCCCTGGCCATGCGAACAGGCCTTTTTGTATTTATTTTCCGCTGCAGTAGATCAAATACTTCCAAGGTACGGGAATAATCTTATCGCCCTTGATTTGCTTATGTCCCCTGAAATGCTGGACATCAAACCGTTATGCGGCAAATTCCTGTCGGTCGTCTCCCCTTCAAAGAACCGATTATCTATACGCGCTCTTATGTCTGTCAACCAATGGTGATTGGCAATCAGCTCGCGTGATAATTACGATATGCAAATCATGCTCTCGCTGACTGTTATCTAGCCTGTGCGAACGTAGGTAACAACTTGTCAGCGCATGTAAACCAGTGGCTTCAACAGTGAGTAATTCAGTCAGCGAATTGCATGGTTTTGCGTAGCAAAAATTATAAACCTAGATGGGAAGGCAAAGGTGGACGGGTCACTGTTGCACTATTTACATATATACGTGACATGCACTTGAAATTATAAAATAATACAGTCAGCAAGAGTTGAAAAAATAGAATGCCTGTCAACAGGTAGAGCAGCGCGTGAGAACGATTACTAAAAAGTAGAATTATAAAAACTAAGATCACGTTGATCAAAGGGGGGCAGACAGAGCAGCAGAGTGAGACAGAGACAGCCGTGCCAGTCGCAAGTAGAGCAACACCTTAGACTCCAATCTTCAAAATGTTAGAGATAGAAACCGAAATAAGATCTCGCCAACACTCTTCAACAGCACCTCTTCAACGTCAAGCACTACGTCTTCGGTGCAAGCTTCCCTAACACAGGGAAGGTAACAAGTATATATGCTGACAAACATTTTTAAAAATCTATTGAAATACTTATATTCGTATGGTCACTGTCACGGGATTGCCCCCCCCCCCCCGCCCCCCTTGCTTTACAGTTGTGGTCCACTAATGGTCACCACGCAAGCGTATCTAAAAGTAGGTCGTCCAAGGTATCTATCTTCGCGCAAGATTACTTTTGGCAAAGATGAAGATAGAAGAGGAATGAATTTTCTACCTTAGGGGATCCTTCACAAGATATTCCCAGAAGTCAAGAACAAAACGCTGCTTAAGGGCTGAACAAATTTGTTAACTTATTATCTGGTCCGTCGCCTTTTGTGAAGGGGTTATGCTATGATTCTGGCCCGTCACGCCCCCAGTTGGAATAATCCAACGAATGCCCTCTTATAAGTAATGGCTCTATATTTATATATATATATATTTATCAAGGAAAATTGGCTCAAATGTTTGCTTTCGTACAAATAAACTGAATCAACTATTATTGTTTAGTTTAAAATAACATACAACAAATTTAATAGTCAATTAGTTCAACAAGTTAAAATAAGGATTAAAGGGGGTGAAAGTTAGATTAAATTTTTCATCATTGAGGTTTTGGTAGGGCGTGACTAATACTGTCCATATTTTTGCTGTAGCCTGTTATATAACACTTAGCTCCAGATGAGTCCTGCAGCTGTGGTTTCCGTCACTTCTTTTTGGTGATGATTACACTTCTCCACATAATTCGCCCACTGTAGGCGGTTGGTGGTGATACTCTTCTCTCACACTAGTGGCGTAGGAACTTCAGTACTTAAGTCTGATGTCTTGTAACCACGAACTGTGACGAATTAGAAATAAACAAATGCCTCAGTACATTTGTTCTCCGCAAACTAACAGGCCCATTTTCATGCGTTCCACCCACGAATGTTAACCTCTCAGAAGAATTAAATTCCCGAGCACACAATGTAACTCAGGGAATTCGGAATAGATGAAAATTCACCAATATCCTTCAGGGTGTCTACTAGGTAATTGCGTCTGGAGTGCATGAATAATTATTTGCCTGAATTACAATTAAAAAGGTATATAAATCTCACAAAATGACTCTATAAACTTTAGGCACATGTGATGTAATCATTACTCATTACTTGTCGCTACTCCCATCGGGGTCTAGGTCATCTCTGCTGTCGGGTTTCCCCACACGACTAGTCAGAAACAATCACCAGCTCTTGCAGTAGTGGTTCAAGAATATACTATTTTCATATGTTGAGGTTGCCAGCCTCATATATAACCACTTAGTAAAAAATCTATAGAATTTACATTAGTAAATAATTTGTTTACACTTACCCCAAAATTTTGGGAATACACACGTCTCCTGGTACAGATTTAGAATGGACCCACAGCCCTGTAGTTAGATGCTGTTCGAATCACTTAAGTCTGAACAATTCCTCTTATGACTGGTGAAACACTTGGTCTGGAAATCTATAATTCCTCTTATGACGGGTGAGACACTTGGTCTGGAAATCTATAATTCCTCTTATGACTTCTTGTGATAGCATTCCCAAGTTTCCAGTCTTGTACTAAAATTGCGGGTTTACTTGTGAATTCCAAAGTTTCCCAATACTCTATCTGGTACTTATAGTTGTAGAATTGTAAGTCCTATCCTCTTTCTTCTGGCTTGTAAGAGGTGTTTAGTTGACGCTGCGATGCAGTCTGTCTGTGTTGTGTTGTTACTCCGAGTTTGTTAGATTATATCTCACAATCCTTAGTTTCAAATCTCAGCTGTGTTTGTGCCGAAAGTTCCAATCAAATCATAGTAGATTCTGGCGAACCAATCCAATCTATCTAGCACTGTTTGGGCGGGGAAATTTATCATTACTCATCCCACGCGTATTTGAAAGTATCAAATTTAATATACACGCGTGGCCTCTTACACGGTGATGTCATAATGTTACCTAAGACTTCCGGCGCACCTCTGTTTATCAGAACAATCTGCGTGCCTACGCCAGACAGATGTCTGGACAGCTGTGGCAGAGATATTATGATTAATAAATTTCAGATATTTATTCTTTATTCTGCACTTGCCTTTTATTTCTCTTTCGCTCTTTTACCCTTCTTTTTTCGCATACGCTCGATTGTTAAGATATACTCTCCCATTCATACCTTTGTCTATTCCTTTCTTATTTAGCAACGCATTTTATTGCTGTTAAGCTAAGTTCTTTGATGAGACCGAATTGTGTTAATTCGTTCTCAACAGGGATAAGAAGTAAGACTATCGTCTATTATTTTTCTCGGATCTGTCCACCTATAGTTAATTATTCTCGGTGAAAGATTTGAGATGAAAGACATTGATCGCTGGGAACGGCCATATGAAGCAGAACGTGTAAAACGCACACCGTGAGTTTTATTGCCGTTGTCTGATCAGATCGAGAGAATGTACTGCAGGTGTTAAGTCTGGTCTCGGTAAGGGTGTGTAGAATTCGTTTCCTTCGTAGAATGAGCAAGGAAATATGTAAATCTGGACGTAGGTGCGAACAACTGGCAAATGAGTCGGGTCGGGTTATAGACGTAACCTTCTCCTGATTTCGGAGAGATATATACTCCAGAATTCTAACTTAATTCATCCAGTACAGCCAGAAAGACTAGAACCAACTAGCTCTCGATTCCTAAGATCTCTGTTAATAGAAGCATCATTTAGTTGGTCGATTGGAGATCGTTTTACTTCTGTGCTAATGGTATATATATATATATATATATATATATATATATATATATATATATATATATATATATATATATATATATATATATATATATATATATATATATATATATATATATATATATATATAACTACAGAACTATAGCTCTTATAAGCCATGCCAGCAAAATACTTTTACAAATCATAATGAAAAGGATGCAACAAAAGCTAGAAACAGAAATAAATGAAGTACAGGCGGGTTTTCGACCAGGTAGAGGCACTAGAGATCATATATTCAACATGAGGATCATCATAGAAAAGTGTAGAGAATTCAACGTTGACCTACATACTTGTTTCATTGATTACACCAAAGCTTTCGATTGTGTACAACATCAGCAGTTATGGGCTATTATGAAAAATATGGGATTTCCAAACCACCTTATACAACTCATCGCACTGCTGTACCAAGAACAACAGGCAGCCGTAAGAATAGAGGGGGAAACATCAGAATGGTTTGAAGTACAGAAAGGAGTAAGACAAGGCTGTACCCTTTCCCCTTACCTGTTTAACATTTATGCCGAGAATATCATGAGAAACGTAAGAGATGACCAAGAACACACAGAGTTTGACTCATTTAACATCGGCGGGTACCAGATCCCGGAAATCAGATATGCTGACGACACAGTCCTCCTATCGACCAACCCAGAAGGACTTGAACAATTACTTCTGTCCACCAAAAAACACAGCGAGGTCCAGAATCTATACCTAAACACCAAGAAGACCAAAGTATTGACAACAGACAAAGTAAAGACCAAACCAGAAATTGAAATTGATAACGAAGAACTGGAAAGTGTCAATGAATTCGAATACTTAGGATCAATCATTAACAGCTCTGGCGACTGTGCAGTAGAAATTAAAAGAAGACTTGCAATTGCTTCACATAAGCTAATACAGATGAAAAACCTATGGCAAGACACAAGCAAAGAAACAAAGTTACAACTGATCAGAGCATGTATATTCCCAGTAGCAACATACGGCTGCGAGACTTTGACACTCAATAAAACAGTTGCAAAAAAGATTACATCATTCGAAATGAAATGCTACAGAAGGATGTTGAGAATACCCTGGACAGAAAAAAAGACCAACAGAGAAGTACTGCACTCACTAAACGTACAGGAACATTGGCTCCTAAATACCATCGCAATAAGGAAGCTGAAATTTTTCGGTCATATAAAAAGACATAATAGTCTGGAAAAAACAGTGATGGAAGGCATGGTCCCTGGAAAAAGGGGAAGGGGTCGACCTAGACGACGGTGGACCCAGGACATCACAGAGAGTCTGAACTTGTCTTTGGCTGATGCAGGTCGACTTGCCCAGAATCGTGATGCGTTCAGAGCAGCTGTAATGGAGACAACGTTCTGGAAAGAATATGTCACATGATGATGATATATATATATATATAGTAGTGTTGAGTGATTTTAGTGGTAGATCGCCTATTTCATTTTTACATAGTGTCGTGAAATATTCTAATCCACATATATAAATTATCAGGTAAATATAAAGCCTAACAAATAAATTTAATAAAGAAAAGAGCAATGGTAAAATAACAGTGCTGTCACAAAGAATGTACTCGAAATCCCCCTTTGTTTTATGCTTCGTCTGCAAATTGTAACGTTTCCACGTTAAATATAAGCCACTGCATAAATACAAGCGTTTCCACAACACATTAAAACGGGTATTGCATTTCTAAGAAAAACATTGAGAGGCACACTGCGTAATGACCTAAATTAATCCCAACATTAATTATACTACGTTACCAAAACGAACGAACAGATGGACTCAAATAGAAAGAGAGAGGGGCGAATGAAATCAGGAACGCATGCAACACGAAACACGTGTCTCGCTATTAATGCCACCCCCAACAAGCGTAACGCGATATACAATTACTACTATCACGCGTGTAAGGCCACATGCACTAACTTTTTTTCAGACGGACAGTGATAAAAACACTACCCTTCTGATGCGTGATGCCATATGATGATGGATGGTATCCGCATGTCTGGTTTTGTGTGGTGTGCAGATGTGTTCAGTCAAAACAATGTTCATACAAAAATAACAGGGCAATCCACATAGGACGTCAGTAAACTCACGACGTATAAAGTCAATGATTCTTGTAACAGCCGTTGACGTTTTTCTTCATTATTTATTGTGGACGCCACAGTGACAAAATGGTTACGCGAATATGTAGGCACATCAAACAGTCATTATCACAGCAACATTCAATACAGCAATAGACGGTAGACAGCATTACAATGATGAGTCAGATGCATGTTATATTTCAAAGTGCTGTAAATGTAGTCAGGTGGAAAACTCCATCCTTTTCTATAACAGCCAGGAGATAACCAGATATATGAGATCAGTTCACTCTCGTTAGTCTGACTTCAGCAAGACAGACACGTCTGCCGAAGTATAAATAATGTCCTCAAAAATATCCTCTAGATAATAAAGGTTTTTCAAACCTAGTTCATTTAACAAAGTAGCAAGTAATGGTCCTTGGAACCTGCATCAACCGATGCAGCACAATACAGCGACATGTGAGCTAGGAAAACATCTCGTGACGACGACTTTCGAAGACAGGCTATGAACCAGAAATCGTTCACGACCAAAAATCGATAGAGTTAATGAAAATGTTAATTTACCTTGCCTTCCGGAAATACACAGAAATATTACGCCTCCCGGCATGTGCAAATACACTAGAGGTATTATCCCGAATAAACGAAATATCCATAAGAGGACTACACATCCCTGACAGAACAAAAAAATAGCGGAGATCCCCTCTTCAACGAGGCATCTCTTTCGCCATTCCAAATCGCTCACTCCACTAGTGGTGGGCGGAAACCGATCGACCAAGAAGCAAGACAAGTCATGCGC
Organism: Oreohelix idahoensis; assembly: GCA_024509875.1. Classification (NCBI taxonomy): domain Eukaryota; kingdom Metazoa; phylum Mollusca; class Gastropoda; order Stylommatophora; family Oreohelicidae; genus Oreohelix; species Oreohelix idahoensis. The sequence goes on along the minus strand of JAMPIV010001843.1, from coordinate 1,190,013 downwards.
AGTCCAGCGCAAAATGACCACAGCTCAAACTTAACTGCATTCGATACCAACGCGAGAAGACAAATGCTTACCGAGAAAAGTGACTATAAATTTCAAGCAGTTGTTGCCCTTGCGTTATAAAATAGATATTGAAATAAAACGATGTTGCGAGAATTTATCACGCAACACCTTCCCAGAGTTAGGTTTTAAAAAACCTGGAAAACGCTTATTAGAAAAGATGACATTAGATGGGTTTACGTTTGAAAACATTACAGTACCCAGACAGCACATCTTCGAAACAGGAGGTAGAAGAAATTGCATATTTTGAACGCAGCCACGTAGCTCTTTTAAATTTGTATATTTGGGTTCCTTAGGGCTTGCTGACAAAGAATATGTAAAACGTTACGCAAATAGTCTAGGAATTACCAAATTATAACCAAAATAAAATAGTGGGGATGCCTGACAGCATGAAATCATTTCTGCTCATAAAATTTTTTTTTATAACGTGTTTGAAAAAACCTTACGTTACGGAAATAGCCTACCAGGTAAACTCCTAATTGATTGGAGCGCAACAAATATAAGACTAAACACGATTGGTCGGGCTATAAATACTATCTTTCGTTGTCAGGGGAAACGGGAGTAGGAGTATTTTTTGAAAAGATGTGTGGACAGGGTTTCATTGGTTAGAGCTGCGAATATACACAATTCAGAGCGTTAGTTCGAGACCACTAGTTCAAATAAGCTTGATGAAGCAACAGTGCGTTGAAGCCAGCTCATATTTTTGCTAAATAAAAGCCTGGAACATAAGCAGATGGGAATTTGTGCCAGTATTTGTGCCAGAATTCATTGCTAGTCAACGTATCTGTGTATTTCCATGAATTGTGGTAGGTTTGAAATATTCAATATCTTTTAATGAAAATTGAATGTAAATTGTTAATTTATGCCTGTATATATGTTGACGAAATTTCAGGGGAAATGATTAAAGCAGTTAATGACAACAACCTCTTGAGAATTTTAGATATTATAAATGAAGTATGGAGAGAAGAACAACCACCACAACAATGGAAAGACAGTATTATTGTAAAGTTACCGAAGAAAGGTGATCTATCAGACTGTAATAACTGGCGTGGTATATCTCTATTATCAGTACCTGGAAAATTATTATGTTGCATGATGTTAGAAAGACTTAAATTGCATGCTGACGAAAAAATCAGAGAAGAACAAGCGGGTTTCAGGCCGAAACGATCATGTATTGATCAAATATTCACACTAAGAACAATTATAGAAGAATCAGTGGAAAGGCAATCGCCACTTATTATCACCTTCGTCGATTTTCAAAAAGCCTTTGATAGTCTACACCCGCCCATCATTGTGGAAGATACTTACAATCTATGGTTTTCCAACAAAATATGTGAATATAATCAAAGCGCTATATGACAATGCAAGATGTTGTGTTAGAACAAATAAAGGGAATACAGAATGGTTTACAGTAGAAACAGGGGTGAAACAAGGCTGTATTATGTCACCACTACTTTTTGGAATAGCTATTGATTGGGTTATGAGAAACTATACCCACAATGAACAATTGGGTATAAAATGGACAAATGGAAAATTCCTGGGGGACCTGGATTTCGCAGATGATGTAGCATTCTTAAGTTCAACACCAAGACAATCCCAAGAAGCAATAAATAATTTGTGTCATCTCTCGGTTAAAATAGGTCTCCAAATAAATGCCTCTAAAACTAAAGCTATGAACTTTTCTAACGAGACCTTTGATATCATCTTGAACGGGGAAAAACTACAGAAAGTTGAAAGTTTCAATTATTTAGGCAGTAAAATGACTCAGGATGGTGACACAACAAGAGAAATCCATACTAGAATTGCTTTGGCAGCTAGCGCCTTCAATAGATTATCTAACATTTGGAAATTACGATCATTGAATATACATACCAAGCTTCGTCTGTTTAATTCAAATGTTATCTCAGTGTTAACATACGGCTGTGAGAGTTGGAAAATAACAAAATCATTGGAGAACAAGCTGAATACATTCGAGAACAAATGTCTTAGAAAACTCATGAACATCAGTTGGAAAGAATTCAAGACTAATCGACAAATAAGAGAAGAATCTAGGCAGAAATATGTCTCCGACTATATAAGGAAAAGACGATGGTCATATATCGGTCATGTCCTACGAATGCAAAACAACAGAATACCACTACAGGCGCTCACTTGGGTTCCTGAGGGTAAGAGGAAAAAAGGAAGACCAAAAGAAACACTCAGAAGAACAATAATAAGAGAAGGAAGAACGTTGGGCCTAAATAATGTGCAAGAGCTAAGAGGAGTGGCGTCACAACGAACAACCTGGAGAGCACTGGTTTCTGCCTTATGCGCCGTGTTTGGTGCTTAAAGAATTTATTATTATTTATTATATGTGTAGTTCAGTAGCGAACATGAGGAAAAGCCTATAATGCTCCAGCCTGAACAGAAGGTGTCGGAGGAAAGTAAAACGGCATGGAATGGCCAAACAGTACACTGACACCTAGATTATTGATTAGACGGAAATAATGCTGGAATTGCAGAGGCGTAGTAACCATTAGGGAGGGAAATACTGGTATAAAGTATTTCAGATGAAGCTGACAGTTGGCCTAACGCTCTGAACTCAATGTTTGTGATGTATTGTGCTCAGTGTAAAAAGAGAGTATAAATTAGTTATGACGTAGAAGGTACATCCTTCTTGTTTTCAGGGACTGTGGTCTTAACGTTATTGAGCAGCACCTGGTCAGAGCTTTGCTGAATCCAGAGTCGGACAGCATACTCCTTGGTCCATTTAGCTATCAGTGAGGTGTCTCCAGAGCCCAGGGGAGAAATCGAGCAGAGGAGTCTTTTCCTGCCGCCATCACGCAAGATAAGCTGATGTGGCCAGCTGAGCTCAACATTATGTACCCCATCTTAAAATGACCTTGTAAAAATAACATTAAGAGGGGAATTTAAGTGTTTTAATATCAGGAACTGAGAACATCTCCAATACTAGTTCCAATAAAGACAAACTATTGAAGTCATGATGACAAATACCAACAGAGCTTGAACAAAACAAAACCAGTATTACCTCATATTACTACTACACAATTGACACACATAGGATACTATTAAAAATACATGTCACTACAAGATTCATATTGAGAAATTCTGTACATATAACTTGTAATTAAAATTGATTGTGATTCCTGGTTCCATTTGTATTTGAATCAGGACACATATTCATTCATGACAGCAATGAATACATATTGTTATTTGAAAAGTTATCAGTGACTCCTTTAAGATATCCTCGTAGAGTGTTTTATGTATGTGAGTGTCACAGTGTTGTCAAGTGTAGTGGAATAAATTAAATTGTTTATCTGTCTGTTGTTGTTTTGACTTACACTTCATCATACACATACCCTAGACATATAACGTAGTCATCACACTATTCCAGAATAATTCTGACTGAGGTATACATATGTGGCAGCAAGTAAGGTTATATATAATACACTACTCTTATTAGATATATATACCTTCACAGCTGATCTCAGTCAGTACACTAAGTCCCCTATAAATATTTATAACATCCCACTTTACCACACATAGTTTAATTTCTGTGAAGAGTGATTAAATGATAAGTCAGTTATATTCTTTAAGTTACTGTGTTACAGTGGAGAGCAAAATAAATTAAAATTTATATCTAAAACTCATACAGCTATAAAAAAATTTAATTAAATTGCTAGTAACCAGTCAGAGAATAGTTTTACCATCTAAATTAATGCACTGATTCATCATTGAGTATTGACGAAATACGTATGTATTTCTAATTCATGATGATTAATTTTTGTAATGACTATAATTTATTTCACGGAAGTTTAAACGATGAGACAAGCGCTAAGCTTATAGTCTCTAACTTGAAGTTAATAACCGAAGTGAATATTATGTTTTACGCGAGGGTAGGATAGGATGTGTATAATATTATGTTTAAGTATTCTGTATGTTTCTTTTTCTTTATACAGTATTCTGGGTAAAGCCCAACATCTACCAGCAGTTTCAGTATATGAGAAGAACCTAGAAGAAACATTTTTTGTAATTTAAATTAGTGAGTTTCCAAGTTACAACCTGTCTGGCATTGTGTTTGCATCCAGAAAAAAGACAGAGTACTCATCTCACGAACTTTAATACTAAATGCAATAACTGGGCCTATCGAGCCAGATTATAAATCTTCCCAACATTCTCATTGTACATTCAGCCCCTGTGGCGAGAGAAATTACAAACAGTAACATTTCCGACGTTTTGACTAATTGTGGTGTGACCAAGAATGTTACATTTGAGAGAAGTTACCAACCTTTCATTTTCCTAAGTAGTGGAAACCTCGTGATTCTGACACTGTGAGCCCGTTTAAACTTTCTTACCCAAACTGATTCAAGTGACCTTAACAGTAATCTTAAAATATAATTGTGAAGTGAATGCTCCCCGGAACATTGGAAGAAACCTGTATCTGCAGAGCTGGGATTCTCTTTATCAAAAGAATACAGATTCACTGTAGAGAAGTGTCCTGAAGTTTGCGCCAGACGGCGAGAAACACCACGTGTGTAGGTAAGAAAGTATGTCAGGGGTCCCTGCTGAATGAACAGAGAGAAAGCAGAACGAGTGATTCTTTCATTTTTTTATATTCATGCTCCCACTTTTAAATTTCTTTATGCAAGTTTGTTGCTAAATGCTGATTTCCTCTTAGAATAGATTAATGTATCAACTCTGGTCTTAACTATAAAGGGAAATCTTAGACCATAGCGTATAAATCTGTGACTCTTTGGGGCTATAACTTTTCTTCTAACAGGATCGTGGGCTAAACAGAGGGGGGAAAGGATTACACCTATGGGTCTTTTATTCTTTTAGTTATTCATTAACTTATGTGTATTTTTATGTGCTTGATAAGCAAACTTATTTGTTGTGGAACATTTTCTTTATGTTAATAAAATTTACATAAACTCTATTCAAGTGTGTCGGTCAGCTCGTTCCAAAATATATATATTCCATTGTTATAGTTTTTTCCCGTCTGTGCGTCTAACTGTCGTCACTTATGTGTGTATGTATGTGAGTGGTCTATATAAATTACTATATATGTTCTAATAGACTGTCTGACTAACTAGTTCTGTTGTAGAAGATAGGCTGACCGAGAAGCTTCTCGCGTTCAGGGACAGAATCTAATTAGTTTCCACCATCTCACTCGTGAAAATCTATTTTCTTTACATTACCTCTCACTGAGCTATCACCTGTTCTAATCTATTCAGAAGGGACCAATCTATGTCTCAATTCCCCTATCGAAAATCTACGACAACAGCCCGTGTGGTCTTTTTTCATCTGATCACAACACCGGCTTGTGTCAACACGATCAGCCGTTTCCCAATGGGGTCAAATGTTTGACGGCCACGTTTCCACATGTGTTCAAACAGATTAGGCAATAAAATATTATCGCTGGCCGGGTCACCAAACCTGGCGAATCGTAACAACAGTCTGGGAGTGGAGTGTGAAACAATAAGATATGCATAACTTCCATAGCAAATACTGCCATAGGGGAGTGGCGTGTTAGAGAATTCACCATGATGTATCCAGCATAGAGCAAAATAGTGAAAATAACGAATGAAAAGGCATGATTTATGTCAAATAAAAGCGATGAGTGAGAAATATGAAGAAAAAGAAAGGATACTGCCGGAGTGTTAAAGATGTGATAGATCACACAAAAGGACACGTAGAGTAGTGTCGTCACAGTCACAGTTTTGCTGATAACGTAGACCTTCACATCAGAAGAAGGATAACATTACAGCGCTGCCGGAAAGAGAAATTTTGCCAGCTTATTGAATCTTAAAGAGATTTTATAAATGTCTGATGCCAAAGATATTGAATAGAATAGAACCTCAGTAGTTGCATTTTTTTTAAAAGTTGATACAGCAACAAAGTTAATCTTCGCAAATAACGTGCTGTGGACGTCGAATAGAACAGAAAGACAATACTGACTTACATCTTAGGAGAAATCATCCAACTATTGTATTGCACTGTTGTGAAATTATAAACATTGCGACAAAGAAAAGAAAAATTGGACGAAATTGTTTAGAGTACCGGTAATTTTAAGCTAAATAAATAAATAACCAACCTGGATTTCGTAATAACATTATATGTAATTATGTCGTGACGTCAAAGAGATAAATGTCGCCAAGTTTCATCGTTGTGGACAGTTTTGGTGAATGTTTGTGTTTGTGAAGATCATTCACATTGAACACATTTGCCATCATGTGGTTGCTCAGAAAAGAACCTGGAAAATGAGGTTTCCCGTTGCCTCAAAATACCAAAAATCATCTAAGGCGGTAGCCTGACACACTCTGTTCTACCACAAAACTATTCGATCACACAAGAACAACACATAACAAGATAGACAACAACATTGGAACATACTACTGAAATAATAAAGTCGTTAACAAAGACTAATACCTGACACACTAACAAACACACCTGATGGATAAATCTTCGATTCTACTAACATAACCAGACAGTTAAAACAGCACACAGACCACACGGCTTCATGTGTCCATAGAGAGTTTGTCTTTTATGGTATATGTGAAGTTGTGCACCACTGCCAATTCGTAGTTATCAATAGTAATAACTGGTGCAACATCCACATCCTGACCCAGCACATTATTTTCTTTAGACTTATTATGAGGCCAAAGTCCTTGCACGCTTGGAAGAAGCGATTCATCAAGCTCTGAAGCTCCTGTTGACTGTGAGTGACGACTGCAGTGTTATCAGCGAATAGCAAGTCACTTATAGTGACCGTTCTGACTTTAGTTTTCCCCTTCAGCCTTGCGAGGTTAAACAGTCAGCCATCTGACCTAATGTGAAGGCATATTCCTTCAGTTGCATCTCTGAATGCATCCTTCAAGAGCAAGGCAAAGAAGATCCCGAAAAGAGCCGGAGCTAAGACGCAGCCTTGTTTGACGCCATTGCGTCTGTTAAAGGGCTGTGATGTGTTTTCAGCATATTGTGTCTTCATGGAATGACTTTATCATTTCCAGCAATTTAGTGAGGCAGCCTATTTTCTGGAGGATTTTGAAGAGTCCATCCCTGCTAATCAGGTCAAATGGCTTTGAGTGGTCGACAAAGGCGACATATAAAGGCTTTTCCTGCTCTATTGATTATTCATGAAGTTGGCTGAGAGAAAAGATCATGTCTATTGTTGATTTACCAGCTCGGAATCCACACTGCGGCTCTGGATGTGTGCGCTCAGCTTGTGTAGTCGCATTAAGATGATTCTGACGAAAACCTTACTTGCAATACTAAGAAGAGAGATGATTCTGTAGTTGATGCAATCGCCTCTGTCTCTTTTATTTTTATATAGTGTTACAATCTTGGGATCTCGCATGTCTTGGGGAACAGTTGCCTCTTCCCAGCACTGAATCAGCACCGTAAGCAGGGGGTGCAGTAGTGTGCTCTTATAGCATTTGATTAAATCGAGTGGAATCCCATCGCTGCCTGGTGCTTTGCCAGCGGCTAAGCTGTCAGTGGCCTTGCTGAGTTCTTCCACTTTGCTCTGCGGACATCCTTCTTGTTGTGCCCCAACTCTGTTTCATGCTCTGCATCTCTGATCCCACAATTCTCCGCCAGTTGCGTTTGATCTGCCTCCCTTTCGACTTACTTCTGGGGTCCATAACATGGTAGTTGTGACGTGTACCGGAAAAAAAGCCTACAGTAGTCTGACAGCTTATGGTAACCTTATAGCTGCTCTCTCATTTGCTAGCTAAACATACATTTTACCAACTATTTCTGCAACGTACCATTTTGTCCCCGCCCTCTTTTCTTTAAACAATTACAATTTTAGTGACCTTTCAGTCATACCATTAAGCAAATCAGGCTTTGTTTACTTCGTTCTACTCACGCGAGCTCATCTGTCAATCATAATACCAGACAGACAGCACGCGAGAGAGCGACGGCACAGACCCTTTGTAGTTTTACTGAGGGAAAGTCTATAACTCCCCTGCGCTCTTTGGTCTCGAGACGCGGGCATTCTGAAGAGAAACCCGCTAGCAGAACTAAAGTCTTTGATATCGGTCAACAACTTCAGACGAGAGACTCTGGTAGTCTGAATCGTAAGCCTTTCATCTTGAGCTCTAGGTTCTGAATCTACTTCCCACACACAGGAGAGCGAAATTAACACCATTAGAGATCAGAGAAATCTAATGATATATATTCTGCTGTTTTCTTAATCCCGCCATCAGAAGTCAGTCAGAATTTGAATAGTCTAGCGCGCAGTCCGAGAACCATTTTTCTTGTTGGAAGTGTTTATAAGTGATTCGTGAAGATTTTCATTCTGAATTTTCTGGTAAGAGGAAAATAGTGCTAAGGATTTAAAAGTTGTGAAAGCATTTAAACACTTATACTTCTCTTAGATTTTTTCTCCTAGTAAGACCTATTAAAAAAAATAACGCTTAGCCATTTTCATACCAGATATTCTTCTTCTTCTTCCTTCTTCCTCGTTCGCCCTGAAAAGGACGGTGGTTGCGTTGTGTCTGTTTACAACGTAGCTGTGATATCTGCACCTTTCGGTCGACTCATCCGACTTCTGCACGGCATTTTTTAGGACCGGGTTTGCCTTCCCATTGCGATCCGTGCTCGCTCAGCCAGCCTGCACTGCTGCAGACTGTTTCCAGGACCACCACGTGGAGGTGGAGCACGGTCTTGACCAGCTCTGGTTCGCTGGTCCTGACGCAGGCAGTCAAGCTATGAGTCGCTGACTGCGGTCTCTATTGCTGCGTCTTCTGGTCCCATACCAGATATTCAATTAAAGTGTTAGTCCACCACCCGACCGCTAACTCACTGAGACGAGACGGTAATTATGTTTACAGTGTAGACGGACGCGACACTTAAACTCCCCCAGGAGAGAGAGATAAACTCGACTGTTAAGCAGATCGGACCTTATAGGCGTTAGGCGACTGATAGCGGGAGTATAGAATACATGTTTATATTTCATTTGTAATTTGTTATTATGGCGTCTATTATTTTTAAATGCCATACGACAAACGAACAGACACCGACAATTTAATAGCTATTTAATAACAGGCGATTATTGTTGTAGGTGGTGCGTATGAAGAATTATATAATAATTAACACCGTACGCTGACCGCCAGCCGCGAGCAGGGGCGGGTGAGTTATATTAAACTCGGTCCGACTCAGATTAGAGGCCAGCGACGTCTGCGAGCGTGTAGGCGTAGGGAAACACCATGTGTCTTTTGAACGTAGTCAGGACTGACAGAGAGGATGAGAGATCGTCTTGTCCTCGTTGGTTTATATAGAGATATCTACATAGAATGATAGCATTTTCCCCACAAATGTTCTCTTATATTTTTCGCAGACCTGATCTCAAGGACGACCAGCGGTCTTTTACTTTTCTGGTTCGTTATCCATTTCATTTATAAGCGTACTCGCCGGTGATATTAGATGACAATAAATATAAATACTGGACTTACAAAATCCAGATTACCATTTTACCAGCCCACCATGGTATGTACATGTAACATTATTATTGTTCCCCGACTCCTGACAGTCGTATTCAAGTGGATTATATATACATATCTTTATACACTGTGCAGAATCGGCGCTCTGACACAGAGTTGGCCGATAGAAGAACCATCATCATCATTTTTTAACATTTTTTTTAGCAACCAGATGTATCACAATACTGGAAATATTCTCCTCTCTAAAGGGTAAACCTCAAGGATTCTCACTTTTCCAACTTTTGGTAGGAACACCTATATCCAGATAGAAGCACCATATTCGGCGTTCACCTCACTAGTTTTTTTTGGGGTATGAACTGGGGCCAATTTGGATTGTCGACAGCTGGGGGTGACAGTGTAATCATAGTGAAATGAGAATTATGTTCATGGAATAATTCTGTTACCAAGGGATACCACAGACCTACTATAGGAGCCAATTAGGTGAGAGTGTGAGAAGTGGCCATTGTGCGAGAGAGTGTGTGATGATTTTCTTGTTTTTTTTTTGCTGGGAATTATCCATAAATCTGATTGTCTAAATTGTGTTTACTTTACTTGGTTTTATAGTGTACCAATACTGTTTTATTCTGTAACCTAGTGCTAACCATCACCCTTTGGGTTAATAATTTTGGGTTTTTCTCTCCATACGGGGGAAGGCGCACCTCTCTTCTTTATTTTCTATGTATGTAAATGATTTCTTGATATCTTTTAGATAATTGGTGTTGTCAAGTTTCATTCATAACCCTCCACTCCCAAAGGAGCATAGGCCTTCAACAAACACATGCCAAGTCCTCCTGTCACGTGCCATCATCTCAAGTTCTTTCCATGTTCTCTTCATCATTTTCACCTCTGTTTCCAACTCTCTTCTCCATGTACTTCTTGGTCTTCCTCTGCCTCTCTTGCCCTGGGGGTTCCAGAACAAGGACTGCCTTGCAATGCTGTCAACAGGCTTCCTCAGTGTGTGTCCTATCCATCGCCATCGTCCCCCTCTCATCCCCCGTTCCACCGGCACCTGTCCAGTTCCTGTCATCAGTTCCACATTGGTAACCTTGTCATACCATTTTAATCCCTCCACTCTACGCAAGCACCCATCCACGAAAGTCCGCAGCCCTTTGGCCGCCGTCCCTGCTGCTCTCCATGTCTCCGAGCCACACAACAGGACTGACTTCACATCTGAGCCGAAGACCCCCATTTTCGTGTTGGATCCTATTTCTCTTGATCTCCACATATTTCCCAATGCAACGAAAGCCCCTCTTGCCCCCTGTATTCCCACTTTGATATCGCTGTCTGTCCCTCCAACTTTATCTATATTACTGCCAAGGTTGTCAAGTTTAGTGATAATAAACTACAAAGAAACTTAACTTTGTGTGTTGGTCAGACCCATACCAATTTATCCTTAGTTTTTCACGTTTGTGCGTCATTGTTGTCACATATTGTTGTGTGTGTAGAGTAACCTGTTCTTTCATTAGACAGGGAGGCAAAGACTGTCCTATAATAAAGCATCGTTGTACGGATAGGCTGGATGAGAGAAACCTGCTCACTCCAGAGACATATCTTTCCCTCAACCTACCACCTGTGAAATCTATTTTCTATACATTCTCGTGTAACAGTCAACCTTTACTCTTTACTTAGACTGGGCCCAATAAACCAATTAACCTACCGTACGACATTTTTAGTGGTGTCATCTTACTTTTTGGGAACCTAGGGCTTTCCTTATCCCGTCTAGTGTTGCCTATTTGCGCTGCGATCTGGATGTTTTCACTGAACTGGAGCAATACTCATTTGCACAACGTCGAGTAATTTGTTGAACTTTGCTTCTCGTAGCCTTCAGAAACTGTATAGTTCTAGCACTCGGTGAATGTTTGTATTCAATCACAGCATTGCGTTTAGCTTCGATGACAGGTGTCATCACATCTGATGAAGCATCAAACCAGTCATTTGACTTTACTGTCTTCTAACCAAAGGTAGTAAGCACAGTACTATGGATGGTGTTCCCTGGGTGTTCCCAGTTCTCTGTAACAGTACCACAATCTGTAGACTACTGAGTGCTTTCTTTAAAGGTCGTAGTAAATTGAGTGATCATGACAGAGTCTGACATCTTGCTGATATCAAAGCTTGGTTTCCCTTCATGTTTGACACGATGGAATTTTCTTGGTTGTGCTCTGATTTTGTAGAAAATTAAGGAATGATCTGTATCACAGCCTGAACTATGGTACTAGTGCGTGAAGAGCACTGACTTGAGTATTGGCCTTCTGACAAAAATCAGACCCAGTTGGTGTCTCCATAACATATGCTGGATTCTTGTCTGAAAGTAGGTGTTGGTCACACAGAGGTCATGGTGGACACACACCTCCAAGAGCCAATGTCCGTTTTCATTCATCTTGCCAATATCGAACCTGCCCAACTAAAGAGGTTCTAGTAATGCTTATTATTAATGTAGGCCACTGCATTGGTTGTTCCATGCTCCTCGATGAAAGTCACCCATGCTACTCCGCTAACTGCTGTATTTTGGGCAGGACTGCAGCAGGTGTTTGGCTGTCACGGGGCTGGTGTCGCAGATGCAGAAATCTGTTGTACCAGTTCTGTACTTGTGGAATATATGGTACTTTAATCTGTTGTGTCCAGTGCATTGGCGTACTAAGGGGGTACGAGGGGTGGTCCGCCCCGGGTGACAGGGAGGAGGGGGGTGCCATCGAACACTATTATGACAGTACGTTCTATATGAGGGAGTGGGTGTCCATAGGTAGGATCCCCCGCGTGTGCCAAATACTTTAAGTACGCCTCTGGTCCTGTGCGTAGCTGGTAAATGATGATGATAGAAATAATTTTTTATATGGCCTTGTCGTTCTCTTTCCCTTTTGGACTTGAATGTGGCTTTTATAGTTGTTGTTTTTTTTTTTTTTTTGTTATTTCTGAGTATGAGATCCATCTTTGTTTCATAGATCTGGAAAAGGTGTTTGACAGGGTCCTCTGGAGCAAACTTTGGGACTGTTTGGCAAGGAAGAACATTCCAGCACCTCTGATTCATGCTATACAGAGCTTCTACAAGTCTTGCAGAAATAATGTGAGGACAGCAAACCAGAAGTCAGAAGATTTCAGGACCACCACTGGTGTAAGACAAGGTGATATCCTATCACCTTATCTTTTCATACTCCTCATGGACGATGTCATCAAGGCATGTAAGGAGAGAACAAGAAAGTATTCAGTGGGGTACTGAAAGATGAGACAGGTCTGTATTCCAGAGCTGGCATATGCTGATGATGTAGCCCTGATTGCTAAATCAGAGGCACATCTCCAATCCAACCTGCAAGTCTGGAAGGAAGAGCTGGAGAAGAGAGGGATGGTCATAAGCAGCTCTAAAACAAAATCCATCTTGATATCACGAGAAGAAAGAAGACATCAGATTAAGCTGGGAGAACAGGTCCTGGAGCAGGTCGACCACTTTAAATACCTCGGAGCTATTATAGATCGAAAGGGAGGCATCAAAGAAGAGTTGGCCACTCGAAAAGCAGCAGCTGGGAGACTGTTTCAGGCCATAAATCGAGGATTCCTCAGCAAGAGAGAGGTTGGTAAGAAAACGAAGATGGCTGTATACCGCTCCACCTATGTCCCAGTCTTGACATATGGACGCGAGTCATGGGCAATGACTACAACCCACAAAAGCCACATAAGTTGTCCCTATATCATTTTGTTGCAGCGTTCCTCCTTACATTGGGATCCTTGCCGGTGGTACGGAGTTTGTGCATTGTGCTGAGATTCTTCTTGCGTGATCTAAAGGAGGATATCGTTTCGGGTTTTACCCAGATTTTCGTACCCAGCCACAGTTACGAACACAATCTGTTAGTGACAAGGACAAAAATGAACTAACATATAGTAGTACTAACAAAATGTCTATGATGATGAGGAAAACGTCAAATGAGCGATACAAGCAGATGAAACACGGTGATGGGCGAAACTATAACAGTAATAATGCAAGAAAATCGTGAAACCAGAAGGACATGTCGAAACAAGAAAGTAAATAATCAACGAAACGAAGACAGAAATGAACAACAGTGTTAAAATGCGTAAAAAAATCACTTAGCTGGATCGAGGAAAAGAACATTCAAAATGGCTGAAAAAATAAGGCGTCGTGCGGAAGTGACGTAGGAGCTAGTGACGGCTAAGAACAGATAGTTGAGGAAACGAAACGAACCAAAGCAAAAACAAGGATAGATAGGAAAATAACGACAGAAGCCACCAGAATTATGCAAAATGATGCTGGACATTCATCCCAGCAGGAGCTAAAACGCCCATTTGAAAAATGAGACGATTCTCCAACGAAAAGCGAGTTCGGTCGTCGCCGATACATGAACGGAGGGCAGTGACATGAATGTCAGAGTTACCTGAATGGTCAGGGCTGTTGAAGTGAAGGGCCACCGGTAAATGTTTGCCGTGATGGATGTCATTCAAGTGCTCCCGAAACCTGTCTGCCAAACGTCTGCCAGTTTCACCAATATAGGTCATGCCACACCTCTTGCAGATGATAGCATAAATCAGGTTTCTGGATTCGCACGTGAAAGACTCCCCAATGGCAAATTTACCGTTCGGAAAGGAGACTGACTGCGTTTGGAGTACAAAAGGACAGGTCTTACATATGCGGCGTTGGCACGGTTTAGTACCAAAGTGAGAAGGACTAGTTTGTCTCAAGCGACTATGCACAAGAATATCCCTAAAATTCTTATCCTTACGATATGCCAACAAAGGGGTATCACGAAACAACTCTCTGGTATCAGGATCGGAGTGGAGAATAGGCAGATGACGGAACAGAATTTTTTTCACCGCCAAACAGTGAGGGTGGAAAGTTAAGACAAGTTTGAGTCTGTCAGATGTAGTAGTAGGTTTAGCAGTAAGTGCAACCTGACGAGTGACGGGACTAATGCGATTAAGGGCATCAGATAAGACTCTTTCAGGATAGTGACGTCGGCGAAAAAACTCGAGCATTTCTTGAGCTCGTTCACGGAAATCATCTTCATCGTGACATATCCGACGTAAGCGTAGAAGTTGAGAGTAGGGAATGGAATTTTTACAGCTGGGAGGGTGAGAAGAGGTGTAAAGAAGAAAACCATGAGCATCAGTAGGTTTATAAAAGACAGAGGTAGTAAGGCCAGTAGGAGTAATATTAACAGTGAGGTCAAGGAAGTTAACTGAAGTGGAAGAAATTTGAGAAGTGAATTTGATTGCAGGATGGAAATTGCCAACATAGTCAATGAATCTACGAAGGTTGACTTCAGACATGTCTGTGACACCAATACCATCGTCGATATAGCGACGGTAAAACTCAGGTAATGGTCCATCGTAACTTTGAAGCACCAAATATTCAAAGTGACCCATGAAGAGGCAGGCATAACTCGGGCCCATTTTGGTGCCCATAGCAACGCCACTAATTTGATTAAAGAACTGGCCATTGAATTCAAAAGAGTTGAGAGTGAGGACCAATTCCGCAAGGCGAAGAAGAGAGCCGGTGCTAAAAGTAAGGCCAGTGCGTCTGTCGAGAAAAAATTGTAGTGCTTTAAGGCCATCAGAGTGTGGAATGGAAGTATAAAGCGAACAAACATCCAGAAGGAAAAGACGGTAAGTGTGGTCAGGTGTGAATTGGATGGAATCAAAAGTAGTGATAGCACGGGTGGTGTCCTTAAGATAGGAAGGTAGATTGGCCACTAATGGTTGCAAAATACTATCCAGGAAATCAGAGATACGTTCAGTGGGACAAGATCAGGCTGAAACAATAGATCGACCCGGATTGTCAATTTTATGAACCTTAGGAAGCATGTAGAAGGAAGGTTTACCTAGACTACTATCAAGAATATGGAGAGACATGGCACTAGAAGGAAGGAGGTTATCTTGGATGAGATCACGAATAGTAGCATGAACAGAAAGATTATGGCGGACTGTGGCATCCCCAGAACTGGGTGAGTAAAAGGTGGAGTTGCCGAGCTGTGAGACTCCTTCTTGAATGTACAAGTCCTTTCGCCAAACTACCACTGCACCACCTTTATCGGCAGGTTTGATGATAATGACATCCCGCTTTTTAAGGGATGACAAGGACCGCCACTCAGAAGTAGTCAGGTTAGATCGACGTAGACGGGGTAGAGAAAGTTGATTAATGTCATGCAAAGTGTTAGCAATGTATAAATCAAGAGCAGCAGAGGCACCTGGAGCCGGAGTCCAGTCTGACTTAGGTTTATGAAAATGACGAAAGATATCCCCGTCTGGCTCATAATCATTACCCTTCCTATGGTAATACTGAAGACGCATGCGACGATGGAAGCTGTAGTCAAATCAAATATAAAATGTTAGTTGTAACTTGTTACTGTTGAGAGTTGTCACTTGTCAGTGACTCGGCATCCATGTCGACAACTTCTCCTTCGTCAAGATCATATGCATGAATTGACAACGTGGAATCTGGATTGTGGAGTTCCAAAATCTTTGCATATCTCTGCCGACAACGTGTTTCACGCACATCTTCAACCACGCTTTGACTAGGATTAAACTTATGACAAACTCCATCTTTGGCAACTGCTTGCTTGGCTAGTATTCGATTGGAAACTGTTTCACAAAAAGCTTGTTGATTTCTTTAGTTTTAACTAAGTTAACCTTCGAAAACACTCTTTCGACGCATGCTGAGGAGTGACGTAGTTCCATAAGCGTGCACATGAGGTCAGCCAAAACATCAGATTTCTTCTGGTTATTAGCATCTGTTACTTGTTGCAGTCCCAGCCAGAATGCGGGCGGATCATCGTCCACCAGATGTCCAAGATCGTTTCGGTACAATGCCAGTTCTCGCCATTGATCAGACAGACGATCAAGGCTCTCTTCTGAAACAACTGTTGGGAACTGCGCTGCTAATGGAATGACAGAAGGTTTGTTGATCTCGAGAGCTTGACCCAAAGATGCAGCAATAGAGAATGCAGTCAGCGACCCATAGCTTGACTGCTTGCATCAGGATCAGCGAACCAGAGCTGGTCAAGACCCTACTCCACCTCCACGTGGTGGTCCTGGAAACAGATTGCATCACTGCAGTCTGGCTGAGCGAGTAGGGATCGCAGTGGGAAGGCAAACCCGGTCCCCAAAAATGCCGTGCAGAAGTCGGATGTGTCGACCGAAAGGTGCAGATATCACAGCTTAGGCGTAAACAGACACAACGCAACCACCGTCCTTTTCAGGACGAACGAGGAAGAAGAAGAAGAAGGATCCAACAGCTGATGTAAACGAGTAAAAAAATAATGCCATTGATGTGGTTAAAAACAAGAATTAAATTTAATTGAAATAAAAAATATATAGCACAATTTTTTTTACATTTAATTATAATATGAATATAATGTATAATGCTCAGTGCACAGAATATACATACATTGTAAATGCCAATTGTCAAATATACCCAGATTAATGCAGATTTGGAGGAGAAAAAAACCCAGCTACCCAGACGGAAGCCCAAAAACCCAGATCTAGTAAATAATACAAAGCTGTGGCAACACTGGTGTGCAATGAAGATGGTCCTTAATTTAAAACCAAACCAAAACCAAATAATAATTTAGGGTGTTGTCTAAGTTCAGCTGATCAAACGAAAGGGAAGATATTGAAGCCAAGAAATATGCTAAACACCGAATAAACGTAAGAATGGTTAGGGCATAAATCAGAAGCTTAATTAAGAGAATAATAACACTTAGGCTAAATGAGCAGTTGGTCTAACATGGAATAACAATCTATTCTAATGGGAAGACTTGCATGCAGGCTGTTCAAAACATTTCAAGTAGCCTAGGCCTAACTAGACATTAAATATACCAAGAGATAGGAAACTCTATAGCCTACAGAGCTATACAACAGGAGGCAATCTGATCATCATAAGGAGTCCCCCCGTCGAACAAGTATTTCGGCCCTTTATTCTTCTTTTCTGATGTTTAGTGTTTACAAAAGGCATTATGTTGGCCTTTCAGGTGCTCCCAAACGTGTCATAACCCTTCCTTCTCTGTGGCCACTGCGTTCTTGAACAGTTTTCGGGCATGCTTCTTCTGTTTCCTGATTTCTTCTATTTTAATTTGTCTTCTACTTTTTTGCGGTGGGTTACTTTCCCTTGCCTCCCTGACTCTATACACTTTGCGACTGAAGATATATTATGTCGCCGAAGATTTCCAGCTTCTCCAAAGTTATCTGCTTCAGGTTGTTATCCAACTCTTTTGACAAGGCTTCGTCCAGCTGTTCCCAAAGCCCTTTTGCACTGGCAGGTGGAAACTTGATTGCATATCTCTTCCCGTCCAAGAAGTGTGTAAGATCATCATCAGGCAGATCACCTTGAATGTACTCAGCACTGTAGATTGGCTCCTGGCTGAGTTCTTCTAACGTCTTACCCGTCGAGACAGTGCTGTTGATCTCCCCCTGATGAACTCCCACACTCTTTTTCGTTCTATGGATTTTCATTCCTCTCTGGGTAGAGAATTTCCTACCACAGGCACAAGTAATAAGAAACTGCTCACTGATGATGAGCTATTTTAGAAGAGAAGAACATTAAAGTGCATAATGTCTACAAAATAATAATATAGAGCATTACTAAAATGCAAGAGGCTTGAACAACAAACAATCTCAATATTATATTAACAGGCATGTCGACCATACATAACTATAGAGCAGGTGTTGAGAATAGACAGTTCCTTGAAACTGCATGAACAAAAATTAATATAGGCCTACATAATGATTAGTGGGAGGATGGTAGGACTGGTGAGGTTCTAGTAATACCTAGGCTATTACTAATGTGAAACAAGTAAAATAAATATTAACCCAGACATCCCAAGCGTTCACACAAACATTACCCCCACCCCGTCCCTTTTTTTTTGGTTTACACCATAAAAAGTTAAAAGAGTTTACAGTTTTACCAGCAAGGAAAAAAATCGCATAGGCCTACAACTATAATTCAAAATTTTCATTTATTGTGCATACAGTAATTGTCAGGAGGGATAATAACATACCATAAGTAAATAGCAGTAATTGAACATATCTAAAATTAAAAACACTTTGTCCTAATTATAACCCGCCAGAGGTCATTAATTAAAAATAAAAGCTTAGCTGCTTTAGATCCAGGTGCAGAATATGCATGGAGACATATCTGGAGTCATCCTTATATGACCACCAGCTATGCACAATGCTACAATATATGTACGCGGAAGTGAACCTATGTCTGTGACGCTAATTACATCCTCATTGACTTGAAATCATCCAAACACTTCCATCGATTCCCTGTGTGGCGAAACTTGTTGAGAACCCAGCATTGCACACTAAGCTTGGAGAAGTCACTTGAGCCCCAGGCATATTTCTTTGGATTTGACTTGGTTGACTACATACAGCCTAATCTTCACACTCAGACAGCTGAGTGAAAAGGCCCTTGAGTATAAGAGTGAGATCCATCTTTGTTTCATAGATCTGGAAAAGGCGTTTGACAGGGTCCCCTGGAGCAAACTTTGGGACTGTTTGGCAAGGAAGAATATTCCAGCACCTCTGATTCATGCTATACAGAGCTTCTACAAGTCTTGCAGAAATTATGTGAGGACAGCAAACCATAAGTCAGAAGAGTTCAGGACCACCACTGGTGTAAGACAAGGTGATATCCTATCACCTTACCTCTTCATACTCCTTATGGACGATGTCATCAAGGCATGTAAGGAGAGAAACAAGAAAGTATTCAGTGGGGTACTGGAAGATGAGACAGGTCTATATTTCGGAGCTGGCATTTGCTGATGATGTTGCCCTGATTGCTAAATCAGAGGCACATCTCCAATCCAACCTGCAAGTCTGGAAGGAAGAGCTGGAGAAGAGAGGGATGGTCATAAGCAGCTCTAAAACAAAATCCATGGTGATATCACGAGAAGAAAGAAAACATCAGATTAAGTTGGGAGAACAGGTCCTGGAGCAGGTCGACCACTTTAAATATCTCGGAGCTATTATAGACCGAAAGGGAGGCATCAAAGAAGAGTTGGCCACTCGAAAAGCAGCGGCTGGGAGACTTTTTCAGGCCATAAATCGTGGATTCCTCAGCAAGAAAGAGGTTGGTAAGAAAACGAAGATGGCTGTATACCGCTCCACCTATGTCCCAGTCTTGACATATGGATGCGAGTCGTGGGCAATGACTACAACCCACAAAAGCCAGATCCAAACCTCAGAAATGAGGTATCTGAGGAAAGTGGTTGAAGTAACAAGAAGAGACATGGTCCGCAACCAGACGATCCGTCAAGGCCTAAAATCCCATCCGATGCAGACCCAAATAGAACAGTCCCAACTAAGATGGTTTGGCCATGTCTGCAGAATGGGAGAAGATCGGCTACCACGACAAGCATGGGAAACAAAGAGCCAGGGATCCAGACCTCCAGGACGACCCAGAGTCCGCTGGGAGGACAACATTAGACAATCTTTGAAGGACCGAGGACTAGAATGGAACCAGGCCAGGAAGAAGACAGCTGATAGAATGGTCTGGCGCTCTCTCTTCCAAACCTCTACACCTCACGGTAGAAGGGGAACGACTAAGTAAGTAAGTAAGTAAGACTACATACAGAAGGATCTCACTATGGACCCAGTGATAGGCAGGGGAAGCTGAGAAGTGGCTCTGTGCAGAACGTGACAATTCCTTGGGAGAGCCTAGAACCAGAGAACAGTATTTTAGCTCTGCGTAGTTGGAGAGCCCCCTTGGATGGCGGGGAAAGCACAGTATGCCACGCACTTCTTACTCCTAGCTTGGGACCAGAGATGGCGATCCTTTAAATGCGAGCCAAGCTGGAGAACCTGGAGCTCGTGACTTCAACTCTTTAATAAACTTGTTTCGGAATGGCAGAAAAGCCACAGGAAAAGCCTAGATCTACAGTGTAGATAATACCAAGGAGTCTTCAACTTTGTCTTGGCTGCTAAAGAGCGAGAATCTCAGCATCCCTAGTTAAACAACAACAACTAGTACAGACTATAACACAGGAGGCCAGATGCAGGTTTTTGTTTCAGAGTAGCCGCTTTATTTACTGAATGTAACAATGATTTGAGGTGAATGGTAAAAAAAAAAAAAACCATTCTATTTAGGCCTAATACAATTTTAATTCTCTGAGTTTAGATGAAGAACAATGTGCTGTTTGTTTTATGCAGCCCCCAAAAAGAATTCAGAGACGCTGTAATTGAATTCTAACACTTAATGGGAATGGGTGATTTATTTAGATGGCATTGAAGAACACATTCCACTGTCTTTCATTTGATTCACTTTCTGTATATATCTGTGGCAAAATTATCTAGATAATCTAAATAGAATGTAGGCCTATAATTGACACTTGTTCACTGTGTGTGTGAAATCTTAAGTTAATAGTGGAATGACTGAAGAATAGAAAAGCCTCAGATTGTGAACTTATCATACCTTTCTTTTTTCTTACCCAGAGGTTAAGAAGAAAAAGAAGCTCTCTAAAACTGATATCGCAGTAAGTAAAGTAAACAGTATTGTAGTATATTACTTAATACGCAAATTATGGATATCTGATTTTGTATGTCATGTGCATTTCATTGGTATGCTGATGTTGAATCCAAAGGGAGTTGGGGAAGTCTGTCTGAGTCTAACTAACAGTGCACCAACACAAAAACTAAAAGACTCATTGGCAACAGAAAAATTCACAAGCAGCAGCAGAGGCCTTGAAAACTGCAGCAGAAATCCTAAAAAACAGAAGAAAGCACAGAGAGAAACGAGTAACTTTCTTCATAAATCCTGTTTCAGTAGCACTGCCGAGGAATAAAAATAATGCAGACTTAAATGACCTAAGCGTCGAACTGTATAAACTAAGTCAGCACTTCACAAGCAGACATAATGCAGCAGATCCCATCTCATTGCAGTATCCCTGGCAGAGAAAGGCAGAAAGCTACCAAACCTGGTACAAGTATAACTTGTGAGGAGGCCAAGAGTTTTATTAGGAACAGATACAGGAAGAAGTGGGAAGCAAAGCATCCAGGCCGTCAGAAAAATGATTGTATTACCAGCGCAACAGGCCAGAACAGACTGAGATACCATCTGTTCAACAAACTAAAGATGGGAACTACTGATTAGCTTGGAGTGACACTGATAAAATGACTGCTGAATATCTGCTGTAAAAGTAACCAGCAAAATGAGGAATAGAAAACACATATGGCTGTCACCAGTACCTTTCTTGGACATACTCTGTAACGATATCAGCAACCTCAAGCTGACCAGTGCTTTTTGTAAACATTCTCCAAGTTGTCTTAAAGTGTACGAAGAAGTCAAACAGAAGCTTCAAAACATGTAGGGCTTGGTAGGTGGAAGTTGAGTCATGGTTAGAATAATAATGCCATAGGATCCATTCCTTTATGGTGGCAGACTGCCAGTAATTGAATGACTTATCCTGTCTGGCTGTATTAACTACACATGAGGCAGTAGGTGTTGGGCGTTGGTGCTAATTGTTGTTTCTTGGGAGGAAGGGGGGGGGGGGGGGGGGATGCCTTATCTATGCTGTTTAAGAAGTAGCATGCGCTGTTGGGAAGTCCATTAATTTCCTAAGACAAATTTTAGGGTGGGAAGAAACTAAGGAGTAAGGCTACTTCTAACCTCTCATTGCTACAGTTTATTATACTTGATAGAACAAGTGCTATAACACATTGATCTTTGGTTAGAAGTTGATGCTTCCTGTTATATCTGATTCTCTGCCTATAATATGCACAGGGTTTGTAGCAGCCTTAAAAGCCTGGAAGAGCCAGGAAAATCTTCAAGGTCATAATGCAGTAATGTAACCAGGAAGTCACTTTCACAAATGGGTGCTTGTGTAGAATAAAAGGAGAAAAAAAAGACCATCAGCACACTACGGGTGATGTGGTCAGCATGATGCCGGCTTCCTTAACCTTTCCAGAGTTGCTCTTGTACCCAATTCATGAGGCTGGGTCGACCACAGTTTGCTGTCTACAAAATCCCACCTCAACTGGGGATCGAACCTTGGACCACTGAGCTAGGAAGCCAGTGCACTAACCACTGTACTTCCGCGGCTCCAAGAAGATTGTAGAATAGAATGATTGAAATAGTGTGACAATATAACCAGTGTGGAATTGATGACAAGAAGCTGGCATTGGATATGGCACAAGTTGAGGAAACCTGTTTATAGCATTAAGCAGTCCTTGTTCTGGAACCCCCCGGATAAGAGAGACGATGGAGACTGAAAAAAACTTGAGAGAAGAGAACTGGAGACAAATGAAAGGGATGGGTAAGACTTGGGCTGATAGCATGTGACAGGCAGACGTCGCATGGGTTTGTTGAAGGCCAGTGCTGCTTGGAGCTCAAAAGAAATGAAGAATGAATATACACTTTATTTTCTTAATTTTGTGTTGAGTAGTTTCATTGTATAGATTATCTTTTTAAAGTTGCTATTTGTTGTCAGGTCGTATTCAGCAAGAACTTGATAGTTTTTAGAGGATTTATGCCTTTCTTTTCCCCAGGAAATTCAGCAGTCAGAAACATTTCTAATAGCCCCATCAGACAAAGCTGCTAAATTAGACACATCAGATTGGCCACTGCTTTTGAAGGTAGGTATTTTGTTTTGCCACTTATTTTTGGTTTATGCTCTTACAAAGAGTGATGGTGAATTCTTCAAATTTTCTGGCCAAATACTATTATTAACCACGGCTAACTTGAAGTCATGAAGATGTGCATACTATCACTGTGGGGCTGCTGGTAGATGCTGAAATTGGCCACATCCTTAGAAGAGACCCTGACACCATCGCCAGAACTGCCATGCTATGGACCCCAGAAGTAAGTTGAAAGAGAGGCAGACCAAACTCAACTGTCGGAGAACTGTGGGATCGTGGATGCAGATCATTAACCAGAGTTGGGGCACAACAACAAGGATGGCCGCAGAGCACTGTGGAGATAGTTTGTTGCTGCCCTACAAGGTGCCACCAGGCGTGATGATCGCTAATTGCCTCGTCAGTCAGCAGCCAAAGACAAACAGAAAAGAAAGAGTTATAGTAGGAGCTAAATTTGTCCATTCTCATTCTCCAGCCATATCAGTATGTGTTTTATATTTTATTTATTATTTGTAGATGTGACAGAGTTGAAAGTTGTGAGTGCCTGGTAGGATTAACTCTTTGACTCCAGACCAACGCTCTAAGCGTTGCAAAATTCAACGCGCCATGCCATCGCAATGCTCAGAGCGTTGTTTTTAGTTTACCATGAATAAACCCCAAAAATCGTCCGTTTAATGCAGTTCATATTTTAAAAGTTGTAGAATGACTTCCGCTACTATTTAAACAACTAATTTGACTGTAGTTAAGCAGCACATGTGCGTGTTTTGATGTTATCACAATTTGTGTGACGATTTGCGTGTTTGCGTTTTTCATTGTTATTGCTAGAGAAATATGTCACGCTTTATATTTACATTTTCTAAGTCTCCTAAGCAAATAATTGTGTCAAACTACTTTGAAACATTGCTGACCTTGATGATGATTGTTTGGTAGTCACAGTTTGTTGTCAAAATACAGAATTGGTGCAGAAAAGCTAGACACATTAGATTTAGTTGATCAGTGGCGTAGTCATATTCTGGCCGATCAAAAAGCAACAAAACTAGACCTACCATAACATCTAATCACTAGTCCTAGGTAGAAGATGAAGCTAGGGATACTATTAAAACATTAAACAAGTGTAAAAAAGTGTCTATATGACGTTATTCTTCATTTGTTTGAAAATTACATAATGCACGATTGCATAATTTATTTTTTTCTTACAAGGGACCACAGTAAAAACTGGTGTGAATAACACTAAATGTACTAACTGTGGCCATAAGCAATGCTTTTTTTACTTTGTATATGGATTAACTTGATGTATAAAGACTAAAAAGAAAGTTTTATTGTCTACAACAGTAATTTATCTTTGGTAAGATCGTATTCTACAGTTAACACATTAACTACCGCAAGCCGCTGTCAGCGGCTCACAACATAATCACATTTGGACCGCAAGCCGCTCAGGGCGCCAATCTAATTTTAGTAATAAAACGAATGAAAAATGTACTGAAACACTCTCTGATCTGGTTCGAGATTTTAAGTTGCCACCGGAAAACAAATTCCCAAAGCATGGTTGTTGTAGAACACTGGAAAATTGATATTATGTTCATATTTTTCAGCGTTTTGGGTTAGTTACCAAATCGTGTAAAACTGTTTACCGTGGCAACTAGTGCTAGGACTACAAAAAATGCGTGTACATCTCGTCTAACGGCTGAATAGGATAGAAACATGTTTCAACAATTGACTGAAAGATCTATCGACGAGGACAAGAGTGAAAACGTTGTGCACATTGATTGAAATTGTGATTTTGATAGAGATGGGGCGCAAGCAGTTATAATTGTGAAAATATTGCAAGTCCTTGGCCATCGAAGGGCCGTTAAATAGCAACAACCTCTATTAGAGTCACAACCGTTGTTTATTGTAATAGTACATTCATTTATCTTTAAAATGACGTGTAATTCATACAAATCTGTAAACAATTACGAAAACTACAGCTTACTTTGTGCAAACACCTACAGGATGAAAATGGGAAAAAAATTTAATTCGGCCACAGTGTGTTTTTTAATTCGGTAGTTAATGTGTTAACTTTTTAGTGTTTTTCAATTTTACATGCAAAATGTTTTAAGTATATCAAACACACTTGTGTTAATACTACCAAAGATGTTATATATTACAATTTTCTATCCGTTTCCCTACAGTTTGGTATATAATAAGTACATGTTCACAAAAAAAATATTAACATAAAATTTACACTAAAAGACAGTACACTTCACCGTTTAGAATTCTCCAAAAAATAATTATGTCACAGGGTGGAAAATAATTATGGAGTTAAGGGAAAAAAGGTAGAGGTCCCATAGCAGATACTGATGTGGTGGAGTGAAATGTTAGAGACTTCACTAAACTAAATCCAGCTTTAAGATGTGGAGTGACCAGTTCCTCTCCTTACTGCCTTTGCCATCCTGGACTCCAGCAGAGTCATGTACCCATTTATAGCCATGTATTTGTACACTGGAGCGTGACATCACCCTAAATCCTGGTAGCTTTGCCATGAGAGGCAAGTGCTGTAACCATTGGAATAGAAATAAAATTATCCAGGCTTCTGCTTACATTTATCCTGTTTATTAGCGTGCTTAATTGATTATGTTCTTTGTATAAATGATAGATTTGACTTTTTGATATGAAACCAGGGAGAGGATAAATTTAAATGGCTTCTTTTTTTTTAATCCTCGTCCAGAACTTTGATAAACTGAACAGAAGGACTAGCCACTACACGCCAGTACCTGCTGGATGCTCTCCACTTAAAAGACCAACACAAGAATATGTACAGTGCGTATTTTAACAAGATATTGTACACATTAATTTTTTCCATTTCTGTGAGTTATCATCATCACCTTTCAGCCCCCCAAGGAGCATATGCTTTCAACAAATTTATGCCAGGTCCGGTGACGTCTGCTCAAGATATTTTCATGTCTTCTTTAACCTTTTCATTTATGTCGCCAGTTCTTTTCTCCATATGTTTAGTGTTCCTGTAGCTGTCTCACCCTGGCGTTTCCAGGACAATACTTCCAATGCTATCAGCAGGTTTCTTCAGTGTGTGTCTAATCCATCTCCAGTGTCATCTTCTCATCTCTTGTTCTTCTGGCACTTGTCTGATTCTTGTCACCAGTGCCACATTAGTGATCTTCATAATATCTCAGACCTTCTACTATGCAAGCGCCCATTTATAACTTCTTTAGTTGTTATTTTGATTGTTCTCCATGTTTCAGAGCAATACTTCTTCCTCGTTCGTCCTGAAAAGGACGTTGGTTGCGTTGTGTCAGTTTACAGCGAAGCTGCGGTATTTGCGCCTTTCGGCCGACACATCCGACTTCCGCACGGCATTTTTTTGGGACCGGGTTTGCCTTCCCTCTTCAATCCCTACTCTCTCAGCCAGACTGCAGTGATGCAGCCTGTTTCCAGGACCACCACTTGGAGGTGGAGTAGGGTCTTGGTCAGCTCTGGTTCGCTGACCCTGAGAGCAGTACAATAAGACTTGACATTCTGATTTTTAGTGTTGGACATGATTTCTTTGTTTCTGTGTATTTCCTAATGAAATCTGATTTAGAATTACACAGCAAGAAGAAATGATGATAATATCAAGATAAGCAAAAATCCCAGCATGTCACATATTTGTCGAAGAGAAAGCATTAAAGCTAGTGACATAATTTAACTATCTTGGGTCTGCCGTATTGTCAAATGGAAGATGCCTAACTGAAATCAAGGCAAGAATTGTGCAGGCAGAATCGATTTTCCACGGCATGAACAGCATTCTTACCAACAATAGACTTTGTCATTGGCAATGAGGATTAATTATACATCGGTGCAATATATTTTGCACTGATGAATGTAGTATTCACTAGAAAGGTGATAAAAAGAATAGTATATGGCTTACTGGCACATAGCGCAAAGTAACGGTATAAAAAGTTTTTATTGTTTACACAAGGAAAAAAAAAAAAAAGAGAATTAATCTACACATATAAAAATATTTTTTTGAAAGGATAAAGGTAGTCCCATAGCAGATACTGCCATAGTGGAATGAAGTGTTTGAGACTTCACCATACTAAGTCCAGCATCAAGAGGCGTAGTAACCAGTGCCCTTCCTTGCTGCCTTTTCCTTCCCTAACTCAAAAGAGCAGAGTCGGGTACCCATTTACATCTGAGTAGACTGGAGTATGTCAGTACGGTGATTCTAACCCAACACCTTTGCTGCGAGAGACCAGCGCTGTAACCACTCTTGTCAATCGGACGCTCCAGAAAAAGGATACAGATCACTGAAGAAGATATACGTACATACAGTGTTACTAGATGCATGTGAGGTCTGGACAATTTAAAAAAAAAAAAAAGCAATTGGAAAGAAAATAAGAGGCAACAGTGATGTGGGTCCAAAGAAGTGTGCAGTGGCTTCCTTCAACAGCCCATGATTGGTGAAGGCATTCTCAGAGAAACAAGAAATTGTCCGTTAATTTACACAGGCCAAAGAAAAATGGGTAGATGATCAATGTGAGTCCATTAATACGGGGCTAATAAAAGGTAACAGCAAGGCAGTTTTTGACACATTAAGAAGACTATCAAAACCCCAACAGCCCAGGGTAACTGTCATAGAAGATAGCAATGGGGCTCTGCTCAATGAAAAAACAGCTGTAATGAGAAGGTGGACAGAATATTGTAAAGAATTATATAACTGTAAACTTGACACTGACTTAGGCATATTAAACAACATTAAGTGCGAAAACAGAGAACTCGGAAATGCAGCAATACTACGGGAAGAAGTGGAAGAGGCTATATGTTCGATGAAAGGAGGGAAGTCACCGGGTGTGGATAATATACCAGCAGAGCTCTTGAAATATGGAGGACCAGATATAGTAAAAATCATGACAACAATTTGCCAGAAGATATGGAGTACAAAAAAATGGCCAAAAGAATGGACGCAGTCATTAGTAATACCGCTTCCAAAGAAAGGAAATCTAAAAATGTGCAAGAACTACAGAACCATTAGCCTTATTAGTCATCCAAGTAAGGTGATGTTAAGGATACTTTTGAACAGAATAAAACAGAAATCAGAAGAAATCTTGTCAGAGGAACAGGCTGGCTTTAGACCAAAAAGAAGTACCTCAGAACAAATCTTCAATATTAGATTACTGATCGAAAAACATCTCCAGCATCAACATGATTTATACCATAACTTCATCGATTTCACAAAAGCCTTCGATCGAGTCTGGCATGAAGGTTTATGGCAAATAATGAGAAAATTCAATTTTGATACCAACATCATAGATATCATTGAAGCACTATACAAGGACGCAAGCAGTGCTGTTTTTGCAAGCAATGACATTGGAGAATTTTTCAAAACAACTGTAGGAGTTCGCCAGGGATGTATCCTGTCACCAGTGCTCTTTAACATTTATCTAGAACATATTATGCAGGAGGCTCTCTACGATTATAAATCAACCATATCGATTGGAGGCCGACCTCTGTGTAATCTACGTTTTGCTGATGATATTGATCTGATAGCTGGAACAGAATCAGAACTTCAAGACGTTACCTCTAGACTGGAGAAAGTAACAAGAACATATGGGATGGAAATTAATATAGAAAAAAGCAAGATATTGGTGAATAGCCATAAGAAACATGTTCCGACCAACATTACGTTAAATGGGCAAACGTTAGAAGAAGTTAACACCTTTAAATATCTCGGGTCCACTATATGTAGTGATGGACGATCAAATAAAGAAATCAAGACAAGACTTGAGATGGCCTCAGCTGCCATGACAAGGTTGAATGTGATCTGGAAAAGTAACATCAGTTTTCGTGTGAAGATCAAATTATACAAATCACTTGTATTATCTATTCTCTTGTATGGGTGTGAGGGCTGGACACTCACTGCAGATACGGAGCGAAGGATTCAGGCTTTCGAGCATAAATGTTATAGAAGAATTTTGCGCATTTGCTATAAAGAGCACAAAACAAATGTCTATGTTAGAGAGAAGATAAACACCTATGCAGGCCATCAAGAACCACTTTTGTCAATAGTGAAACGTCGAAAGCTTGCCTGGTTTGGGCATGTAACTCGTCATGACTCCCTTTCGAAAACGATCCTCCAGGGAACAGTCGAAGGTAAACGGAGAAGAGGAAGGCAAAGAAAATCCTGGGCTGATAACATCAAAGAATGGGCAGGACACGGTTTCTCCACACTTGTACGCATTGCTGAGAATAGAGAGCAGTGGAGGACCCTGTCTGCTGATGCTTCCACCATGGCACCCCTACGACCCATGACGGGTTATGGGTTGAGATGATATGATGATTACACAAAAAAACAGTCGACCAGAGTTTTGGACACATTATGGGAAGAGACCAATTGGAGATTCTGATAACAATTAGTAAATCAATGCATTGATAGGACGTGGACAGATACAACTGGACAAACTGTCCACATGGCATGGGAAGAGACTATAGAAAATGGAGAAATATGCTAGTCATGGCACTCTGTGAACATATGTACATTAAACTCTTGATGATGTGGAATCACATTAACCAGGATGGTAGACCAAATGCAAAAACAGTCAGTCACAGCGCTGCTTTAACTCGAGCAGAAACCCTGTCAGATTATTTGGAGCAACAGCAAGACATCACCCGTTGCTGAGAAATCTGCACATCTCCATTTGCCAAAGGGGAATTAAGGGAATGAGCAAACTTCTTTAGTTCCTTTTTTTTTTGGGTTCGATTTTCAATGCAATTTTTTAATACAATTAAAAATAGTTTTATATATTTACTACTATGGAGAGTGATTAGTCGTGGTTTATTTTTACCTATTATCCTGGATAACCAAGTACATACATACACAATCTCAAGAGGTCAGGGTATCGTTCGCTGGACCTTGTATTTGTTTCATGCTATGATTGTCCATCCAAGTCGTACATTCTCTTTTTGTTCCATATGGGCTTTATCACCTTGCTAGCAACCATTTTTTATTGTGTCCCAG
The DNA here is from genome assembly GCA_024509875.1 of Oreohelix idahoensis. Classification (NCBI taxonomy): domain Eukaryota; kingdom Metazoa; phylum Mollusca; class Gastropoda; order Stylommatophora; family Oreohelicidae; genus Oreohelix; species Oreohelix idahoensis. Next base: position 1,159,911 of record JAMPIV010001843.1, on the reverse strand, counting down.
CCATTGCAGCTTGTTTGTTTCAAGATATTATCACCACGGGCCTGTTTAGCTTCTGTAGCCCTATATTTATTTTTCCAGGGAGACAACCAGCTATGAATTATTATAGCTTTCCTGTGCCATGTTTAGACAGTATAGGAACCAGTATCTAGTGTTTGTGCTCTTGGGTAAATAACTTTATATATGCTAACACTTCGCTGAAATTATTTTGAATCTTTTTAGAACTGGCTTCATCAATCTTGACAAACCATCCAACCCCTCATCACATGAAGTCGTTGCATGGATCAAGCGGATTCTCCGTGTCGAGAAAACTGGACACAGTGGAACACTGGACCCAAAGGTTACGGGTTGTCTCATTGTTTGCATTGAAAAAGCAACCAGGCTGGTTAAATCCCAGCAGGGGGCAGGAAAGGAGTATGTCTGCATCTTTGAGTTGCATAACCCAGTGGCGGAGGAGAAGAAAGTTCGCTTGGTAGGTCACCGTGTTTTGTTGGATATGTTGTTGAACTTACATCTAATGGTTGTTGAACTTACCAACTAATGGTAGTTGGTAAGGTCATAATTGATACATAACAAGGTTTGGGAAATAATTATAATTTTATGCAGAATCAGATGTTTGTTTACTGCATTTGGTATGTTTTTTTTCTTCTGTACAGTGTAATTTATGTAGACCTGATAAGTAACTGAGTTCAGTCATACCCCGCTTTTTGGCGTTTTTCAGTCATTAATGTTCATAATCTTTGGCGCTTGCGCCGCTCATTCAGCAATTTTCGGCATGACAAGCTCGCACTCGACAGCTGAGAAAGGGAAGAGAGTTTAGTTCCGTCTGTTTACAGAAGTTGTTCACTCTGCGTCGCTGTGTATTACTGGCAATTTTCAAAAAGTTTACAATTTTTTTACTTAATATTGTATATGTAGTGTAATATTTGTGTGTTTATTTATAATGGAAATTATGCGTAGTAATAAAAAAGAAGCCGTGAGCCTCTTACTTTAAAAGAAAAGTTACATATGATTAAACTAAGTGAGCAAGGTTTGGCTGAGATAGCCCGTAACCTAGGCCTAGCTCACCAGTTAGTACAATAGGTAAGGATAAAGTGTTAAAGGAAATTAAAAGTGCAACACCCGTGAACACTTTAGTTATTAGGAAGCATGATTGCATGCTATTTACATTTTTAGGTACCCTACATGCATTTGGGAGCCGCGGTAGCATAGTGGTTAGTGCACTGGCTTCCTAGCTCAGTGGTCTATGGTTCGAACCCCAGATGAGGTGGGATTTTTTTTTAGGCCGCAAACAGCTCCTGGGTTGACCCAGCCCCAACTGGGTACCAGAGCAACTCTGGGAAGGTTAAGGCGGCCGGCGTGATGTTGACCACGTCACCCCTAGTGTGCCGATGGTCAAGAAAATATGGGCCTAACACCATATTCCCAATATGCCTCAATGGGCGTGTAACGGGATCCTTTTTTCCTTTTACATGCATTTACAAGCTTAACAAGGCTATGCTTCACTTTTAGGCAATTTTCGATTTAAGGTGGGGGTCCAGTCCCCCGCTAACCAGCCGTATTAACCGGGGTCCAGTCCCCCGCTAACCAGCTGTATTAACTGGATATGAGTATAAAGTAAGGGAAGTGTTTAAATGAAATCATGGTCAAGTTTAGTAAGAGACAAACAACAAAGCGAACGAGGAGGAAGAAGAAGAAGAATATATACTTTTTACAAGAGGAAAGTTACAAAATATTCAGACAATTGGCAAAATTGATGAATGAAGAGATGTTATTGAATAGTGTAACTGAATGACGTAAGTAACCAATGGTAGAACAGTAGACAACGTTCTTGTATGGGCCAACTGCCTATTGATACATCAGCTGTATCATCAGCACTTATTAAAAACATAATCACTAACTTTAACCATAACCCGAACCTGGTTTAAGGTTTTTCCAGACAAACATTGAGATTGTATGTTTTTAATACAAGCAAGAGGAAAATACCAGCTTGGCACCCATGAACTCGGGTATGCTTCCATTCAACCAGACGTGTACTTCTCTTACACTGGACATTCATAATGATCTGTAATGAAACCCTCGCTAATATTTTAATCGTTGTAAGTGACACTTCCCGTGTATCATTATTCATATGGGACACATTGCCAAGTTGGTCTACTGTTCCACAGTTCAGCATAATCATCTGTACAACTGATAGAGTAAAACAGAAATCAGATGTAAAGATTTTTTATGGTGATGATGATATAAAATCTTTGTCTACTAATTCACTCACTAGCCTGTTGTGTTTATAATTTGTGTCTGGTTAGTTTTTGTTAAGCTTACCAATTCTTGCAATTTAATTTGCAGTGTCTGGAAGGTATTAAGGGTGCCATGTTCCAGCGCCCTCCATTGATCTCTGCTGTGAAGCGACAACTGCGTATTAGAACAGTTTACGATGTTAAAATGCTGGAATATGATGCTAACAGAAGCTTAGGTAAGTATTAATTAAAAGTTTGTTCATACAGTGCTTAAGTAGTCAGAATTACATAAAAGTTGAGTCAGGCAAAATGCTATAAAGTAGGCAGGGTAAATATAACAAGGAATACATATCATATATTGTGTATAGTTGTCAGATAAATTTTACTTACTTACTTACTTACTTAGTCGCTCCCCTTCTACCGTGAGGTGTAGAGGTTTGGAAGAGAGAGCGCCAGACTATTCTATCGGCTGTCTTCCTCCTGGCCTGGTTCCATTCTAGTCCTCGGTCCTTCAAAGATTGTCTAATGTTGTCCTCCCAGCGGACTCTGGGTCGTCCTCGGGGTCTGGATCCTTGGCTCTTTGTTTCCCATGCTTGTCGTGGTAGCCGATCTTCTCCCATTCTGCAGACATGGCCAAACCATCTTAGTTGGGACTGTTCTACTTGGGTCTGTAGGGGGTGGCATTTTAGGCCTTGACGTATCGTCTGGTTGCGTAGCATGTCTCTTCTTGTTACTTCAACCACCTTCCTCAGATACCTCATTTCTGAGGTTTGGATCTGGCTTTTATGGGTTGTAGTCATTGCCCATGACTCGCATCCATATGTCAAGACTGGGACATAGGTGGAGCGGTATACAGCCATCTTCGTTTTCTTACCAACCTCTCTCTTGCTGAGGAATCCTCGATTTATGGCCTGAAAAAGTCTCCCAGCTGCTGCTTTTCGAGTGGCCAACTCTTCTTTGATGCCTCCCTTTCGGTCTATAATAGCTCCGAGGTATTTAAAGTGGTCGACCTGCTCCAGGACCTGTTCTCCCAGCTTAATCTGATGTCTTCTTTCTTCTCGTGATATCACCATGGGTTTTGTTTTAGAGCTGCTTATGACCATCCCTCTCTTCTCCAGCTCTTCCTTCCAGACTTGCAGGTTGGATTGGAGATGTGCCTCTGATTTAGCAATCAGGGCAACATCATCAGCAAATGCTAGCTCTGAAATATAGACCTGTCTCATCTTCCAGTACCCCACTGAATACTTTCTTGTTCTCTCCTTACATGCCTTGATGACATCGTCCATAAGGAGTATGAAGAGGTAAGGTGATAGGATATCACCTTGTCTTACACCAGTGGTGGTCCTGAACTCTTCTGACTTATGGTTTGCTGTCCTCGCATAATTTCTGCAAGACTTGTAGAAGCTCTGTATAGCATGAATCAGAGGTGCTGGAATATTCTTCCTTGCCAAACAGTCCCAAAGTTTGCTCCAAGGGACCCTGTCAAACGCCTTTTCCAGATCTATGAAACAAAGATGGATCTCTCTCTTATACTCAAGGGCCTTTTCACTCAGCTGTCTGAGTGTGAAGATTAGGTCTTGAGTACTTCGGTTTGCTCGGAATCCGCACTGGACCTCATCCAATTGTGGCTCAGCTAGGCGTCGGAGTCTCTGCTCTAGGATTCTAGAGTAGATTTTTCCAGGGACACTGAGAAGGGCTATGCCTCTATGGTTTCCACACTGTCGATTGTCACCCTTTTTGAAAATTGGTGTTATGATGGCGATCTCCCAATCCTTTGGTATGGTCTTGTTGCACCATGCTGCCTGTAGGACCCTTAGGAGTAACAGGTCGCCTGATGCTCCCATGTACTTAACCATTTCTGGTGTTATACCATCATGCCCTGCTGCTTTGCCCATCTTGATTTTCTCCAGTGCTGCCTTCAGTTCTTCCATCTTTATGTCATCTTCATCACCATTGGTTTCCTCTTCTGTGCTAGTGGTTATCATTTCTGATGTTTGACCATCTTTCCATTACTTCCTTCGGGGCAGTAAGCAATTTGCCTTGCTTGTCCTTTATAAATTTGAGAGGGCATTGTTTTTCCTTCCTCATGTTCTTTAGGGTCTTATAGAACAATTTCTGGTTTTCTTGTGCATCTTTTTCTAGCTTTTCTCCAAATTCTTCCCAGGACTTCTGTTTTGCTGCTAGCACTTTGTTCTTTACTTCTGTTCTGAGTGTCACATATTCTCTATATTTTTCCATTTGTCCTGTTGTGTTTTTAGCTCCTAAGTATTGTTTCCATGCCATTTTCTTCTCTCTTATTTTCTCTTTGACTTCCTCTGTCCACCAAGGTGTCCTCTTTCTCTGGTTCCCAAGTCGGACTTCACCACATGCTTCTGCAGCAGCTGTCTTTATGATATCCTTGAATTTAATCCAGAGGGTTTCCAAGTCATCAGGTTGTTCTTCTGTGTTGCTCACCGCTGCAGCAATAAGCCCCTGATATCTGGTCTTAATTTCTGGCTCTCTCAGCTTGTAGGTCCTAATGCTCATTTCTCCTGCTCGTTTACTTGGTTTCTTGCGTGATGTTGAGCAGTTCCTAGGCTGAGCAACTCTTTCAGTTGTTCGTTTGATTGTTAGCAGGTAGTGATCACTTCCAATCTCTGGCCCCCTCCAGACTCTTGCATCTCGGACATATTTGAATGAGCTTCTCCGAACAATGGCATAGTCGATCACTGACTTCTCATTCTTTGTTGGTTCACATCTAGTGTATGCATGTATGCGCTTATGGGGGAACTTTGTGTTTGTAATGATCAGATTCTGCTCACTGCAGAATCTAAGGAGTCGCTTTCCATTGTCATTGAGAGTATCTTCTCCATATCTTCCGATAACTCCACTCCATCTAGCATGGTCATTTCCAACTCTGGCATTAAAATCTCCGAGCATGATAACTTCATCTAGGTAGTCATCCACTGTCCTTTGAAGCAGCTCGAAGAATTCCTCCTTGACCTCTGCTCTCTCATCCTCATTTGGCCCATACACTATGACCAGGTTGACTATGGTTTCTCCTTCTTTTAGTTTCACATGAGATAAATTTTACATGTAATTTTAATTCTAAAGTTGCCATTCAAAATATTTTAAAAATTGAATTAAACAATGCATGAAGGGTAGTTATACAGTATATACAATTTTCAAGGCAAATATTAGATAAAAGTCATTGTCACATATATTACATAGAAATTGTACATATACAGCATAAAGTTGTTACAACCAAACTGAATAGTAAAGTTGCAAGAATAAGTTTAGCTCCCCAAGGAGCATAGGCCTTCAGAAAAACGTATGCCAGGTGTTACTGTCCTGTGCCTTCAGCTCATGGTTTTTCCATCCCTTCTTCATGTCTGTCTCCATTTCTCATCTCCATGTTATCATTGGTCTCCCTTTTACTCTGGGGACTTCAAGGATTGCCCGGTAATGCTATCAACAGGTTTCCTCACATGTGTGTCCTGTCCATTTCCAGTATCGTCTTCTCATCTCTTGTTCCACTGGCAGTCGTCTGGTTCTCATCTTCAGCTCTACATTATTGATCTTGTATCACGAAGTGGATTTAAGTCTAGAGGTTGTCTTAAGATAACAGTATAGAAGACCAAGTTACTTACTTGTCTCAAGCAATAGAAGATGCCTTCCAGGAGAAGAAAAAGGTCCTAACGATCTGGGTCGACTTCAAGCAGGCCTTTGACAAGGTGTGGAAAGATGGCCTCATTGCAAAACTTAGGAGAAGTGGAATCCAAGGCAACATGATGAAATGGATCCAGTCATACTTGCATAACAGGAGAACTAGAGTCACTCTTGACGGTCTGCAGAGCAGAAAAGTGTTGCTCCATCAGGGGGTACCTCAAGGAGGAGTAATCTCCCCAACACTCTTCCTTGTTTACATCAATGACCTGGTGAAAGATCTCCCTGCAGGAGTTAAAGCTGCCTTATATGCAGATGACCTAGTACTCTGGTGCGCTGATGAAAATGTCACCACAGCAAATTATAGAATGCAGCGGGCAGCAGACATGCTAGTGTCATGGGCAGAGAAATGTGTTATATATATGATAATTAAGGTGGATGTCTTAATGGTGAAGAAGGTGAGTGTGTGGTTTGGGACAGTCACTCACAGTAGCGCACACACCAAGTCATGGAATGGTGTAACGTCTGATGATATTTTAACCATGGTTTATTACAATTATAACATCACGTAGATCTAGACGAATACAGTTACATCGAAACATGAATCTTCATAATGTAGTTAACACACCATACGGCCCTTACACATCCTGGCCTACAAAATCTCTACTCCTCACATCAGTGCACAAAGACTGCGTCTACGGCAGTTATATAATAATCATGGCCTACAAAATCTCTATACTTCACATCAGTGCACAAATACTGCATCTACGGCAGATATATAATAATCAAGGCCTACAAAATCTCTATAGTTCACATCAGTGCACAAATACTGCATCTACGGCAGATATATAATAATCAAGGCCTACAAAATCTCTATACTTCACATCAGTGCACAAATACTGCATCTACGGCAGATATATAATAATCAAGGCCTACAAAATCTCTATACTTCACATCAGTGCACAAATACTGCATCTACGGCAGATATATAATAATCAAGGCCTACCAAATCTCTATACTTCACATCAGTGTACAAATACTGCATCTATGGCAGATATATAATAATCAAGGCCTACAAAATCTCTATAGCACTGCGCAGGCATACATTATCCAAAAAACACCTTAGGGCTGACCACCTCAGTCAAAAACCCTGCACACACTGAACCCACGGGAACACACCCCGTTCACACAGTCACGAGAATCTACCGTTCTCTTAACACTGCTCTCAAAAATCCCTGCGGACACTAGCCGCGAGAGCTATTCACACATCACTTAAAACCAGTACAGAAACAGTTCATTATGACCAGAGTTCACCTGCTATCTGACATACTGTCTTCCACGAAACTAAGAGGAGATATCTTTAAACAAATCCATACCAATCTGTAAGCAAGTACTCTAACCCAAAATTAACTCTACTCAACACGTATTTCCCAAGATCATTTCCCTTTCATCACATCTGCACTCATCAGTTTGCCACACTCCCAGGGGAAAAAAAAAATGATTATATCATTTTTTTGTTGTTGAAAATTAACTCCCAAAAATTTAACGGTCAATGAAGTTATATCAAATATCTCTTAAATTAATTCCCAAAAATTTTAAAATTAGTGAAGTTCTATCAAATACCTACAAAAATGTACCTATGACAAGACAACGCAGTACATCTACAAAAATATCATCAATAAACGTAAGATAATGACTAAATCATCCAACATAATCATTCAAGCATACCAAAATAAAAATTAATCTAATACAAAACCCAAATTAAGTATACATAGTACAAACTAAACAGAAAATAAATTATCATACGAGAAAAGACAAAATATGAAATGGGAATATGATAAGAATCAAATAGAATCATAAGATGACAATGAAGACAACAATTCCATACATGTAAAACAAATAGAATTATTAGAACCAATTACATTATCTAAAGTCATATAATTAACTTAACACTACAAAGAATGAAAGTATAAATAGCGTAACACGAAAAAAAAAAGTATACAAGAAGTATGAATTACATCAAAGATGAAACACGGAAGCATAAACAAAATATCAGACAATATAAAAAAAAAAAAGACAACAGACAAGATGTAAAGAAATGACGAATAGTCAACAAAGAGAGATGACAGTAAAGATGCAAATGTAAAGAAAGTTGGTAACAACACCTAACAATAACTATCCAAATATAACAACGTATTGTAAAATACAAAAATGCTAAAGTATATTTATATACTAACACAAAAAAGAAAGCTTATGACAAGCACAGCATAATAAGTAATTTAACTAAATTATAAACTTATACATAACTAAAAATAAATTACATCAAATATCACCCAAACAAAAAATTATTAACGATAACACAAGTTCCGCATTGACGCATAGTCAAGCGCTAACAACCAAAAAATACATCCAAACATCACAACATTTTCAAAGAATTAATGTCACTACATAATAGTAACCCTAACATACAATCTAGCGCTGGCGCAGAAAAAAAATAAATATCACAATGTTCAAAACACATTTTCCAAAAAATTTACAATACAAAAAATGTTTCTTCTCTTTAGGTTAAATAAAAATAGTATTTTTATTTCTAAGTAATATGTAGCTATAATTAATAACTAACAATTAAATTAGCTGAGTAACATAAAAATAATCTTATCTTTAAATAGACACACATCAAAACGTGTAAGTTTTTTTTTCTCTTCTTTTTTTAAAAAAAAAATACATCAAAGAAACGTCACATTGGGTAATAAAATGTTAACTACAAACGAAGTTATAAATATATATAAGTGTAATATTATTTATCTTAACTATGTATTATAATCAGATATTTAAATTCTTTAAATGAACAAGAGTATCAGCCGTCGCTGTTAATTCTACCCACTTAATTTAATAGGAAATTTAAGTTAATTCTAGCTGACAAAAAAAATCGAATCGTTTAAATTATCAAATGTCATAATTGAGAAAAAATGGAAACCAAGTTTCAGAATACGTCCTTAACTTCAACGAAAAATCATTAATAATACATACAAGTTATGTTTAAAATTACCTTTCACTAAACAATTAATTCAAATAATCTGTATATAAATATGTTAATTAAACATGGTATCAAATCCATGATGAAAAAACAAAACAAAATTTTAAGTAGTGAATAAACACTCAGGACTATCTATGAAAATGACTATTACATTGTCTCAGTAAATAAGTTTGTGCATAGAAATTATTTAATGCATAATTAAAATACAGTCATATAAGTAACAACCAACAAATAATTATGGCAATCAAATGTTACAAAGATTACATAATATTCTATTAACAACATATAAAGTTCTATACTAAAGAATACAATAACATTCAGTGTTTGTAAACAGAACAAAAAATAAACAGGACCTTTAAAAAAAACCAAAAAAAAATTCCTTAGAGGTCTTGCGAACATCTCATCGACACGCAAGGTGACATCATGACACGGTGGGTTAACGTACTGGCTAGGCTCGCTTGAATGGATAAATGGTACATAGTGATCTATATCTCTCGCAGGTAATGTCAAATTAGAATGGTGACTCCGCTCGCAAAGTCGCTCGCTGTGAGACAATACAAATGAAAATATCTATTTTAATCCATGGTAAGATTATGAGTGAACACGGAAAATTCACTTTACAATTACCCGAACTCCGTGGTGTAAGGTTGTGGCCCTCCTGCGATGTCAACAACTCTCGTCACATAGCAGACAACATAGGACAACCTGACCTATAATTCACAGCTGTCAGTGCGGTAGGCTGAAAAAAATTTACTACCTTCACAAGACCGAGATGATCTCTCAAATCTATCAGCATGACAAGCAAAAGCATTTAAGAACCTATTACCGTTCCTATTACTCTGATTGCTAATAATCTTGCTCTTATGTGGAGCACAGTTAACCTGGTTGCGATCTGTATAATTTCTTTTGAGAGCATTGTTATTTGCTCTATTAACACCGTTGTACTGATTTAAATCCCAGTTACAATAGTTATTCTTAATACTTCTTCCCAGATAACAATGTCCATCAGATAGAACTGACTTTTTAGCAGAAAAATTATTACTAGACTGATGAACTTTCATATAATTACTTCTGCTATAGTTTTCTAAACTTTTAGAATCACAATGTTGAGATCTGTCACATTTTTTCTTGTTTTTGGGAGAAGAAACGTTACCGTAGGATGAACTCCCTTGGTACTTTATAACCTTAGGGTTATGTCTCCTATCAAAATTATTTTTTTCTTTGCTTGTGGCAATGTGTTTAAAAATGAGTCACACTGCCTTGACTGGGTATGACTAGAAGGTTTGACAATCTCTTTATTTTTTTTCACAACATTTGTTTCCTTCATGGAACAAGCAGTAGTATGTTTGTTACTTGTAACCAATTTATCAGATCTGTCAATAAATACGCTGTTGGTTTTTAACACACTGACTTGAGATTTAGCACTGTTTCTTTCCTTATCTACAGGACTGGATATTACTGTAGAATTCTCTTTGTTGTTCTGCCGCCAGCAATCATTATCATTGGAATCATCTGTATTGCGTGAGAAGTTATATCTCCCACGGAAAGATCTATGTCCACCATTCTTGACCGTAGAATCCGCAAAAAGTGTAGAAGGCTGGCTTTTTGCTTTAGTGTTCTGATGATAAGCAACTTTCTGTCTATCCCTGTCACCATTGACAGAAGACCACATATTGCTATTCAAGACTACGTCAAGCAGACCATATATTCTTCTTCTTGCTTCTGCAATCTCAATGTCTCTAAGTGCAATCTGTTCACTTAATCTCTTGTTTAAACTATCAGCTTTTAAGACCTTGCAGCTTTCCTCTGCTAGCAAATTTTCAATCTTAATCAATTTGTCTTTCTCCATCATTAATTCTTTCACTCTCTCTTTATCAACCCTCTCAATCTCAATATCATGACTATTCGTAAGCCTATCAACCTTCTCTAGGGATATAGTATCCTTTTCTTTAATTTGTCGACCACAAATCTCATCGTCACTTAATAGATCAGTAAGTGTTTCATTACACAACTTCTCATATTTCTTAATCTGAACTTTTAATTTTCCACAAATCTCCGTCTTCTCTTGAACTTTTTGAGTTAGATTTCTAACTTCGCCATTTTTTTTCCCCATCTGAGCTTCCATCTCTTTAATTTTGCACAATGCCGAGTCTAATTTTGCTCGAACACAAGCAAGCTCAGAATTAGATTTACATAAATCACCTGTAAGTTTAGTTACTTTTTCCTGTAGCTTATTCACTTCAGTAGTACTTTTTAAGCAACTTTCCCTTTGCTCATGTGTACTCTGTTTTATGTCTCCTATTTGCTTCTTCTCTTTTAACTCTTCTTCCTGGTCACTATATATGCCGTCGAGCAATAACGTACGCATACTCTTCAATATGCTATCACGTTTAATACTAATATAATTGTCCAAGAACAGACGAAGGTCCAAAACTAACAACCTCGCTAGATCCTTAGCCATACTCACATGAGGAATTGACTTAAATCTCTCATCAGCAAACTCTCTTAGAGCTCTTGATGCACAAACCAAAAACCTGTCCATAACATGTGACTCAAGCTCTGGGCCTTCTAATCTCTGATAATCTGTCCCCTCTTGAAACAGATACTCTAACACAGGTCTCATATCCTCTGGATCTGTATCACAATCCATTGTGACTTGTTTACTTAGTCAACCATATATGTCTTAATTAACTTTCATTATACCAAATCAAGTTTAGATCTCAAATATTGTATCATCAATCCCTGTACATCATCATATTCTATAATTAATCGATATAATTATCGACAACAACAACAATAGTTATCAATAGAATAGGATAGTGCAGATTGAGGCTTGTTGACATGGACAGAAGTGGCAACATTTACACACAACAAAAGCACTTAACTGAAGGTAATCCTGACCCTTTCGCTAACACACTGGATATCACAAAGTTCTGACGTTAAAACACTCCACTGCAGAAAGGTAGAAGGACTAAGCTCTCTTGTCTTCAGATCTCTGCCACCGTACAGTATGTCCTCAACAATGCATCAGACGACAGGAACCGATCACAGCAACTCCGCAATCACTTGAGGTATACGTGCAGACGAACTCTCCAACATACTGCACCTATAGTTGAATCTGCATATGGAAAGACTGGAACAAGCACTGTAACAATTATGGCATCAATGTCGCTATCAGATATCGAAACCAACTGATAAAGTTAGTTTAGTTGCTACACACGCCAAGATATGAGGATGGATATGCGCAGTCAGCTGATACCTGTGTACTGTTGAATTAAGCCACGCCCACACAGAGCCAAACATAACAACTTTCAGTGTTCCCACTTGTAATGACTGGTCCAGAATCTGACCTAATTTACTCTCTTATCACGCGAATGTAATGTGGGTGTTACGACCCGTTGATTTGGTCCACCAAATGTTATATATATGATAATTAAGGTGGATGTCTTAATGGTGAAGAAGGTGAGTGTGTGGTTTGGGACAGTCACTCACAGTAGCGCACACACCAAGTCATGGAATGGTGTAACGTCTGATGATATTTTAACCATGGTTTATTACAATTATAACATCACGTAGATCTAGACGAATACAGTTACATACGGCAGTTATATAATAATCATGGCCTACAAAATCTCTATAGTTCACATCAGTGCACAAATACTGCATCTACGGCAGATATATAATAATCAAGGCCTACAAAATCTCTATAGTTCACATCAGTGCACAAATACTGCATCTACGGCAGATATATAATAATCAAGGCCTACAAAATCTCTATACTTCACATCAGTGCACAAATACTGCATCTACGGCAGATATATAATAATCAAGGCCTACAAAATCTCTATAGTTCACATCAGTGCACAAATACTGCATCTACGGCAGATATATAATAATCAAGGCCTACCAAATCTCTATACTTCACATCAGTGTACAAATACTGCATCTATGGCAGATATATAATAATCAAGGCCTACAAAATCTCTATAGCACTGCGCAGGCATACATTATCCAAAAAACACCTTAGGGCTGACCACCTCAGTCAAAAACCCTGCACACACTGAACCCACGGGAACACACCCCGTTCACACAGTCACGAGAATCTACCGTTCTCTTAACACTGCTCTAAAAAAATCCCTGCGGACACTAGCCGCGAGAGCTATTCACACATCACTTAAAACCAGTACAGAAACAGTTCATTATGACCAGAGTTCACCTGCTATCTGACATACTGTCTTCCACGAAACTAAGAGGAGATATCTTTAAACAAATCCATACCAATCTGTAAGCAAGTACTCTAACCCAAAATTAACTCTACTCAACACGTATTTCCCAAGATCATTTCCCTTTCATCACATCTGCACTCATCAAAATGGCTTATCACAATAAACACAGACAAAACCTCCACAACACTGTTCTCCCTCGCCCCCAAGGACAAATCAGCTAACATACACCTAGGGACAACCGTGATCAAGGAAGAAAGCTACCCCACCTATCTTGGGGTGACATTTGACCAAAGGCTTACATGGAATAAGCATATTGAAAATGCAGAAGGAAAGGCCCGAAGACGACTAGGCATACTCAGAAAATTAGCAGGTACCAACTGGGGAGCAAATGAACGAAATCTAAAGAAGATTTATAATGGAGTAATAAGACCACACTTAGAGTTTAGCTCAGCAGCATGGTCATCAGCTGCTAACTCACATCTGCAGTCTTTGGACAAGGTGCAAAATCAAGCTCTCAGGCTCATTACAGGAGCCATGAAAACTACACCAATAACAGAGATGCAGAAGGTTGCTGGATTACAGACATTGTCCCATAGAAGAGACACAAAAACCATGATCCAGATGGAAAAGTACAACAGTATGCCACCCCATCGAGGCCAGCTCCTTGACGTGGAGATGGGGCTCAAGTACAGCCATCAGCGGCTGAAAAACCAAGACTGGCCAGGCCCTCCTACACTCGAGCAAGACCACAGTCTGCCCTAGCAAGTCAAGGTGCTGAAGACGGAGGCAACCAGCCAAGAGGCGCACCACAGCAATCAGGATGCCACGCACATGCGCTATGGAAGTATGCCTATATCTGCAAAACGTTATGGCACTCGCCCTGTGACGGACACCCATGCAGGCGCAGTGCCGGGCCCTCTGCCTCGGAAGGGCCCAACCCCTACTACTGGGGGTCCTTCTCAATTGCCCCGTGGAGCCAGGAGGCATGAGAATAGAGCTACTGGCCAAGCAAAGAAAAGACCATTTAAAATATTGCACTGGAATGCTGAAGGCGTCAATAGTAAAAAAGACGGCTACAGCAAAAAATTAGAGCTCGAAAATATCTTGAATAACTACAAAAGACAGTGAAGTTTATACAAGAAACAACATTGCAGATATAGACAATATAGTTCAAGCGAACGAAAGAAGAAGAACAGTATGCCAATGAAGGCAAGACTAGATGATCTGGCATTGGGACGTCTAAAGCGTAGCAGCTTTGTGCATCGGGGGAAAAGACTTATAAGACAGCATCAAGAAGACCTATCCATGAAGACAACACCACTGAAGCCCACCCTATACCCTGTACCATGGGAGCAGGCCAGCAGTGCCCTCCAAATTAATACAACAGTCAGTGGTCTCACAAGTGGATGTGAGTATAATGATCTGCAAAAACGAACTGCTACATTGAGTATGATCCAAGAAAGCTATCCCGATCAATCATGGATACATGCCTATACAGATGGATCAGCAACTAATGCTGTTAGGAATGGAGGTGCCGGTATCTTTATCTCATATCCTGACAACCACTATGAGACTAGGCACATTCCCACTGGTAAATTCTGTTCCAACTATACAGCTGAGGTTCAAGCTCTAGAGCAAGCTGCAAATATGATTTATAACACCAACTCTGACTGCCACCAGGTAGTCATCCTCACAGATGCACTGTCTGTCCTGCAAGCTCTCAAGGGTGGTAAACTCCCGCATCTGAGAAATGAACTAAACAAGGTAGCTGCCAAAAAGAGAACCATACTTCAGTGGGTACCATCTCATTGTGGTGTACCCGGAAATGAAAAGGCAGATAAACTTGCAAAAAAGGGAGGAGAATGTGAACAAGAAGATAATGAAGTCACATACTTTGAGAAAAAGAGAGCTATCCAGACTATCAGAAGAGAACAGAACCAACCCAAAGACGACTATCACACTCTCGACCGGCAGGGACAGACAACTATTTTTCGACTCAGGATTTTTTTTTTAGTAATGGATGTATTCGCGTTTATTTTCTGTGAATTTTTAAAATCGAAATGAATCGGCATCGAACACACGGCCATTTTCGCTCTAATTTTATTGGATTCTGACGCCATGCGGTGGGGATGAGATTTTTGTCTTTATAAGCGCTGATATCGGTTCTCAGAATATGTTTGATGGCCGAGATGGAAACGAAAGTAGAATGGCATTGCTAGTATGTATAATTTTAGGGGTTAGGATTAGGAATATCGGAAAGGTTTAGGGTTACGGCCAAATGTCACTGCTGACGAGGGCGTTTGTTGCTTTGCTACTGATGATGGGTGTAACGAAAAGATCGTCATTTGATTTGTATTGGTCTATTTGTCAAATGACTTTCATTGAGATGCAAGGGATATGGACTCTTCGTTTGTTAGATATTTTTTAAAATTTTTTTTTTTCGTTTTTGTCATCTTTCCTTTCCTCTCTTCCTATCTTATCTAACATGTACACAAACAAAATTTACATCATCAGATTCATCATTCATTCATTTCTATACAGTCCAAAAATGATAGCAATTGACCAAAAAACAAAAAAAAACTAGAATTTACTAGTCACCCACTATAAAAATGGGGCGTTGTGAAAAAGAATGCAGTGGTAGGGCAAATTTTCGGAATTGTTATGCAGCGTGCTTAAAGGTTAAGTAGATAGACACATAAAAATCCACAACCACATTCACTCAGTCAGTCACCCTGCTGGGGAAAAGTAGAATGATTAGTGATTGTAACCACACTAACTGGTGGGGCATCCACTTAAGCCTTCACTGTCTACTAATATAATATTGTCTACTGTCTCTGCCCTGCTGACTCTGCCTAAACGAATGTTTACACAGCTTCCAACTCGTTAGGCGATATGTGCCGCTAACTAAAACACTGGACTGCTACCTAGTAGACTTAGATTACAACTATGGCTCAGAGTCTATCCATATGATGGATAATAAAAGACCCTACTGGTCCTGTTCGTGCTGTGTCGGAGTGGTATAATGAGCTAAGAGCTCAGGATTTAAGACAAATCCTGTTCCCAGTGAAATTGTCTTCGCTGTGGAACAAACAACAACAGCTATATAACATGTCAAGAGTTACACATCTCAAACACTAAACTCCCTTTAAATCAATTACAGCTCCCCTTCTCTATTCCTGCTGTGCACAACGATACAAAATATTTGTGCCCCAAAAGGTCAACCTCCCTGGCAATCCCCTCTCTCGTTTCCAAAGTAAACATCGGCTGACCCAGATCCTTTGTTCTGCATGACTAGCCACGTGTCACAACAATTTTTCACTGAGGAAATACCTGTGCGAATATACTTGGGCTAATTTTCTCCCTGACCCTTGGGGTACATTTATCAAAAAAAAATTAAATCTAGGCAGGCTGGAACCCGTCTCAGAAAACACTTCCCTTATCAAAATAAAATCTGCATCTCTTGAAAATAAAAGGAAAATCCCACAGCAGAACTATAGATTACATCTCGTGTCTTCTGACTATACAACAGTAAAAGTGCACAATAAATAACGTACGCAAAAATTATGCTAGCGTATTTAAACTGCAATTTAATTATAAACAATCGAGGTTATCAATGTATCCCCCCGTAGTTAAATACATGTGTTCCTTCACCATAATCTGGGTAACAATCCCGAATTAAAACTCAATACAATAACCGTGCCCACGTGCTTAAAATTACAAAATCCCGCTCCCGTTTATATACAGAAGTTTATCATAAATCAACGATGCGGGTTTTTCCTACCGACCTTCTTTAACAAATTTAGACCTTCTTTTAAATATTACGGAGCTCACATTAAATGTCTCAAAATCTTTACACACTTCTAGCTACGGCTATTATCATATAAAGAATTCTCTGCACCTCTTACATTAAATACTTTCTCTGAGATCGTAATTGATGGCACTTCGGTTTAAAAACAAAATTAAAACCTCCTGAGGACAGCTTATACTTTAACCGGCTAGTCTCTATTAGAAGCGAATTACAAGTACCACGCTAAATAGTTATGGCTTACCCAATAGATCAAATATCTCACTGAAGAGCAATTGTTTATGACGTAGATTCTCGGCTGAATATTCTTCGAACAAAAGGCGCCCACAATTAATTACCTCTAGTATTTGTTACAGACAACGAGGCCAGATACGTCATCGCTGGCGTTCCTCTCCCGTCCAATGAACTTCCTACAAAATTAAACAACCGTGCCTACGCCAATAGATTTGAAAACAACGCGCAGACCGCGTGTCCAAAAAAGTGCAACAAAGAAAATAAGATTCCCTGATCGCGATTATCTAGCGAAAAGAACTGGTGAAAAACGAACTGGTGAAAATCTAATATAACTCCCCTGTAGTTCCTATTAAAAACGCAATTATTAGACCTACAGAAAAAGACCAAACTCGATATATTTCAAAGAGAAGAAACATGGCAAACACCTATAGTTACAAAGGGAAGAAGACTGGTGCAAACTCAAATAGAAGAACGGAATCGGGCCTGTTGAAAAATAAAACCACAGTACTGCATCACATTGCATACCACTTCAATCTTTCTAGACTGCACAAGCACACATTTATGAAAGTCTGTAGCTGTTTGGGTTTTGTGTGTGTGTGTGTGTGTTCTCCATGTTTCAGAGCCTTTGACTTGTCTGATCCCCTAGGTTATGAGATTTCACTCTTTATTTCCTTGTGCCAGGTAGTGAAAGGTACATACCTTTTTCAATTGCATTGAAGCTCCATACAGGGTGTTGGTGATGGAGGGGGTTTGGTGGTATCAATTGCTTCCGCAGGTCTACTAGTGCAGGAGGTGTTCTACTGTTTCTTCCTTCTAGTGGTTGCAGTTTGGTGCATGATCTGAGGTCACTCTGTCCAAGTGCTTGTTGAGAGGCACATGTCTTGTTCTGAACCTGGTCTCTGCAGCTTAAGTTGTTGATGCTACCTCTGTTTGGCCGAGACATTTCTGCATATAGTGCTCTTGCAGTTGAGCCGGTGGCCCCGCGGTCCATCCACTGCTGTTGTGTATCATGTATTTTGTGGTTCTTAAGTTGGTGGGAATGATTGGTTGTGGCAGACTTGCTCCTTTCTTTGCTAGTTTGTCAGCACTCTCGTTGCCTGTATGGCCTGGTATCCACTGTAGAGTTGTGTTGATGCCATAGGAGGCAAGTACATTGACTTCTTTAAGTATGTTAGCTATGGTTTTTTTCGGCTGATGGGATCCAGTTTTCAAGGGCCTGTATGGCAGATAGCGAGTCAGAGAAGAGGACTAGGTTTTTTGGATGTGCTGTTTTGTCTTTTTTATCTTGCGATGATCATGGACAAGGCTTCTGACGTGGCCTGGATCTCAGTGTCATAATTTGAGCAGTATGATCCACAAGGTGCAGACAGCTGGCTTGTCCTGTCTGACGTATAGTAGGAGTCTATGGTTTCCAGTGCACAGTTTTAGGTGTTGGGATCTGCTGACTTGTTTACTGAGTGGTCAGTGTTTCAGAGCCATACAGTAGTACTGATGACATGTGAATTGAATATTTAGATTTTATGTTAGATATGATTTACATTTGAGTTCATTATCATGTAAAAGAACTATGGCATATATTACATTTAGATAGCAAGAGTAAGAATTAAAGGAGAAGTCAATTGTTGCATGCGTTATATTTATGTCATGCCATTGAGTTATTCATTCATACTAAATCATTGTTCAGTTACATTTCTACTTGGATAAATGTTCTTTTTTTTTAAATTTGTAAACATCTTTCTGGTAAGATGATTTTTGTGAAACTAGTGAATGTTTTAAGTGATCTGAAGAGATCATACAGAGATTTCACTTGTGCCTTCTGTTTGCTCCAGGAATATTCTGGGTGAGCTGTGAGGCAGGCACATACATTCGAACCATGTGTGTTCATCTGGGACTCTTCCTTGGGGTCGGGGGCCATATGAAGGAACTGAGAAGGGTTCGCTCGGGAATTCAGAGTGAAAAGGTGTGGTGTTAGAATAAATGTGTATTAATATATTATTGTTCGTGAAGTGATGTGAACATAGATGCACTGTTTTATTTGAGAACTGACTTTCAGATAAATGTGCAGAATTGTTGTTGGAGCTATTCTGGTGTTATAAGTTCAGGTGTGGGACCATTTTCCCCGGCATGTTTGGGACCATTTTCCCCGGCATGTTTGGGACCTGAGAATTGCCAGAGGTTCTAACCAATCTTGCCACCCAGAGGTTTTGTTTTTTGTTGGACATAATGACTATGTATGTGTGAACCGGGTGAAAAAACCCTTAAAATGTGAGTATAAATCAAGAATAGAAGTCCTTACCGTTGAGCTTTGAAATCGATGGCTCCACCTTAAACAAGTCCGAGGAATTAATTGGCATGCATTTTAAATATGACCCTTTGCCGGTTATTTAATTTTTTTAATGTTCCAGATCTTGGGTATCTGAAGAAATGGTCCCATACCTGTAGTATTTGCATGCATGTGCTGCAGTCTTAGAGATTTGAGAATTGATGTTTTCAGTTAATGTGATTTTATGTTTGAAAAATGATGTTGGCATGACAGAAGCTGGAGCCAGTAGATATGACCTTGGTATAGGATTAAAGTTAACTGTGTTTTAGATATGACTTCGGCATAGGATTAAGCTAGCTGTGTTTTAGGCATGACCTTGATACAGAATTAAGTTACCTGTGTTCTATATGTGACCTTGTATTGACTCAACATATGACTGGTTTACCTCAAAAGGATGGTATGGTGACCATGCATGATGTGCTGGATGCACAGTGGATGTATGACAACCAGAAAGATGACTCCTACCTACGCTACTGCATCCGACCATTAGAAGCTTTGTTAGTTGGTCATAAGAGAATTATCATCAAGGATTCTGCCGTAAGTTGTTGGATTTGTCCAGGGTTGTGGAGTCGGCCATAAAAATGTCAAGCTGCACCAAAAAATGACAGACTCTCCGATTCCGACTCCACAACCTTGGATTGGTCCTAACTGTTGCCTGCATCATCATTTTCATTTGACCTTATGGAGCATGGGGTCCCTTGTCAGGTAGCCTGTACCAAGCAATCATATGCTTTTGCTACAGTGGTTTCTGTAGCATTTGTTTTACATGTTGAGGTTGCGAGCCCCACGCACAGCCTCTTATTAATCTCAGTGTACGGCGTGCCTGAGGGTAGAGAGAGAAGCGCTGTTCTTTTCTTTGTGTGTTAAGAGCTGAGTGAGGGAAAACCACCCAACCCCCCCCCCCCCCCAACTCACGGGGCTAGGTTGCCTGTTTGGTCAGTGCCTGAACGGCATCATACTAACTCTTGAAAATCTGGACACACTAACAGCATCAGTTTGAAGTTGCAGCTCAGAAATAAATAATAGAACATCCCTTGTAAAAATAGCATTCCTGGAGATGATGAACCTGCGCAAAAAATCTTCATCTGAGGAAGAGTTCTTTGGTGTTACATAGGGCTGACCTTGTCATGGAAGTGGATCATGTAAGCAAAGAAGGTCCTCTGGAGGCAACAGAGATGTTGTTTTACATGTAGTTCTTAATAATAATGTGACTGATGAATCCCAGATGTAGGTCATCATCCAAAGGAAACTTACTGCAGATTTCAGAAAAAAGCAATCCACATTTGTTGGTCTTGTCATGAGAATAGGAAACTAGAAAACATTACAATAGCAGGCAAACAAGACATTTTGTGACACACCTGGTTTCTTGCGATATCCATGTTACGACGCAGTAGTTGGAAACCTCTCTTCAGTTAATCACTTTATTTTGTCATAGCAAAACTTTTCCATGAATTTGACAACTGTTTGTATGATACCACTGCAATTTGAAAACAGTTTGCTCCTAGTGTGCATGAGCCAGACCTGTGCTGGCCAAGGTTATCACACTGATGCCTTCAACAATTTTTAATTGTGCTGATTTTCAGTTGTGCTGGTGGTGATATTGTCAGCTATATTTTTGTGTTGATGCGGGATCCAGGTAACAATAAATAATACAACATTACAGCTCGAAGTCAAACTTAGTTCAAGTTTTGGTTGCTCATCTCAAATATTTGGTTTACCAGAGGTGACCTGGCAACTAGACATTTTATGTTTAAAACTTATAAACTTTCGTTTTCATAACTGTAACCACCTGTTCTTACATCTCAGAACATTTCCGCTCCTTTCATATTTCTCGGACATGGTTAGGATTTAATTTTGTGTATAAAATTTACATGTGCAGATACATTAATGAGGCACAACTTGCACCCAAGTAATAGCAAATGAAAATGACGAAAGCTTAGCAGTCAGCAAAGCTTCATTGTACCAGTAGTAGCATCTGTGTTTGCAGGTGTAGACTATCCTGTTAAAACTCTTTCATAGAATCACATATTTGTAATTCAAGTCGAGGACCTATTGTATTTTACTTATCTAAGAAATATTTTTTCTGAATATTTGTCCATACCATTTTACTCTGTTGTTTTGTGTTGGTTATGTTAACTTCTGCTGTTTAGGTAAATGCTGTCTGTTATGGTGCACAAGTTTTGTTGCCTGGTGTTCTGAGGTATGAGGATAACATTGAAATTGGGCTGGAAATTGTCATTGTCTCCACCAAAGGAGAGGCTGTTGCCTTAGGTAAGATCATTTGTTTTCAATTGTTTTTGTGAATAAATTGTGAAGTAAACAATTATAGGTAGTGTAAACTTGTTTAGGACAAAGAAGTCCATAACTTCTTTGTCAGAGGCAGATAAAAAAGTGGAGAAAGAGAGACCTAATCTAAGTCCATAAAAAGTAAGAAAAGTAATACAGCTATAAATCAATCAATCAATACCCTTTAGCTCCCCAAACAGAATGAGAATAAATCCCAACTAACATAATTACTGATGTATGTTACGTCGGTAGGTCTCACTCAAAATAGTAACTCGTGCCAGAAAATAGTTACAATCAACAAAGAAAAGCGTTTAAATGATGGTGTTCATGAACAGTTTGATTACACTGTATAATGGAAGGAAACCAAAAACACTCTTAAGAATGTACTTCTGTCTGCTCATCTGGGAACGGAAACAGCACTATAATTAAAAACCTGTCACATTTGACGGGTTATTGCTAGTAATAATAATAACACACTTTAGCTCCACAGGGAGCACATCCCTTCGACACATACAGGCCAAGTCCTCCTGTCAAGTTTCACCAGCTCAAGGTCTTTCCATGCTTTCCTCATCATTTTCACTTCTGTCTCCATCTCTCCTCTCCGCATGTTGTTCGGTCACCGGCCCCTAAATGCCAACTGTTTATAATAGTGTTACTGCAGTCCACCAAGTAAACGAGCAGGAGAAATGAGCATTAGGACCTACAAGCTGAGAGAGCCAGAAATTAAGACCAGATATCAGGGGCTTATTGCTACAGCAGTGAGCAACACAGAAGAGCGACCTGATGACTTGGAAACCCTCTGGAATAAATTCAAGGATATCATAAAGACAGCTGCTGCAGAAGCATGCGGTGAAGTCCGACTTGGGAACCAGAGAAAGAGGACACCTTGGTGGACAGAGGAAGTCAAAGAGAAAATAAGAGAGAAGAAAATGGCATGGAAACAATACTTAGGAGCTAAAAACACAACAGGACAAATGGAAAATATAGAGAATATGTGACACTCAGAACAGAAGCAAAGAACAAAGTGCTAGCAGCAAAACAGAAGTCCTGGGAAGAATTTGGAGAAAAGCTAGAAAAAGATGCACAAGAAAACCAGAAATTGTTCTATAAGACCCTAAAGAACATGAGGAAAGAAAAACAATGCCCTCTCAAATTTATAAAGGACAAGCAAGGCAAATTGCTTACTGCCCCGAAGGAAGTAATGGAAAGATGGAAAGAATATTTCTCAGAACTCCTGGATGGTGAGCATGATGAAGCATCAGAAATGATAACCACTAACACAGAAGAGGAAACCAATGATGGTGAAGATGACATAAAGATGGAAGAACTGAGGGCAGCACTAGAGAAAATCAAGATGGGCAAAGCAGCAGGGCATGATGGTATAACACCAGAAATGGTTAAGTACATGGGAGCATCAGGCGACCTATTACTCTTAAAGATCCTACAGGCAGCATGGTGCAACAAGACCATACCAAAGGATTGGGAGATTGCCATCATAACACCAATTTTCAAAAAGGGTGACAATCGACAATGTGGAAACCATAGAGGCATATCCCTTCTCAGTGTCCCTGGTAAAATCTACTCTAGAATCCTAGAGCAGAGACTCCGACGCCTAGCTGAGCCACAATTGGATGAGGTCCAGTGCGGATTCCGAGCAAACCGAAGTACTCAAGACCTAATCTTCACACTCAGACAGCTGAGTGAAAAGGTCCTTGAGTATAAGAGTGAGATCCATCTTTGTTTCATAGATCTGGAAAAGGCGTTTGACAGGGTCCCCTGGAGCAAACTTTGGGACTGTTTGGCAAGGAAGAATATTCCAGCACCTCTGATTCATGCTATACAGAGCTTCTACAAGTCTTGCAGAAATTATGTGAGGACAGCAAACCATAAGTCAGAAGAGTTCAGGACCACCACTGGTGTAAGGCAAGGTGATATCCTATCACCTTACCTCTTCATACTCCTTATGGACGATGTCATCAAGGCATGTAAGGAGAGAACAAGAAAGTATTCAGTGGGGTACTGGAAGATGAGACAGGTCTATATTTCGGAGCTGGCATTTGCTGATGATGTTGCCCTGATTGCTAAATCAGAGGCACATCTCCAATCCAACCTGCAAGTCTGGAAGGAAGAGCTGGAGAAGAGAGGGATGGTCATAAGCAGCTCTAAAACAAAATCCATGGTGATATCACGAGAGAAAGAAAACATCAGATTAAGTTGGGAGAACAGGTCCTGGAGCAGGTCGACCACTTTAAATATCTCGGAGCTATTATAGACCGAAAGGGAGGCATCAAAGAAGAGTTGGCCACTCGGAAAGCAGCGGCTGGGAGACTTTTTCAGGCCATAAATCGTGGATTCCTCAGTAAGAAAGAAGTT
The DNA here is from genome assembly GCA_024509875.1 of Oreohelix idahoensis. Taxonomy (NCBI): domain Eukaryota; kingdom Metazoa; phylum Mollusca; class Gastropoda; order Stylommatophora; family Oreohelicidae; genus Oreohelix; species Oreohelix idahoensis. The sequence continues at coordinate 1,135,748 of JAMPIV010001843.1, read as the reverse complement.
GGTAAGAAAACGAAGATGGCTGTATACCGCTCCACCTATGTCCCAGTCTTGACATATGGATGCGAGTCGTGGGCAATGACTACAACCCACAAAAGCCAGATCCAAACCTCAGAAATGAGGTATCTGAGGAAAGTGGTTGAAGTAACAAGAAGAGACATGGTCCGCAACCAGACGATCCGTCAAGGCCTAAAATCCCATCCGCTGCAGACCCAAATAGAACAGTCCCAACTAAGATGGTTTGGGCCATGTCTGCAGAATGGGAGAAGATCGGCTACCACGACAAGCATGGGAAAACAAAGAGCCAGGGATCCAGACCTCCAGGACGACCCAGAGTCCGCTGGGAGGACAACATTAGACAATCTTTGAAGGACCGAGGACTAGAATGGAACCAGGCCAGGAAGAAGACAGCTGATAGAATGGTCTGGCGCTCTCTCTTCCAAACCTCTACACCTCACGGTAGAAGGGGAACGACTAAGTAAGTAAGTTACTGCAGTCCTCCATGTTATGTTCTTGTTTAAAAATGAGTGGTATTGCAATAGCTGTGATTAAAGTATTTTCAACATTAAGTAACTTACATCAGCGCATATTTATTTCATTCTTTGTTTTCTGTTTGTTGGTTTTTAACTTTGGCCTTCTCTTTAACTGTCTGAATCAGTAACCTCTTTACCGGTGTTTTTTTTGTGTGTTTTTTTTTAACACAATTCGATTGCTTGCAGATAGATTATATTTGTTGTTTATGATGCAACTCTTTAAATGTAAGCATTAAAACTTTGTAAATGGTGCTTTACTTTGTTTATGATTGAAGTTGGTATGAAGTTGGAGTATTAGAAAAAGAATTCCTGTCTTTCCATAAGAAGGAAACATTTTTCGCAGAACTACACACTGTGTAGTTTGGGGGGGAGGCTCTGAAGAGCCAAAGAAAGAATAGGTCTACGGCATGTCGTACAAGGTGGCTAATATGAGGCTGGCAACCTAACCAAGGTGGCTAATATGAGGCTGGCAACCTAACATGTAATACACATTGCCATAGAAACCACGGCTACAAGGTCTTGTGACTGCTTTGGGCAGGCTTCCTGCAAGGGGACCGGCAGCAATAGTGGATGCATGCTCCATAGGGAGCCCAAAGGCAAATGATAATATACACTGAAATGGCGTTTTTCATTGTGCTTGCTTTGTGTAACAAGATTTATACAAATGTTTCAGTTTATAACTCCTGCTGAGTGTAAATTGTTGGAAAAAATGTTGTTTCATTTATAACTTCTCCTGGTTGATTGGCCTATAGTGCCTTTGCAAGGTGGAGGGGCTGCATCTTAACGGCCTCCATACATGCTGTCTGGCTGGTTGACGATTTTACCTTTTACTTGCTTAGGCGCATGTAGCACTCACATCTGGTCAGAATCCCTCCTCCTCTCTCAGCATGGGCTTGGAACCAACCTTGGCTGAGTTAAATGTTAATCCTACAACCAGTAAGCCATGTTATTAATAATTTCAAGATAACCTGTTGTGCTCAGTGCTGATTGTAGTATCTCTGATATCTTCATGCAGCTATTGCTCAGATGACTACAGCTGTCATGTCGACATGTGATCATGGTATCTGTGCCAAGCTGAAGAGGGTTATCATGGAGAGAGACACTTACCCAAGGAAGTGGGGCTTGGGACCAAAGGTAAATTATGTTTTATGTCCCTTATTTCCGTCGTTGACTTCATGTTGTTGTTGATTAACTAGGGCTGCTGAGCTCGTCACATTTTAGCAGTCATTGCCAAGTTGAAGAATTTACATGTGTTCTGTAGCTGTTGAGTGGTGCTGGATAGAGTGTTTATGATTGTTGGGGAGCCCAGCAATAGCTGTCATCTCTCTGTGGAGAGTCCTGGGCAAGTGAATTAATATGAAACAAATATAAAGGTATGTTATCAGGCACTCGCAGGAAATAAAGAAGTAGAACACCAGACAGAAATACAACAGAAGTGATTGTTATCATTTCCTGGGCAAGTGAGCAGCACATGCTGAACTGTCTCATACGGATGGGTACAGTTGTGGCTGTTTGTTTGAACCATGCTTGCTCCTAGTTTTGCTAGTCTGTCTGCTTTATCGTTGCCTGATATGTCTGTGTGCCCTGGTATCCACTGGAGAGTGACTCTGATGTCGTATTTTGTTAGCAGATTGTCAATTGTTTCGGCCAACTGTATTATTTTTTATTCTCAGTTTGGAGGTATTCTTCTAAAGCCTGAAGTGCTGATTTTGAATCGATGAATATTATGATATCTGAGGGCATATGGACTTCTTGTTTGAATTGGTTGTCTATTGCTGTGAATGTGGTGTTTATTGCTGTAATCTCTACTTCGTAGTTAGTACAGAATTCTCTGTACGGTTCATATATTTCTAGTGTGCTGCCATTTGGGTATTTCACATACGCTCCAAATCCAGCATTTATGGTGGCCTTGAATGCTGAGCCATCTGTGTATGCATGTATTGCAGTGCTAGGGTAGCTGTCTATAGTCTCTGAAGTAGCTGTTTTAAGTATTGTTGGGTTCGTGTCTCTTGTAAGTGTTGCTATCCATGAGTGGTTTTTATTACTGGAAGTTTTAACTCCTTTCCGGGATAAATGGGTACTGTTTGATTATTTCTCGTGTCTGTGGAAGGTGGTGTTGTTCTGCTATAGGTGTTGCTACTTGTGGTGATTTTTGTTTTAGTCTGCTAATGGGCTTCCAGTTTTCAACCAGTTGTATGTTTGGGTGGTCTTTTCTCATTCTTCTTTGACTTCATGTGATCTGGGTACCAAGTGGAGTATAGGCCTCTGAGGACACTCCTCCAGCTTACTCTTTTTTTCTCCCCTTGCTAGGACAAATTCATCCTTTTTTTTTTTTTTTTTAGATTTTCTTTTCTTTTTTTTTTTAAGCAAATCTGTGCACCATTTTCCTCATGCATTGTGTGTTTTCATTCCAAATTATTTCTTGAGCAGACAAAGAGGCTACCTGTTCCTGGGGCACCTTGCTCACTGAAAGTTGACTAAATGTCTGATAGCAGCCTCATTATGGGAATATGAAATGTGTGTGAAGAATCTATTTACTAGATGGGAAACAAATTACATGTCTTTGGTTATAAACTTGCTCTGTAGAAAAACTAGATGCTCATAACTTGTGAGTTTTGTTGGACAAGATTGACATTCTGTTTCACGATTCACTTTCCAATGGGATAAGGTTATTTTTATGTTGAATGCACCTTGGCAATTTGTTCAGCTTCCATGAACTGTTATCTTGTCCATTATGTCACGCCAATATTCTTCTACTTCTCATATTAAAATAGATGTTCAAATGATGATGATGAGGCTATTGACAGTCATGTGCATGAACAGTAGAAATGAGTGTGTGGCACATCTTCTGTGATCCAGCTGCTAATATAGAGAGCGCTCAAAACCATGTTATCTTCTGGTATCTTTGACGGTTTTGTACAACTGAATCTGATATGCTACTTCACATTTAAGTTTTATATTATACGGTATGTGTAAATAATAAAGGGGGCTGCTGTAAAACTGGGAGACAAAGCAAAATAAAAAAAAACTGGTATTAAGGGCATGCACTACACTGAAAACTAACTTTTGTTCTAATAACATTTTCAAACTTTTTATGTGCTCAATAGACACAGTGTATGTCCATGAACCAAATTCTACAGTTTATTTTGTTAAAAAAACGTGGTTACCATGGTAACCAAAAAAAACGCTCGGTATATTGGATTTTCACCAATTTTCTAGAGCAAAAATCGTGTTTCCCATTGACCAAACTTTATCAAATTGCACACACATGTTGTGACTGAAAATTAAATCAATTTTGCACATGCATTTTTTGATAAGTTTAACATTCTATTTTTAATGATTTAAAAAAAAAAAACTATGAATGAAAAAAAATATATCAAAGCAAATTACCAAAATATAAAAAAAAAAAGCATGTGACAGTTTAAGGTACTCGTATGTGTACTACATGCATGCAAAATTTCAGACTGATCTGTTAGATAGTTTGTTAGTAATAAAAAATGTTTCTTAATAAAACATTAGTTTTAAGAAAAATGCATTTTACTCATCAAGTGTCTTGTCTTGTCCAATATACTCCATTCTGGGGGGGGGGGGGGGGGGGGGGGGGGGCTGAATATGTTTAAAATTGTCCAGCACTATATGCTGCAGCTTCTCCTCTCGCCTTTGTCTTGCCTCTTGCCTAATTTTTCTTCTTTTTACAAGTTTGTCAACCTCATGTTTCTGACTGTTGGCCAGACGTTTCCTTAATCGCACCTGTCCAAGGCGTTTCAAGTTTGTTCCAGATGCTTGACCATACAGCTTTTTTATTTCTACACTGGCTGATGGACCAAAGTTGAACTCTCCAACGGCCACAAGAACTCTGAATTTGACCTTTTTTAATGACACAAATTTCCGCTTGCTGCAACGACTCCATATAACATTGTGGAGGTTTTCGTTTGCATTTTGTGTTGCACCTAGCTCACACCACTTGAGCAGATGCTGATCAGTAAGACGCTCATAAATAGGGGCTAAGTGCTTATGGAGCAGGTTGTAGTCTAGCGGAGTGTGAACCTTGGTCTCGTGTGGTCTGGCAGCTTCTCCTTTGGTGATGGAAGCCTGATAGACACACCAGGAGTCTTTGCCTGGCGGACACAAATTATGTTGGGGTTTGTCGAATACCCATGGTAGAGAGAAGCCATGATGGCTTGTTTCATCTCTGGGGCTGTACTATGCTTGCGGATGGCCATGGTGTAGTAAATACACAATTTTCGTATGGCATGTTGGGTTAGACGACCACGGCCATTTCCACCAAGGGTGACTTTTTGTTTCCTGCAGTCAGTAATGAAGGTCCTCGGTGCAGTGCCTAATCGCTTTGCAACATGGTTGACGCACTCTTCTTTGGTTATGTCAGCTTCTGGTCCATACAATTTGATGTCGCAGAGTCTGTTGTAGGCCTTGGAATCACCATCTGATAGCAAAACAGTGTAGCGTAGCTTGTGATTTGCCACTGAACGAAGAAAGAGAACTTCACAGGCTTTTACCTCCATCATTCCGGCTGACCCTTCGTAATTACGGCAGCAGTCCTTCTGATGCTCTGCTTTCCATTTTTCAAATTTGTCAGGCAGATTTTTCAGTTGCCACTGTCCAGTATTCTCGCAGGTGTGACAGAAGGAAGACATAACATGCTTATCGATGACCATGCCAGTCAAGATGTCGATAACACTGCCAACACCTATCAGTGACTTATGACCTCTAGTTAGCCATGTTGCATCAAAGCTGACAGCGATGTCAATGACTTCTTTTTTATTAATGGTACGATGCTGACTCTTAGCATGCTCAGCTCGTACGATGCTGACGGCACAGTTGAAATACTGTAGAGTGCATGGTATCCAAATGATCAAAAATTTGATCTGCATATTTATGAAATGTTTTCTGGTGCAGGCCAGGGAGGTCTAGGTTCTCACAGAAGAGATTGAACGTAGATGGGCCCATTCCAGACATGAGGGCACCAAGAACAGCAGATTTGTTAATTGCATGTCCCCGAGGGTCGCGGCCTTCTGGTTCCCTCTCGGATGTGTACGTTCTAGAAATTGCTTTTTCACATGTGTGACACACAACTTCCAGGAAGAGAGAGAAACCCTTTGACTTGGTGTTGTCAGTTCTTGTTTGCAATGTGCTTTGCTTACACACATTGCAACACACATTTTTAAGAAGGTTGTTGAAGAAAGAAATGTCCACAATGGTTCTGTACGTAGGTTTAGGTTGGGCGCAGACAGTATTATGAGATGCAGCATTCTTGCTCGTGCTCAAGTTAATTTTTATATCAAATCGACTTGGGCCAGTGGTGAACGGCACTACTGGATCAGCAGTTTGAACTATAAGCCTATCGGATACTGGTATGCAGAAATTCCATGTTGAGACTACATCAGTTTGCTTATCATTCACCGCTGATTTTGTCTTACCATTACCATTGCTAGAAATTACATACTGTCAACGCGATCTTGCAGCAGATAGTTGCTTTGATCTCTTACCTATTCTTCCCATTTTGAAGTAATAGAACACAATTCACTGAAATTTAAACAAGAGAAAATATCCATGCAGCAAACAATTAATTTGTTTAAGGGCGGAAGAAGCTGTTGTTATCTTCCACATTTGCGCACGCAGCCAAAATGTTGTTATGACCAATCAAAACAGGTGTTTACGAATGGGTCGGGAATGAGGTGACCACTCCTTATAAGGAAGTTAGCATAAAATTACTGAAATTTTCAAACCCACATCACTCAGAGCTGTGAGAAAAAAAAGTTTCGAATTTGCTATATTACGGCAGACAACGAAATTCCCTTGTTATCGATACCACATAGTCCATGATATGGACAGCGTAACTAAGGTATTATTGAGCGACATATCTTGCATTTTCGGCACAGATTTGCAAATTATAGCTTGGGGATAGTACAGAAAATATGCTTTTTTATACATCAAATGCATTTTTATGTCATAAAACCTTGCTCAATCGATTCCTCGGTGATTATTTATTAAAATAAGCTCAAAAGTAAAAAAATCTATATTTTGTACGTAAAATCCAGTTCTCACTACCGTGCACGCCCTTAAGCCAGTTTAACAAAGGAGCGATACACTACAGTTTTTGTTATTGTAGTGTATCGTATTGTAAAATTGCCTTTACCAATTTTTATTATTTTTCAGGCTGTTACACTTGCCGTATTGTATGCTGTATAGCTTTTGCTGAATATACTATGCTAATTCAGAAACCTTTGAAAAGTCCATTGACATTTTAGACAAAGAATTTGACTATGAAGGCTGAGGTGGCATGGAGTTCCTCCAGAAGTTAATTAAACTAATAAAAAGGAAAACATGGACACAAAATACAGTTCTTCATGCTGGACAACTGACAGAATCTTTTGAGATAATGGACTGGAGTGTGACAGGGATGTCTTGTCATCATGTCTCATCTTACTGATTATAGATAGGATTATGAAAATAACATCATCCACCAGAAACTAAATTCATTGAGTTGTCAAACTGCTGGACGTTCCAGATTTTGCTGACGACCTGGCTTTTCTATTTCATGACTGAAACAAGGTGCAAGACAAATTGAGAATACTTGATGGGAAGTCACTTATTTGGGTCTTAAAAGACATGAGAATAAATATGACAGATTATAGCCAGATTTCACCTTGACCTTACATGTTGCAGACTGTTACATATATCTTGGCAGCAACATAGAGAAAGTTGGAGGAACAGACAGTGATAACAATAAAAAAAGGCAAGAGAAGCTTTCATTGCATTGGAAAATTTGTGGAGATAAAATAGAAACGAAGTCTAACACAGAAATGATAATCTTTAAACTCAAGGTGTTTAGTTAGTCCTACAATATGGATCCAGCTGTAACAAACAGATACATTTACATGTCTAGGAAGCATAGTAACATCAGACGGCAGAACAAGCAAAGACATCAGTAACAGAATGGTTAAAGCCAGAATAGCCTTTGAAAATCTAAACATTTGGAAATCTTCTCAGTACAGCACAAACACCAGATTTAGATTATATGAGAGTTGTGTACTTTTAGTTCTTTTGTATGGCGCGGAGTGCTGGTGAGAAACAGAAAAGGAAATATCCAAATTTATCCTCTTTCCACACAACCTGCCTAAGGAAAATTCTGGGTTTTTGTTTTGTTTTGTTTCCGCTTTTGGAAATTCAAGATGATATTTATTGACAAGAACTCTGGTATAAACCTGATTTATTTTTCAGGCAAGCACAAAGAAGAAGTTAAAACAGCAAGGTTTACTTACCAAATATGGGAAGCCCAATGAAAAGACTCCAAAGAACTGGAATCCGGCAATTGAAGATTTCAAGTAAGTAGATATTGAAATTAGGTGGATTGCCTAGTTGGATAGAGTATTGTGTGGATTGGTCAAATTGAGTGTATTGCCTAGTTGGGTAAAGTATTGTGTGGATTGCCTAGTTGGGTAAAGTATTGTGTGGATTGCCTAGTTGGGTAAAGTATTGTGTGGATTACCTAGTTGGGTAAAGTATTGTGTGGATTACCTAGTTGGGTAAAGTATTGTGTGGATTGCCTAGTTGGGTAAAGTATTGTGTGGATTGCCTAGTTGGGTAAAGTATTGTGTGGATTGCCTAGTTGGGTAAAGTATTGTGTGGAAGACCCTGATTCCTCTTTCTTTGTGCTCCTTATGGAGCATGGAGCCCCCTTGCACCAAGAATTCACATGCTCTTGTAGCGGTCATTTCTGTGGCAATTAGTTGGACATGATGAGATTGCCATTCGCATACTCTACCTCATATTAGCCACCTTGTGCGACGTGCCTGATGGTGCACTGGTCCTATTCTTTGTCTTGTTAGTTGAGATACCCCTAGGAACTACACGAGGTATCATCCTGAATGATGCTGGTTAAATAAGGATGTCTGAAGAACCTGAATGATGCTGGTTAAATAAGGATGTCTGAAGAACCTGAATGGTGCTGGTTAAATAAGGATGTCTGAAGAACCTGAATGATGCTGGTTAAATAAGGATGTCTGAAGAACCTGAATGATGCTGGTTAAATAAGGATGTCTGAAGAACCTAAATGATGCTGGTTAAATAAGGATGTCTGAAGAACCCGAATGGTGCTGGTTAAATAAGGATGTCTGAAGAACCCGAATGGTGCTGGTTAAATAAGGATGTCTGAAGAACCTGAATGGTGCTGGTTAAATAAGGATGTCTGGAGAACCTAAATGGTGCTGGTTAAATAAGGATATCTGGAGAACCTGAATGGTGCTGGTTAAATAAGGATGTCTGAAGAACCTGAATGGTGCTGGTTAAATAAGGATGTCTGAAGAACCTGAATGGTGCTGGTTAAATAAGGATGTCTGAAGAACCTGAAAGGTGCTGGTTAAATAAGGATGTCTGAAGAACCTGAATGGTGCTGGTTAAATAAGGATGTCTGAAGAACCCGAATGGTGCTGGTTAAATAAGGATGTCTGAAGAACCTGAATGGTGCTGGTTAAATAAGGATGTCTGAAGAACCTGAATGGTGCTGGCCAAATAAGGATGTCTGAAGAAGCAGCAATAGATTTAAAGGATTTGTTGAAAATGAGCATTTATTAGCCACATTAAATGGGGAGAATGGCCATGAACATGCACAATCCCTCCCATTTTCTTTTAAAATGCACACAAGTTGTGCAGCCACATTGTATTTCTTCAAGATGTATATCACTCCCTTGATCCTTCTTGTTATAGGTTTTCTTCTATATATTGTCATACTCGTAAGATTTATGTCTTTGCTACTATTTGATTGAAATTCATTTTTACAGTTGTTTGTTGATTCTCAGTGAATTCTATCACTACTCCTTCCACTGGTGACCTTGATTGTTTTGTTTCTGGCCTGGTCTTTTAGTGTTTTACTAAGACATCTTAGTTCTGATAATTTCACTTATGGAAAAAGGGTTGCTAGCGATAAAACAGTCGTAAATATAACCAGTTCTTGGCTGAGGTAACTTTATCATTATTGGCAGCTCTTCCTAGTCCTGTGCCATCAGCTGAATGTCTCTCCATGCCTTCTTCATCCCCTTCATGTCTGTCTCCATGTGTTCATCATCCCCTTCATGTCTGTCTCCATGTGTTCGTCATCCCCTTCATGTCTGTCTCCATGTGTTCGTCATCCCCTTCATGTCTGTCTCCATGTGTTCGTCATCCCATTCATGTCTGTCTCCATGTGTTTGTCATCCCCTTCACGTCTGTCTCCATGTGTTCGTCATCCCCTTCACGTCTGTCTCCATGTGTTCGTCATCCCCTTCATGTCTGTCTCCATGTGTTCGTTAGTCTTCCTCTACCTCTCTTACCCTGGGGATTCCACAACAAGGACTGCCAGTTCAACAGGCTATCAACAGGTTTCCTGAGTGTGTGTCTTCTCCATCTCCAACATCTTCTTCTCATCTCTTGTTCCACAGGGGCTTGCCTTGTTCTTGTCATCAGTTCTACATTAGTGATTTTGTCATGCCACTTCAGTCCTATTATATGCAAGCATCCATTTAAGAAAGTCTAGCTTTTTGGATGGTTTTTGTTGTTCTCCATGTTTCAGAGCCATACAAAAGAACTGACTTGACAGTTGAATTGAAAATTCTGATTTTTGTGTTGGACCTCATTTCTTTTGATCTCCATATATTATTGTGTTTATAGTATTAATAATAGCTGTCGCATGTTGTCCTTTTTACGTTTCAGTGCTGATGGAAAAGGAGTCACCGAAGCAGCACCAGCTGTATCCCCAGAGACACGGTAAGCTGTTTAGATAAGTCGATAGAGATTTGAAATTTCCTTGCTTTTGCTTTTATCATCTCTGCTCCACCTCTTAGAAGATATTATTTTGGAAGAGTTTCAAACGTTTACTTGAACTAGTGAAATTGTTTATTTATTTATTAAAGCTACATAAATGTCTGCACTTGTCATGGACTTATTCATGTGAGGTGGTAGTTTTTTTTTTTTTTTACAAAATGAATAAGACATCCTGTCATTTTCACTTATGAAGAACTTTGGGGTAAGCCCAATGATGCACGAGAAGAAAATGATGATGGATGCTACTTGAGAAGACTGGCGGGTGATACTTGAGAAGACAATTGATGAGTACCGTAAAATCTTGCGTTACAATTCTCACAATTTTTACTCATTTTTGCCCGCTAAAACTCGGGTGTGTATTATATGCGAGTACTAAAAAATGCGTCATTTTCAATATGGAAAGTCTGTCAAATTTTTTTCACAATTTGACAGTGAAAATGGCGCGAAATTGAATGTGCCATGTGTTTTCTTATGTGTCGGACATTGTTGCAAAAAGCATTTCGCACTTTTGGTCTTCAATCGGTTTTGATATTAAGCTTCATTGTGAAGTTTGTCATCTCATTATATTTAGCCCTAAAAATGAATTCGAGAAAATGTTATACTGCAGCAGAAAAGCTCTTAAGTGGTAAGATATGCAGAATCTAACGGCAATCGGGCAGCAAGTTGACATTTTTCCATTAACGAGTGCAACATTCGATTATAGCGAAAAGACAAAGAGGCGCTGCAAGTGTTGCCTAGTAAAAAAAAAGGCGAATCGTGGGTCACCACCAGATCTTCCAGACCTAGAAAAAACATTATTGGAGTGAGTAGTGGATAGCAGGCAACAAGGCATTGGTGTTTCATGCAATGAAATCCGACTTAAAGCTCTGGAACTTAAAAAATCTTGTACAGGCACAACAGCATTTAAAGCGTCATATGGATGGGCAGTTCGTTTTATGAAGCGACATGGTCTTTCAGTTCGTCGAAGAACTACTATCGCACAGCATCTTCCAGACGACCACGAAAAAAGCTTCTGGAGTTCCAAAAGTTTATCAAATTGAGAAAAGATCATATCTATGACCTTGCCCAGATTGGAAACGCCGATCAAACGCCTCTGACTTTCAATAATGCCCTACGACAGGACCGTAGACACGAAAGGCATAAAAACTGTGTCTATACGTACAACTGGACACCAGAAGTCTCACTTCACCGTTATGTTAGCGTGTACTGCAGATGGAGGAGAGTTGCCGCCTTTCATAATTTTTAAGAGAAAGACTCTACCACAAGGAGTACAATTTCCGAAAGGTGTAAACATCCGTGTTCATGCTAAAGGATGGATGGATGAAGCACTAACCATTGACTGGTTAAAATGTGTTTAGGCAACATGTCCAGGTGGTCTCCGAAAACAATCTTCCATGTTGGTGCTCGACTTGTTTCAGTGTCATCGGATGCCTTCTATCCAGAAGGAAATGAAGAAAATCGAATCTGATCTGGTTATAATTTCAGGCGGCATGACCCGTCTGTAGAAGCCTTTAGATGTCGCTGTTAATAAGCCGATGAAAGATGCTATCCGTTGTAAATGGAATGCATGATTAAGCTACAGTAATCACACATATACTGCTGGTGGCCGTATGCGTCAACCGACTCTCACAGATGTCGCAGAGTGGGTACTTGCTGCTTGGAAGGAATTAGATAAGACTGTAATTCAACAAGGCTTCCTCAAATGTTGTATTTCGAATAAAATTGACGGCAGCGAGGACAACATTTTGTGGGAGAAAAAACAGGTGTCATCGGATGATGATGGCGGCGATATTTATTATGATGGCACCAATAATGGCATTGACTCGACAACACTAGATGAGCTTCTTTCTAGTGAGAGTGATGACGAGGGAATCCAAAGTACCTAAAATTTAGGTGTTGCGTGCATATTTCTGTTTGTTATTATACTTTCAGTTTTTTAACAAATGTTTCATAAAATAAAATCTTGACAAATTATGGTGCGTATTATACACGAATTTCCATTTTACCAGAAAATGTTGGGCTAAATCAAGCATGCGTATTATACACATGCTTATTATACGCGAGATTTTACGGTAATACTTGAAAAGACAATTGATGAGTGATACTTGAGAAGACAACTGGGGTGTGATATGTGAGATGACTACTGGTGGGTGATACTTGAGATGACAACTGGGGTGTGATATGTGAGGTGACTACTGGTGGGTGATACTTGAGGTGACAACTGGGGTGTGATATGTGAGATGACTACTGGTGGGTGATACTTGAGATGACAAATGATGGCTGTGATACTTGAGGTAGCCAGCCCCATGCACAATCTCATATTAGTCTCCTCTTGTCACATGCCTGAGGTAGTTCTGACATGCCTGGTGGGGTATATTGGTCCTATTCTTTGCTCTCCAAATCTGTCTTTGGCGTTGTTGGTTCCTATTCTCAGGCTGTCCTTTTTTTTTAATCCATTCCTGTTGTGAAGTTAATGTCAGGTTTTGTGTTGGTAGATGTTTATTATACTTGTTTATTATTATAAGCTGTTTATTTTTTTATGATGATTGATAGTGAATATAATTTTGTGTCAATGTGCAAATTTTTTCTGTTTAGATCTCACTTAAACCACTTCATATACATTGTTACTACGTATGTGAGCTAATTTACTTGTTTTAATTTGATTAACACAATATTTCTCTCTTACAACACAGAACACCTTCAAAGGATAAAAAACGCAAGCGACCTAGAGAGAGCAGCAGTTCTGATAGTGATACCAATAAGACAGCTAACAAATCTGAACTAAACACTACAGTGGAGATGACCACACCAGCTGGAGATGCATCAGAAAAGAAGAAGAAGAAAAAGAAGAAGAAAGACAAACGGAAGGAATCTGAAGAAAATAATGGTGGCGATGCAGAGGTAAGGCATACTAGTAGTTTTCTAGCTGTGTAGCAAGTTCAATGTTAGGCACATTTCTAGATCTCCAGATGATTTTTCTGTATGTAATCAATAGTTTGTCACAGTGTTGTTGTTCTTGCTCGTCAAGTTCCTTTGTCTGGATATTGGCCATCAAGAGTGATTATGTCACAGTATGTTGCATTGACTGATTGTCAATTATCTGTCACCTACTGAGTGATTATGTCAGTGTGCGCTCAGTATGTCTCCATTTTTATTTTGTAACGTCTTCCTCTGTTTGATTTCTTATTTTTTAAACGTGTTCTCATTGTGCTTGGGTTGCCTTGTTTCACCTGTTTGTGGACTCACTGCTATGAGGAGTTTAGCTTAAATTATCCGTGAGTGTTATGCCAGTTCATCCATCCATCAGTCTGAGGGAGTTATGCTTGAATTTCCCAGAGTGTTTGGCAGCAGCCAAACCCATCTGAAAATTCAAAACAGCTGGGTGTTCCATATATCATTTGTTCTATCACTTGCTTTCCATAAAACCTCCCCTTACTGTCTTGACCAAATCCCAGGACACAGCTGGCTTCTTCAAAGCCCTGAGCATAACTACTTTGCATCTGCCTGAATCATGTATAAATATACAGTGACAGACGCTGGCCATTGTTTTTGCTGTAGAAGTCAGTCAGGCTTTAATCTGCATTGTTAGATGTGCTGAATCTTCATTTTGTTTCAAGCAGTTGATATTTAAAATAGGCAACTCCACTCCTTGGTTGCTGATAAATGCTGCTGAGGTTTCTATCTATTTGCCAAGTCTTCATTACCTCCGTCATAGTCTCAGATATAAATTGAGAACCATGATCTGACAAAAGTTTTCTAGGAAAACCTACTCTAGAAAAGATCAAGTGTAGTGCATCAGCTACATCTGTTGTGGTGGTTGTTTTTAATGGGATGGCTTCTGGCCATCGTGTGCATAAATCGATGCAAGTGAGAATAAACCTATGTCCTCTGGCTGATGGTAAAAGTGGGCCAATGATATCAATGGCCATTTTGTCGAAAGGTCTCACCGATATATCACAAGCCTGAATAGGCGCCGTGTGAAAGGCTCCCCGTGCTTTCACTTCTTGGCATATCGTACAGGAGCGTACGTACTGTGAAATATCTCGTGATACTCCCGGCCAAAAAAAAGAAGATAATACTCGTGAACGTGTACGAGTATAACCCATGTGACCTGCACACTTAGAATCATGTGCATGTTGAAGTATGTACCGCCTAAAAGCAAAAGGTACCATGACTTGTTGTCTTATCTGAGTTTTATCCATAAAACATCTTAATAAAATGTCATTTTTAATACTAAACCACTGACTATAATTTATGTTCCTAGAAAGATTGTCATCTTTGTTGACCAGCGTAAAAAATTTTGTTAGTGACCTGTCTTCCCTCTGTTTTGCAGCAAATGATACTCGGTCAATAGCAGAATGAATCTCGATATTTTCATGATCATTTGTTTCCTTGTTTTCCGTGTCTATAGTCTCTAATTGTTTTGTATGTGCTCTGGTTATTGCTGCATTTCCGATGTATAGATTATTTTTTTCCCATTGAATAATCTCATCTGGTGTGCAATCTTTACTCCCGTGTATGCATCCCACCATAAGGTCGGCAATTGGGTTTCTTAACATGCATGCTTTAACATTGCCTGTGAAGAAAGGTGTGTCAATGTAAATAATAGCTGTTGGATAATATTCTATGGTTCCCCCAAAAGTCATGCACCTGACATGTTCTCCAGTTGCACAATTTGGATGAACAAGTGTCTGACGGATTCCGATCGTGGTCGATCCCGAATCTCTTAAGACTGAGACGATGGATCCATTAACTTTTCCTCTGTTGAAGATCAGTGATCCTGTTCCGTCATTGACTGCTAGACTGACTTCTGGTAGAATATGACCGCAGTTCAGAACTGTCTCTTTTGCTTTCTGAAATATAAGATTACATGTTGGGCAACTATTTGCCACGTTATAATTCATTGCAAAACAAGTAGACGATGACTGTATTTTGTTATCAGTAGTTGAACTCTGAACCCTAGGGGTTGTAGCAGTAGTAACAGCTGCCCCTGTATTATGGTTATAAGTTGTCGATCTACGAGAATGAGAACGATGACGAGAATAATTAGATGAATTTGCCACGTTATAATTCATTGCAAAACAAGTAGACGATGACTGTATTTTGTTATCAGTAGTTGAACTCTGAACCCTAGGGGTTGTAGCAGTAGTAACAGCTGCCCCTGTATTATGGTTATAAGTTGTCGATCTACGAGAATGAGAACGATGACGAGAATAATTAGATGAATTATCCCGTTGTCCTCTATTGTAACTGTTATCTCGATGTCTCGAGTTATAATTATCGCTATTGTTCCACTTGTAATCATTATTATAGTTATATGATCGATTATAACTTGAGTTACGTGGATTAGTGTTATTTCTTGACTGAGGTGAATAGTTTCTGGTTTGTTGTCGTCCTCTATTAAAGTTATTGTTAAAGTTATTCTGTCCCTTATGAAAATTAATGTCATAGTTTCCTTTGAACCTACCCCTGTCTACACTGTGTGTTCTAGGTTTGTTATGATTATGATATGCCATATTGGAGGCTACAGGAAGTGGTTCTCTTATCAATGTGCCAGAAATATTAGCATTCGGATGAGCTGTGCAGTAATTTAAAGAAATTTTTTCTAACTCATCAATAGATTCTGGTTTTCTTTCTTGTAGATAAGCAAAGAATGGTGGGCTGACAGACGATAATACTTTATCCCTCAATAACAAATCGACTAACTTGTCGTAGGATTTGTTGACACCTGCCAGTTCAACCCATCTGTTAAAAGTATTGCGTATGTTAGCAATAAAACCTGTGAAATCTCTATTGTTATCTGGCAACAAACTTTTAAAACGCAATCTACATGCCTCTTCGTTCAAGTGGAAACGACGTAGTAACAACGTCTTAATGGCCTCATAGTCTGTTGATAGTGTTGGATCTATATTTTGTGCTGCACTTGCAGGTTCGCCATCTAGAAATTCCTTAAGTTTCAGTGCCCATGCCGCTTTGTCAAGGTTATTCACCTTACATATGTCTTCAAAGCGCGCGAGCCACGATGAAAGGTCATCTACGTGTAACTTGAATGGAGGCAGCTTAAAGTAATAATTACCTTTAAGTCGTGTGGATGAAGATCCAGATTGAGCAGTATCATTTTGGGTTGCTGCAGCGCCCTGTGAATTAAGTTTTGCTGTTTCTAATTTAAGTCGTTGCAATTCCATTTCTTGCTGCAGTATGATTTCTTGTCGTTTCAATTTATTCTCTTCTTCAATCCGTAGGATTTCATCTCTTGCTATCTTTCTTTCTTCTTCTTGTCTTAATTCTGCCTTCTTTTCCGCCTGTTTTCTTTCAAGTTCTTCCATCTCTGCTTTAGCAATGGCTTTCTTTTCCGCCTGTTTTCTTTCAAGTTCTTCCATCTCTGCTTTAGCAATGGCTTTCTTTTCCTCCTCTTCTGCCTTATATTTTGCAAATTCAGCCAATGCATAAGCCTCGAGAAGTTCTCCTTTTTTCCCAAAATCTTTACCATTTTTAATAAAATAGTCTAAGTTAAGCATCTTGACGTTAATATTGTACGTAATGGTTATGTAATAATCACCAATAAATTTTAAGTAATTATTATACTTATTCAATTTATGAATAGTCGATATAAACAATCATAATATTATTGAACTTAATCTGGGAATGTTCAATTTAATTAATTGTAATATTATCTAACTATTATTTGTAGATTCCATACATAGACATACTATGTTGGGAAAATATTACATATATACTCGTTAATATATCATAAATAGTTATGATATTTATCTATTTCGGGTGCTGAATTACTATCATGCACCTAATAATAAATAGTATTATTCCTCAAGTATTATATCATTCAGTCAGTGATATGTGCTAAGTAAATCATTTAGTAATGGAAAAAATGTACCAAATAATATACACTATGTCCTTTATATGCAGGACAGACTAAAAAGTCAAATTATTTTATAATAATATATATATTGTTATATTATGCCTTAATCATGAGCTATAAAGTGCATTGCCCATTTCTTGGACTACCACTGCAAATTGGTGCAAAGTCCCTAATTCTCCTTAAAAGTCATTAAATTTTAATTATATTCATATACACTCTTATTAAGCAAGAAATTATATTATTAGTGTTAAATCATGAACAGATGAAATGAGGACATACGATACGATGGGTAAACCAAGGATAAACAAACCATATTATCACGAAACAAGACGTTTCTACAATAAAAATTGATATTATGAAACCAAATCTGCAAACCGGAAATATAGAGTAGGGTGAAGGTTAACTGAATATAGAGTTAAATCTGCGTACACAAAAATTAATGACGCAAACATGGACTCATTGACGGTTATACAAAAAAAAATGAACTGAATAATAGCAAGATCAGAAAGAACAAGATAGATTACTAACATTGTTACCAAACTAAATAGAATTTAAACTGAATACGATAAAATACACCGATTATTTCACCAAACTAGACATCTAACATATACTGTGAATTAAATGCAGTCCCGAACGAAACAAGCCCCGGAAATGTCATCGACGCGTTCTCCGCGAAATGCGATTTAATTCACTACCCTAAAGACCGTTCAGAATGAATATCGGCAATCCGTAGAGCCATAATTTATTCATTCTGAATCTCCACTCCAACCTCCCACAAATTAGGCACAGCACAAACAATGAAAACAAATATAACGTGCATATAAAATATATAGAACGGACATGCCTGCAAAATGTGAATTAGACTCAGTGATGTTTCTTATGAATGACAACAGTCACGAACTGAGACTTATCTTTTAACCCGTCGTCCGATGCGATCTTCACCAACGGCCTAGACTAGAGGATAGGACTGTTTGCTCCTTGTTGGTAAATAATGTCTTTTCAATCCTATGATCTACTGAGAAGTTGTATTCTTGAATGAAACATTAGGTGAGCTGGCATCGTCCTTCGATCGTTGGCTTGTACACGGAATATTGTGACGTCACTGATTTTTGCATAGTTACACAAGCCACGTCATGTTCGGAATCATGTGACTTGAACGTTTTCTTGTAATCGTAAACAGTCCGTGAAAGTATGTAAACAAGAAAAATTTCTTTCTTCCTTCGTTCCCCAGCAATGGCAACCACTTTGTTGCGGGGCTTTATACGATTCACTTCTTTTATTGTTGTTGCGGCCCCCGTCTTCTATTTCAGTGGTCGTTGTGGAAAGCCACCGTTCTCATTGATTCAATAAGCTTCTTAGTTCTGGTCATTTGATTCATTAATTCTTGATCGTGCTATTGTTGGAATAGTTACGCGAATGTGAGTTAATACTTTCTGTCTGTCACAAGGTTTGAACTCAGTATCATAATTGTTGAATTTGTAACTTCAATGAACGTGATAAGTCTCTTCTCGAGTCCACACAATTTTTAATATACATTTCAAACAGTAGACAGTCCATGGAGGTTGATTATGAAAACATTATATATTAGAATTGAATCATACATCATAAATGCTATCCATGCATTATAGTCCTGGTCCAATAATATGCAACACTATAGTCAGAACGTCGTAACTATATGTACGCGCGGTTGGGACATCCAACGGCCGACAATGAGATTAGACGTCTGGCGATATAAAACGAATGTGGACCATAATTTCATCCTTCCTTGACTTTAGTTAAAATTACTAACCTCGATACATTCCTCTCTTCATAAGAATATCGGACTGACCCATGTCCGTACTGCAATAACATATGTGCGGCAATATCATGCCTACCACTGGAAGGATTATAGGACACGTCTTATCCGTTTGACGGTCATCTAAGAAAAGGGTGTGGTAACCTAGTCACGGTGCGTGACATACCAACGCATACACGTCATAATCAATCGTGTGTATCGCGTACACTAACTAACAATTATTTACATTATATTAAACGTAGTCACCTATTAATCTTATGCTGTTAACCTCTAGCAGACCATGCCAATAAAATACCTTAACACAACTCCACTCCTTGGTTGCTGAACAATGTGCTGTCATCATATGATTTCTGTGGACAGAAGAGACAAAGTCCTAAACAGAATGTTTGCACTGACATGGTGATATGTATAAGGGCCACAGGCAAGTCTGCAAACTGGTAAGGCTCAGAGCTGGCAGAACAAGTAAATCTGTACAAGAAGCTGTGTACGCATGCCTTCAGGGATGCTCCAGGGGATTGAAGAAGCTTGTGGATTGTAACAGAAACATTTCAAAAAGCTGACTGCACTGAAAAATGGCGCATGATTCAAGTTTACCATTGTATTTTTAAAACTATTTGCTTGTACTGTTTTATTCACCCTTGTGGTTAACAATTTTTTTTCAATTCGTTTATCAGTGCCGAGAGATGGTGCTTGTCCTTTGTTTTACCATTAGATTAATTAATAATGCTCCTTGAGGCATCTGTGACACTAATGAGTGAATTTAATACATTCAATTCATCTGGTTGAGTTCTGTTCCTGGAAGACACTGTAATGGTGTTAATTTTCATCAGTTTTAGTTTTTAGTTTAAATGGTTGTACTTTTAAGTCCAGCATTAAAATAAAAAAAAAACTTGTATCTTATATTTTGCAGGTTTCATCGGAGAAGAAAAAGAAGAAGAAAAAGAAACACAAGAAAGATAATTCCGACTAAAATCTCATGTTTGCCTCCATGTTAGCCAACCGCCATCGCATGACCATGTGTGCTCAAGCTGAATAAATAAAGATACTGCACACGTCTGTGAGCAGTTACCTTCAAATTCCCATATATACGTTTAAATCAATTTTAGTGGAGCAGAATAATTTCATGGACTGTGTGTAGGCAGTGCTGATATACTTAGTAAAATCTGACAGCTGATGCAGCATTATATAAAAACTCACTTTTGTTGGGTAGCATTTTTCATTTGAATGTGATGGTTCTCATTATTGTGTTTAAAGTTCATGTGAGGAAAGGAGTTTGTGTCAGCATTTTTTCTATTGTAGGGATGGGATTGCAGAACTGGTAACAGTTCTGTTTAGTCATAAATTTGTAAATTATATTCATGTCTGTTGATGACGTCATGTTAATGGCATTAAAATACATTCTTTTTTGCAACTGATTATTTATTTGTTTTTGTTTATTAGTCACTCTCAAACACAAAAAAGGCATGAAATGTACCCACAGAAATGGTTGAAGACACGACAGTGCACAAATTGAAAGAGAAGGCCAGCACGTGCCTAACCTAATGAAATATCTCATGCAGATATACTTGGAATGCCTCCAGTCGGTCATGAATTATAACCAGCTATACAGTTTGTAATACCACCCAGGCAGCACTAGACTTCTTCTGCGTTCAGTTTGTAGTCATGCTAAATCTGCAGGCCTGTCGCCAGGACGAAGTCCACAGTCTTTACCAGGTCGGCGCAGCAGCCCCATAGCTTTTGCTGGAGCTCAGCACCCCTTGGCCAGGTCGCACGTCGCAGTTCATCGTGGGTTGGACAGTTCTGGAGAATGTGTTCTGGGGTCTGGATTCCTGTTCCGCATGGGCATTCATAAACCAAGCTCTTCAAGTTCACATGTGAACCATAGAAACAGCTGCCTGAGAAATCATTTTACCGATAGACCTACAACTTAAATGTGCTGCCATGGAAGCAGTTAAACGCTACTGAAGAATGAAAGGACACCACCCAATCAGACAATGGGTTGAAAACTGGAAGTCTGTTGGTAGGTTACAAAAGTCTCCACCCCAGGTAGCAACAACCACAACAGAATAACACCATCCTCCCACAAACAGGAGAAAGTAACTAAAAAAATACCATACCCTTTATCATGGAATATAATACAGACCACACTACAAGAAAGACACTAACAAGAGATATCATCCCAACACTACCAGAGACAGCTACCCTAACACTGCAGTACATGCTTATATGGATGGCTCAACCCTCATAATAATAGCCCCTTCAGTCATAACTGTGTGAATACGCCCCTGAGCTGCTTTTTTTTTCCTGGTGTTCCTTTCGACATTTTCTCATCTCTTCTGCTTGTTGTGAGAGCTTCTTTTCGCCCAATCTGAGGTGGTGCCTTAAATAGCATCACCACTTGGCGATCGGCAGCTTCATCCTCCCAGGTTGCTGGATTTATGTCCAATGCCCTCATGTCTCTCTTGCACACATCTTTGAACCTCATCCTCGGTTGCCCAACTGTTCTTCTGCCAGCTGTCCGTAGAAATCTTTCGGGACGCGAACATCTTCCTTGGGGCGGACTTCATCAAGCTCTGAAGCTCCTGTTGATTTTGAGTGACGACTACAGTGTCATCAGCAAATAACAAGTCTCTTATAGTGACCCTTCTGATTTATATTTATGCCTTCAGCATTGCGAGGTTATACAGTTGGTCATCTGATGTAGTGTGAAGGCATATTCCTTCAGTTGCATCCCCGAATGCATGTTACATGAGCAAGGCAAAGAAGATCCCGGAGAGGGTCGAAGCCAGGATGCAGCCTTGTTTGACGCAGCTGTGTATGTCAAAGGGCTGTAATGTACTTCCAGTGTGGGCAGCCTATTTTCAGGAAGATATTTGAAGAGTTCATCCCTGCTAACCAGGTCAAACGGTAGAATGAAGAAAAATAAATAAATATTACAAAAACACACAAATAGTAATACGTCTTACAAAGAGAAAGGACAAGAAAAACCTACGTTGCGGCCACAAGGCCTTCTTCAGGGACAGACAAACAAGAGACAGGAGGGAAAGAAAGTGGAGAATATGAAACTATAGAAATAAGAGAAAAATACTCCCTTAATTGTTAGCACATGTTGGAGCAAAGATGGCTGCCACAAAACCAGGTCAAATACCTCTACCCTCAAAGCCACCATAAAATGTGGGATTTACAGTTAATGTGAAGTACTGATCACAGATATTCTATGAACTATGTAGACAATTCTGTTATTAATATTATGCAGCAAAGACATTCCTCACAATACCAACCAGCGTAAGCAAGAAATCTTCAGTGCGTGGACATTGTAATCTTCACAGATTCAATATCAACACCACAAATATTGGAAGATTACTTCCAAACTGAAAACAAAGAAATAATGCAGTGGGCTGAAATGATTGGCATCCTCCAGTGGGTACCAGGACACAGACCAGGCCATGAGAAAGCAATCATATTAGTAAAATGGGAGCAGGCATCTCTATTGTCTGTTCCTGTCTTTGCATTTAGGTCACCCATGAAAATTGTGATGTATTTTCTTATCTTTATCTACGTTATTTTGTAAGGAAAGGATCCCGTTACACGCCCATTGAGGCATATTGGGAATATGGTGTTGGGCCCATATTTTCTCGACCATCGGCACACTAGGGGTGATGTGGTCAGCATCACGCCGACCGCCTTAACCTTCCCAGAGTTGCTCTGGTACCCAATTCATGAGGCTGGGTCGACCCAGGAACCGTTTGCGGCCTAAAAAAATCCCACCTCATGGGGATCGAACCATGGACCACTGAAGGAAGCCAGTGCACTAACCACTATGCTACCGCGGCTCCCACATTATTTTGTAGTTTGGTATATTCTTTGACAGATTCTTCTGTCATTAACTTCATGGCAGTGTGCTATAAAAAAAAAAAACTTCAATAAATCTTTTATATAAATATGCACTAAAAAAATCGCAGAGGATTATTATTCTTCATCTGTTTACTTCAAACTTTCTTATTGTCACAATATTATCCAGTTACCTTCATCTCATGACATGCCCAAAGAATACTGATTCCTTCTAACATGAGAAAATAAGCTTCCTTCTTTCAGGACTTCCTCATTACTCTTGTTAGCTGCCCATGATATTCTTCTGTAAAATCAAATCTTGCAATATACAGCAATGAATGGAGTAGCATATGGCAGCAACCTGCTACATTCTACAAAAAGAAAAACTGTTTGGAGATGTCAGGAACCCTGAGCTGACTACTGTCTTTGTTAGAGTCGTTAATGTGGAAGTCTGAAGGCGAACCAGGAAGAAGAAATCATGCAAGATGAGAAAACAAAACAATAAAATATAACTTAAGAGGCACTTGCATTTCCAGGGTAACTAAGAACAGTTTTTGACAATTGGCTTGACATTACCTCAGCATTGTAGAAAGAAAGGTAGAAATGAATGACAAAAAAGCAATCAAAGAATGTACATTAAGAACAACTGCATGAGGCGTTAAGATGTGTTGATAAGACAGAAAGAAGGACAAGGAGATCAGTGGCGTATTCTCTATGTGTGCTGCGCACACCTATGCCCGAAGGAAAATAAAAATTTAATGTATTCTATAAAATATTTCTCTTATAATGTTCTGCTTTCGGACCGCACGCATCAGGATAACGGATTTTCCCGCATAGATAGAATCTACGAGTATATCTAGTTTCAGTTTCCCAGACGCGTTTTATAGTGCAGTTTTTTTGGTTGGTAGCAATCGCCCGAAGTTTCTCGGGTAATTCCGTCACTATGCGTGCTGCACCTTTCGGTTTTACGTTTGAAGACTGGTTTGTGTGGATCGGGGTCATGGCCAGATACGTCAATACAATACGAACATGCGTGCGGTGGTCTTGCAGCTCTCGAGTTGTAAAAATCGGCTGTGTCCGTCCAGTGTTTTTTGTGATTAATTTTTGTTAGTTGCCGGGAATGCAGATTATTACAGTGACAGTGAGTTTCAAGTTGTAAGTTAATTAGTATTTCGGAGATAATTGACATATACCCCTAATAACTATCGTTGCGTAATTGAATATAGTTGGTTTTTAAATTAAGAGGGGAAGAAGTTAAATAGTAGGTGTACATATTCATTTTAAGTAGCAGCATGCCTAGCTCGCATTACCAGGATACGCCACTGAAGGAGATTGTATACAATCACTCCTCAGATGGTAGAGGTTACGTGGTGAAAGTAAGGGTGGCAAGTCTAACATCTTATCTTCTACTTCTTGGATCCTTAGCCGCTGACTGAAAAAGCAATCAGTGATCATCATGCCTAGCTTTGCCCGTTCGGTGACCATACTTCATGCAGTGCCTCTTCATGCTTTCTATATCTTGGCCTCCAAAGTTCTCCACGAAGTTGTTTTTGGTCAGCCTCTCTTTCACCTTCCTTTTGGAGTCCACAGCATGGCAGTTCTGCTGATGGTGTCAGGATCTCTTCTGAGGATATGGCCAGCCCAGTTCCAGCGTCGACCCACTATGATGGCATTCATATCTTCTTGATTGCTCTGAGTAAGCCTTCTTTTGTTGGTGATGGTATTCAGTCAAAACAATGTGGAGAATTTTCCGTAGGCAGGCTGTGTGGAAAAGGGACTGTTTGGACATTTCCTTTTCTGCTACTCTCCAGCATTCTGCACCATGTAGAGGTACAGAACAAATCAAACATGGACTTCCAGAAATCTTTGCCGTGTTATTACACCACAAGAATAAGGTGATAACTGAATAAAGGCAATGAATGTCACAGGTCTAAGCTTTTAATAATCAAAAAACTAAAATTATACAGATACTAGAAGTGAGTCCAGTGAATGTCAAATCAGAACTAGTGCCATCTCCTTGAAGGTTAGCTATGAAGTCATGCAATACTTTCAGCCTTACTCTTTTGTGCTTCCAGGGACTCCCTCTGTGGTGAAACTTGTTGAGAGCCTAGCACTGCACACGAAGCTTGGAGAAGTCACTTGAGCCCCAGACAATTCCTTGTCTTTGACCTAGTTGACTGCATGGAGGAGGATCTCACTATGGACCCAGTGATAGGCAGGGGCAGCTGAGAAGTGGCTATGTGCAGGACATGACAATTCCTTGGGACAGCCCAGAACCAGAGCACAGTATTTTAGCTCTGCATATTTGAAGAGCCCCCTTGGATGGCAGGGAATGCACAGTATGCCACAAGCTTCTTACTACTAGCTTGAGACCAGATGTGGCGATCCTCTAAATGCAAGCCATAGCTGGAGAAACTGGAGCTCATGACTTCAACTCAACATGTTTCGGAATGGCAGAAAAGCCACAAAAGCCTAGATCTACAGTGTAGATAATACCAAGGAGTCTAACTTGGTATTGGCTGCAAAAGAGCGAGAAGCTCAGCAGCCCTAGTTAAACAACTCTTTTGCGCTTGCGCAGAATAGGAGGTTTTAAATTGTTCAACAAGGTCACCAATATGGAACTGACGACAAAAATTAGACAAATGCCAGTGGAACAAGAGATGAGAAGAAGCTGGCGATGAATTGGATGTACACTGAGGAAACCTTTTGTTAGCCTTTGTGTGCCTGCATTACTTGGCAGTCCTTGTTCTGGAATCCCCATGGTAAGAGAAGTACAGGCTGACCAAAAAACACATGGAGACAAGAACTGGAGACAAGTGAAAATGATGAGAAAAACGTGAAAAGAACTGATGGCACGTGACAGGAAGACTTGGCATGTATTTGTTGAAGGCCTATGCTCCTTGGGGAGCTAAATGGTATTGATTGACTGATTGATTAACTCATATTTGTCTCGAACAGAATTTAAAGTATTACCTAGGCAACAAACACGGATGCCAATTTGTTTCCCCAGGTGATGCTTTACAACAAACCGTAAACATATATATTCTCATGTTTTTCAACAAACTGTAAACATATATTCACATAGAAATATCTTGCGACATATATAACTTATAAGATCATTGTCAGCTGATAAAGGAATCTTCTGACGTGTAAGTCTTATATGCAATAAATGTTTGTTTTGTGCAAGTTGCAGACATGAGGAAAACAAACCATAACCAAACAGTAGCCCGTGGATTAACAATGTATTGTTTCATGATGTACTATATGGCTTCTAGGGTGGAAGGAGTTACGATACACTAGTTTTTGCTTATAACGTTTCTCATGGCCTGGGAATACTCACGCTGTCAATATCACAGTGTGAACGACTGGAGCATATTCAAAACGAAGGGATGGGACCTCAAGACGCAGCAATAGA
Organism: Oreohelix idahoensis; assembly: GCA_024509875.1. NCBI lineage: Eukaryota > Metazoa > Mollusca > Gastropoda > Stylommatophora > Oreohelicidae > Oreohelix > Oreohelix idahoensis. Next base: position 1,109,481 of record JAMPIV010001843.1, on the reverse strand, counting down.
GACCGCAGTCAGTGACTCATAGCTTGGCTGCCTGCGTCAGGACCAGCGAACCAGAGCTGGTCAAGACCGCACTCCATCTCCACGTGGTGGTCCTGGAAACAGTCTGCAGCTGTGCAGGCTGGCTGAGCGAGTGTGGATCGAAATGGGAAGGCAAACCCGGTCCTAAAAAATGCCGTGCAGAAGTCGGATGTGTCGACCGAAAGGTGCAGATATCACAGCTACGTTGTAAACAGACACAATGCAACCACCGTCCTTTTCAGGGCGAACGAAGAAGAAGAAGAAGAAAACGAAGGGATGCGTATAGTCTTGGGCTGCACGCGAGATACCCCTATTGTGATGATGCGGCACATGCTTGGATTGCTGTCAATTAGATCCAGATATACGATGGCCCAGGTAAAAGCATATAACCACAGACAAAAAGCATCCCCTGCATGGGAACATAGCTGACATCAAAGGAGCGAGAATAAAGAGGGGGATGGCGAAGGAGACTATTAGACAGGTGACCCCAGGTGAAAATATATTCAAGGGAGAAGAGTGGAGTAAGTCATCATCAGCCTTGGTAGAGAATGCAGAACTTGGTCCAATGGGAGAGCAGAGCTGGAAGTTGATCAGCTTATAAATGATAATGCTGGGGATGATGATGCCATTGTCTACACTGAAGGGTCTGTAATCTGTGGTAATAAATCAGGGTGGGGCTTCTCTGCTAGAGTAAAGGGCAGAACAGTCACTGAATATAGCAGGACTTACATGATAACAACCTCCAGCATGAAAATGGAGGTAGAGGCAGTTACTGCTGCCTTAAGATGGCTGTCTGAGACTTTATTAACAAAGGCAGTTATTGTATCAGACTCACAATCCATGCTTCGAAAGGTCCAAAATGGTTGGCTGCGACATGAATGGAAAACCTCCATAGAAGAATCAAATCTTCAAGAACTGATATGGATCTTCTGTCCTGGTTATGCCGAGGTATGTGGCAATGAAAGAGCTGACAGACTAGCTTCAAAAGCACCCATAAATGGTGCATTGGCCATGGATAAGGAAGAAATACTGAGGGCGGATTCATGTTCGTCCATTAGAGAATGACACTGCAATTGATGAATCATCAAGGCTAAGATTGCTGGATTGCTACAAGGTATAGGTACCATTGATGGCAGCATATACCTTTGTCTAAACAATCCTTAAATATATAAGAAAATGAAAATTTATTCTGTACGCAAATACAGCACAGATATAAAAACCATCTGTACACACAGCATGTACATAAATACTAATACAGCACTTGTACTATTCAGTCATTTTAGGTTCAGTATAACAATTTTAAACATCCAGTTGACCAGAGTGGTTAGAGCTGGTCTCACGCAGCAAAGGTGCCGGGTTCAAATCAGTGTACCAACATGCTCCAGTCTACCCTGCTGTAAATGGGTACCTGACTCTGCTCTTTGAGTTAGGGAAGGAAAAGGTAGGAAGGGAACTGGTCACCCCACATCTCGATGCTGGACCTAGTATGGTGTAGTCTCTAACACTTTACTCCCCTACGGCAGTATCTGCTATGGGATTACCTTGACCTTTGTAGCAAATTTAGAATCTGATGGGTGGAACGAAAGTGGAGGACTTAGCATGTGTTTGCTGAAGGTCTATGCTTCATTGGGAGCTGAAGGGTAAAGAAAGAGTGAACAGGCATTCATGAATGCAACCTCAACTACCTCCATTATTGGATTGTATCTTTTAAAATGATAACATCCGAGGTAATGAGAGTGCTGACAAACTAGCAAAGAAAGGAGCAAGTATGCCACAACTGAACATTCCAACCAACTTAAGAACCATTACATGATACACAACAACAGCAGTGGATGGACCTGTATAAGCCTTTGGAAGCTGAAGGGTAAAGAAAGAGTGAACAGGCATTCATGAATGCAAGCTAATGTAACTACCTCCATTATTGGATTGTATCTTTTGAAATGATAACATTTGGAGCAATGAGAGTGCTGACAAACTAGCAAAGAAAGGAGCAAGTATGCCACAACCAAACATTTCCACCAACTTAAGAACCACAAAATACATGATACACAACAACTGCAAACAGCAGTGGATGGACCACTGGCTCAACTGCAAGAGCACTATATGCAGAAATGTCTCAGCCAAACCCCAGAGATAGCATCAACAACTAATGCTGCAGAGACCAGAGTATAATCTTCAGGTTGAGAACAAGACGTACTTCTCAACAAACATTTGCAAAAAGTGACCTCAGACCATGCACCATATTGCAAACACTGTAACAGGCAGAAGAAAGAAACTAGAACACATCCTGGAATGCCTGGCACTAGCAGACCTGTGGAAGCAATTACTACCACCAAACTCTTCCATCATACACACCCTGTATGGAGATACAATGCAATTTAAAAAGACATGTACCTTTCACTACCTGGCACAAGGAAAAAAAGAGTGAAAAACTCATAACCTAGGGAGAGGAAAACGTTTAAAATTTTCTTCTTCTTCTTCCTCGTTCGCCCTGAAAAGGACGGTGGTTGCGTTGTGTCTGTTTCCAACGTAGCTGTGATATCTGCACCTTTCGGTCGACACATCCGACTTCTGCACGGCATTTTTTAGGACCGGGTTTGCCTTCCTATTGCGATCCGTACTCGCTCAGCCAGCCTCTACTGCTGCAGACTGTTTCCAGGACCACCACGTGGAGGTGGAGCACGGTCTTGACCAGCTCTGGTTCGCTAGTCCTGACGCAGGCAGTCAAGCTATGAGTCGCTGACTGCGGTCTCTATTGCTGCGTCTTGAGGTCCCAAACGTTTAAAATGATAATTTGATGCTGTAACATAAGCAATTTTCTTTGTCCTCATGATACACAGTACTATTTTCGTTGACCTCATCATGGATGAGACTCAGCAGATGATAATGGTATTTAAATTGTTTATATAAATACTTTGTTTACTGATATTTGTCCTGTTGCTTTTTTACTTCTCAGATCACCTCTTCTTCTTCGTTCACCCTCAGACGTCAATTTGAATATGTTCAAAGAAAGCAGTGGTCAGTTTGAGGCTGTTGACATCTCCGTAGAGCTTTTCTAGGAATGGCACTGGTGATTGCCACATATGCTTTCTCTGTTCCTCAGATGTTAGGCACCTTTGAAGTAGAAACTCAGCAGTCATTGTATCAGTGCCACAGTCACACTCATCAGTAGTTCCTGTCTTTAACTTGTTGTACAGATGGTATCCCGATCTACTGTGACCTGTGCGAAGTCTGAAGATTACCACTTGTTCACTTCTACTTAGCTGGTAAAAATAAGCATAATTTTTATTGTGGTCTGGATGCTCTGCTTCCCACTTGCTCCTGTATTTGCAGTAGATAAAACTCTTGGCCTCTTTATAAAATATGCTCAAATCACTTTATAACATGCAGTCGCATCATTCATTCATTAATGACCCTTGAGCGAGCTTTGGAGCACACACCTTCAAAGTCATACCTCACCTTCCTGTCTTGTGCCATCCATTCTTCTTCTTCCTCGTTCGTCCTGAAAAGGACGTTGGTTGCGTTGTGTCTGTTTACACCGGAGCTGCGATATCTGCGCCTTTCGGCCGACGCATCCGACTTCAGCACGGCATTTTTTGGGACCGGGTTTGCCTTCCCTTTTCGATCCCTACTCTCTCAGCCAGACTGCAGTGATGCAGCCTGTTTCCATGACCACCACGTGGAGGTGGAGTAGGGTCTTGGTCAGCTCTGGTTTGCTGACCCTGACGCAAGCAGTCAAGCTATGGGTCACTGACTGCATTCTCTATTGCTGCATCTTTGGGTCCCGTGCCATCATTCAAGATCTTCCCATGTCTGCTGTATCTCTTCCTGTCCAGCTCCCATATGGGACTCCATGTGTTTTTAGATCTCCCAACCTAGGGATTCCATAACAAGGACTGCCTTGTTATGCTAAACAAGGTTGGGAACCCTTGGTCTAGCTCTTTCCACCAGTTTCATGTTGGTGATTTTGTCAAACCATTTTAATTTTTCTATTCCACAAAAATACCCATTTATGGTCAGAGTGGCTAAGAGGTATGGTGTCCCCCTCGAATTCTAAAGGTACCGGGTTTGATTCCCAGTAGAGGGTACATAATTTATGGAAATTTTGTTCAGAACCGGTGGTCCTAATCATGTCATACTCCCCCCTGGTCGCCTGGGTGGTGAGATCAGATTCCTAGCCTTCTCGGATAAGGGTGAAAAAATAGGAGGTCCTGTGTGCAAGTTGTACACTTTAAAAATCCCACGGCAGTTGAAAATCGTAAAGAGTAGGCCATTAGGCCGCTGCCCTGGCAAAATTTTAAAAAAATTAGGAAACCTACCCACAACAAAAATATTTATAGAATGTGTGATTCCTATATACAAACATTGGGATTCTCGCCAGTGCTATGGAGTTTGTGCACAGTGCTGAGATCCTCCTTGTGTGATCTAAGGGAGGAGATTGGTGTACTGATGGAGTTGTCCATGTGCAATGAAGATAGTCCTCAAAACAAAACAAAACACCCATTTATGACAGTCACTAATTTTGTGGTGGTTGTTTTTCTTGTTCTCCATGTTTCAGAGCCACACAGTAGGACTACCTTGAGGCTAGAGTTGAAGATGCTTATATTTGTGTTGGGACTTGGTATCTTCTCATTTCCATATACAGTAGAACTCCATTTATCCGAACCCCAATTATCCGAACATCCAATTATCCGAACACTTTTTCGAGAAAAAAAAAATCAGGCGCCACCAGTCATGTTAGACTTTATTTTTGAATCTTTTGATGCTGCAAGCTTCAAATGTGTGCGAACAATTTGTAGAGGATGGAATGGGCTAATGGTCAGTCGCTTACGTACAGGAAGTCAGTCAGATCATAAAGTCAGTTAATATCTGGTTTACCAATCTAGTGTACGTATGCGTTCTAGGCAGAACACTGGCTAAACAGACAGTTCAACTTAAAATAATTGTGTCTGCTACTACAGCAGAATAATTTTGGTGTGCAAGTATTTCTCTGTGCGATATGGAATCTTCCAGAAGGGCCTAAAGCATAATAAAAGGAACCGCCAATGTTTTGTCAATTGAAAACGAAAACAGAAATTATCAAGAGACTAGGACAAGGTGAAACTGTGTCTTCACTTGCGAGGATTTTCAATGTTGGGAAAGCTACCGTCTCTGACATCAAAAGTAACAAGGATAAAATTTGAGTTTTTGCACCCGAAATTGGATAGTGAAAAATGGGTCGAAGAAACGTAAACCATGAGACATGCGAAAGATTTGAAATTGGAAGAGTGGCTTTGTATATATGGTTATGTGCAAGAAGAAAGCAAAGGGGAAACTATCTCTGGTTCTCTATTGTGTGAAAAGGCACTTCAGTTCAACAGCTCAACTTGGACTGTCCTCCTGACTTTAAGGCTAGCCAGGGATGGTTAAGAAACTTTAAATCTCGTCATGGCATACGAGAGAGAATTGGAGATGCAACTGCCGCTGAAAAATTTTTAAAGAAACATTCTTGGCTTTTTTGGAAAGAAGAAAGGATTATTCCACTCGATGTAGTATAATGCCGATGAGACTGGCTTATGCTGGAAATCATTGCCTCAAAAATCACTTGCATCTCAGCGCGAAGCAGCTTCCCCTGTGTTTAAAAAGTGCAAAGAGAGAGTAACAATTTTGGTAGCCGCGAATGCCAGTGGAAGTCATCGTTTACCGGTGCTAATGATCGGTATAAGGTAAAGCCAAAAAAACCACGTTGTTTAAAGAGGTTGTGTCGTGATTGAATGCATTCTAATCCACATATATAAATTATCAAGTAAATATAAAGCCTAATAAATACATATAATAAATAAAGGAAGAAGAATGGTAAAGAACAGTGCTGTCACAATGACTGTACTCGAAATCCCCTTGTTTTCTACTGCGTATGCAAATTGTAACGTTTCACGTTGATATTAAAGCCTTACTGCAACATTACACCGCTTTCCCCAATGAAACAATAAAATGTGCTTTGCTGCCTTTTGGAAAAACATTGAAATATGCAAGTTTGACCTAAATTTTAAATTAATTAGTGCGTGTAAGACTACATGCACTAACTTTTTTTCAGACGGACAGTGATAAAATACATTACCCATCCCAGAGTTAGGTTTATAAATCATAAAAAACGCTTATTAGGAAAGATAACAATAGATGGGTTTACGGTTGAAAACATAACAGTACCCAGACAGCACATCTTCGAAACAGGAGGTAGAAAATACATATTTTGAACGCAGCCACGTAGCTCTTTTATATTTGGATATTTGGGTTCCTTAGGGCTTGCTGACAAAGAATATGTAAAACGTTACGCAATAGTCCAGGAATTAATAAATTATACCCAAAATAAAATAGTGGGGATGCCTGACAGCATGGAATCATTTCTGCTCATAAAATTTTTTTATAACGTGTTTGAAAAAAAAAATCTTACGTTACAGAATTAGCCTACCATGTAAACTCCAAATTGATTGGAGCGCAACAAATGAAAGACTAACCACGATTGGTCGGGCTATAAATACTATCTTTCGTTGTTAGGGGAGACGTGAAAAGGTAACATTTTTTCAAACACTTGTCGAAACGTGGCCTCATTGGCTAGACTCGCTGATATACTCACTTAGGAGCGTTAGTTCGAGACCACTAGTGCAAATAATCTTGATAAAGCAACAGTGCGTTGAAGCCAGCTCATATTTGTGTTAAATAAAAGCCTGGAACATAAGCAGATGGGAATTTGTGCCAGTAATTGTGCCAGAATTCATTGCTAATCAACGTATCTGTGTTTATTTCCATGCAATTGTGGTAAGCTTGAACCATTCAGTATCTTTTAATGAAAATTGAATGTAAATTGTTAATTTATGCCTGTATATATATGTGTAGTTCAGTGGCAAACAGGAGATAAAGCCTATAATGCTCCAGCCTGAACAGAGGGTGTCGGAGGGAAGTAAAACGGCATGGAATGGCCAAATAGTACACTGACACCTGGATGATTGATTAGACAGAAATAATGCTGGAAGTGCAGAGGCGTGGTAACCATTAAGGAGGTAAATACTGGTATAAAGTATTTCAGATGAAGCTGACAGTTGGCCTAACGCTCTGAACTCAATGTTTGTGATGTGTTGTGCTCAGTGTAGAACTAGAGTATCAATTAGTTATGAAGTAGAAGGTACATCCTTCTTGTTTTCAGGGACCGTGGTCTTGATGGTACTGAGCAGCACCTGGTCAGAGCTTTGCTGATTCCAGAGTCGGACAGCATACTCCTTGGTCTTTTTAGCTATCAGTGAGGTGTCTCCAGAGCCCAGGGGAGAATTCGAGCAGAGGAGGCCTTTCCTGCCACCATCACGCAAGATAAGCTGATTTGGCCAGCTGAGCTCAACATTATGTCCCCTCATCTTGAAATGACTTTGTAAAAATAACATTCAGAGGGGAATTTAATTGTCTTAATATCAGGAACTGAGAACATCTCCAATACTAGTCCCAAAAGACAAACTATTGAAGTCATGATGACAAATACCAACAGAGCTTGAACAAAACAAAACCAGTATTACCTCATATTACCACTACACAACTGACACACATAGGATATTTTTAATAATATATGTCACTACAATATTCATATTGATAAAGTCTGTACATATACTTGTAATTAAAATTGATTGTGATTCCTGGTTCCTTTGTATTTGAATCAGGACACATATACCTTTATGATAACCATGAATACATATTGTTATTTGAAAAGTTATCAGTGACTCCTTAAGATATTCTCATAGAGTGTTATATGTATGTGAGTGTCACAGTGTTGTCAAGAGTAGGTGGATTAAATTAAATTGTTTATCTGTCTGTTGTTGTGACTTACACTTCATCATACACATACCCTAGACACATAAACGTAGTCATCACACTATTCCAGAATAATTCTGACTGAGATATATAGATATGTGGTAGCAAGTAAGGTTATCTATAATACACTACTCTTAATAGATATAGATACCTTCACAGCTGATCTCACTAAAACCAAATGATGAAGAGGTTGAGATAACAAGAAAAGAAACACTACACGAAAAAATGTAATTTCCTTATCCTACTTGGACAATGCACCATCTCATCCAGAAGACGGACACATTGAATGCAGTTCAGATGCAAATTTTAAAGTAATTTACTTGGGCAAGTTATGCCTCCCAATGTCAACAGCACAAACAGATTCAACCAATGGAAAGGGTGATTATAGCAAAGCTTAAAAACGAATGTACAAGAAGGAAGTCATGCGTCGTTTAATTGTTGCATGAAGAATGAAGAAAACGTAAGAAAGGGTGTAGACAACGTAATTTCCAAAAAGGCTTAATCTCAAAGAAGCTGATATATGGTTAGCTGATGCTTGGACCACCCTGTCACAATGATAAGGCTCCAAAGAAGGAGATTATGTGAATTAGATTGCTTGGGAAAAAAAAGGAGGAAAATGAAACTACAGTGTAAGTGGACACAAATGATGATTGTATAAATGAAGTTGTGGAATACTGTTTTTCAAGCATGCCCGATTTTTCGGCCTGTTTGACAAAGATGATTGCACACATGGTTGGCTAGACCTCATGATAATGATTCTGGTAGATTTCAGGTTTTTGAATGACGAAGGAATTTTTGAGAGCTATTATGGCAAGGAGAAAAGCCAAAACATATGAAGTGACCGATGGATGAAGACTCCTCAGAAGTACATCCGTGGTACTTGTGTAGATTATGAAGAAAACCCAAAACGTTGCGAGCAAGTCCTGAAGAGGCCTTTATAGCACTAGAAAGGCGATGGCTTAGGTGACGAGCAAAGATTGACAGCTGTCCTATACAGCTTCTGCTGTTTGAAGAGAGATGCGGGAATTAGCATGCCAAAATGGAGGTGACATAACCAGTTTGGAGGTGCAAAATAGGATTCCTCATTAATTTAAAATAGTGGGATACATCTGTGTGCAAGTACATGTATACGTAAGTTGCGCCTGGTTTTGAATCGTTTGTAATGTTATTTTGAAAACATTTCTCTTTCTTAAAAAAAAATAATTAATACAAGTAGTACATGCACTGCAAAATGTAATGAAAGATTTTGGTGATACAGTGATCTAATACAGTGTGGGTATTATTATTACAGTACAAGTAAATATGTTTTATAGTGTAATTTCCTTGTGATGGTTAATTATTTTTAGAAATATGTGTACATGTATTCGATACATTATGTAATCCAATTATCCGAACATTTGATTATCCGAACGATGCTCGGTCCCATGGGGTTCGGATAAATGGAGTTCTACTGTATATTCAAATGAATGACAGTGCTCTTTGCCTCTTGTATTATTGCTGGCTTTGTCTGACAGTGCCATAACCTTCATTACAGATGAATTTCTTCTGTTCTGATGGCTGAGTTGAATTGTCTGATTTAACAAGCTTACAAGTGGTCACTTATGACATGGGTTCAATAACAGGTGTAGGACAAAAGTGTGAACCAGAGCTCTTCATTTTCAGGCATAGTGTTGCATATTCACAACAATCCACCAACCAATAGGACTGCTTCTAACATATTTGCTTCTCACAGTCACAGCAACTTGCAACCAAAACTTTAATCAAGCTCTCTGTGAAGTATGGGAGTTTAACCATATATCAATTACGAGGGGCGTTCAGAAAGTAATGCACCACATCGTTTTTCTCAGCTAATAATGAAGATAGAAGCATGAAATTTTGCACACTTCAAATATGGCATGTGCCAATTGTGTGCACCAAATTGCACCGCAACTGGCCAAATAATACGGCTGCCCTAAACTGTTGAAATGGAGCGTGTTAGCAACTTGCGTTATAAGCAGTGAATTGTGATAGAAGGAAACTGTTGTGAACATTCACAAGCGTCTATGTGATGTGTATGGAAGTTTTGCAGTCGACAGGAGTAGTCAGTCGCTGGGTTCAGAGAATCAAAGAATCAGGAAGTGGAGATACGGAGCTGCTTGATCGGCCGCGCTGTGGACGTCCTGCCACAGCCACCAACGCAGAAATGTTGAAATGCGCTGAGGGCATTATTCTTACTGATAGGCAAATCACTACTCAACAATTGGCCTTACAGCTGTCAGTCAGCATTGGTAGTGCAAATGCAGTCATAAAAACTCTCGGATTTTCTAAGGTTTGCGCAAGATGGGTTCCTCGAAGTCTCACAAATGACCACCGATTGCAAAGGAAAGCAATTTCTTGAATTATTGGAGCGTTTCAATGCTGATGGGAGAGAACTTTTTGGCTAAGATCGTTACAGGTGACGAAACCTGGGCACATCATTTTGAACCTGAGACAAAAAGACAGTCAATGGAGTGGCATCATCCACAATCACCACGAAGAAAGAAATTCAAGACGATTCCTTCAGCTGGAAAGGTCATGATCACTGTCTTTTGGGACATTGAAGGTGTGATTCTTGTGGACGTTATGCCAAGAGGAGAGACAATCAATTCGCAAGTTTACATTAAGACATTGAAAAAACTCAATCAACGTTTTCGCAGAGTTCGGCCGCACAAGAATCCAGCAGACCTGCTTCTCCTTCACGACAATGCACGACCTCACACAAGTCTGGTAACACGGGAAGCAATCACCAAATTGGGTTGGACTGTACTACCCCATCCACCCTATAGTCCCGATTTGGCACCCTCTGATTTTCATCTATTTGGTCCACTTAAAGATGCACTCCGTGGGACAAGGTTTGAAGATGATGAAGGAGTGATTCATGCAGCGAAGAAATGGCTACATGATCAAGACAAAATCTGGTACGGGCTAGGAATACATGCACTTGTTTCGCGCTGGCATAAAGCCGTACAAGTTTGATGGGGATTTATGTTGAATAATACCGATGTTTACATGACATATCCATGTATATTGTGTATAAATTCAATGATCCCGGGAGCTTTGCCGGCGGGAGTTTTACTCCCTGCAGGGTCACCAAGCCGGACAGGTCCTTGAAGACTAAATGGGCAGATCAGAACCCAAACCGGCGAGTGGTACATGCTCTCTGCACCCCATCCACCCCCACTTCATGTTAAATGCTTTCTTGCCTCATTCTTTCACTGTTTGTCTGTTCAAAGTTGGTACCCGGAAAGAAGGGGCCTCCCCAGTACTGAGGCAAAGTTAAGTCCCCGATGTCACTTATCTTTCTGACAATCCCTCCTGTGTTTGCAGCATGATGAGAACCCAGCATTGCACACTGAGCTTGTCACTTGGGCACCAGACTTAATACTTGACTGGATGGCAGCATGCAGGAGCTTTCTACTTGGCAGGTATTGCTCTGTGCAACGTGAGGATTCTTGGAAAGATTCCGTGGACAAGGGGAATGCACAGTGTGCTACCCCACCTATCCCCAACTGCTAACTTAGAACCAGAAGTGGGGTCCTCTGTATGCGTGCCAGGCCAGGATAAAATGCCTGGGAAAGAGACTGGAGCTCAGAACTCCCTAACTCAAAGTTGCACAGAAAAGCTGGGACATATTTTGAAATAACGCAATGCACTTCGTCGGTAAACAAGGTTCGCGCTGAGCAGTACAAGGCCTTTGTAGTCTACTACAAAGGGGATTATGTTGAACGGGGCTAAAGGACCCAGAAGTTCATGCACATGACATATCCATGTATATTGTGTATAAATTTCATGCTTTTTGAATAAACAGCTCCTGAGAAAAACGATGTGGTGCATTACTTTCTGAATGCCCCTCGTATATGTTGTCAAAACTCTTTCTTGACATCACTTTCCTTTTGCTGCTCCCTAAGGAGCTACCACAGCAGCTGGCCTTGTAGGAAGCCTGTAATAAAACATTTGTGTGCTCTAACATGTTATAGTTACTTGAATCTAACTAGTCATATCTGTAGACAGCCACATGCACAACCTCAGATGAGTCACCTCTAATGACATTCTCAGGAAGAAGTTGTCCTATTCTTTGCCTCCTCAAAGAGGAAATGACATGGGGGGAAAGGACCCAGCATGCATCCAAAATACTTTAGGTCATTTTTTTTTAAACTTCTGTCTCTGTTTTTCCGGTCATTCCTAGTTCTTTCTAGACCATTTCTGTTGACTCCTGTTGGCAGCAAGTACACCCAATCACAATAAGAAATTTAATTACTAAATCTACCAGGTTTTGTTAGGTTTCCTTATTCTGTGCTAGACAATAATAAAAGAGTATACACAACGTGCCATGATTCTTGCGGACAGTTTCTCTCCGACTTCTTCAGGCAACATTTATTAACATTAATCACAGGTACTGCCTTTACAGGCAACAACCAAAAAGCTACAGACTTTCATAAATGGATCTTTGCATAGAATAGGATTAAAATGATATAGTAAGATCACTAATGACAACCAGACAAGCGCCAGTGGAACAAGAAATGAGAAGACGAATACACACTGAGAAAACCTGTTGATATCACTACCAAACAATCCGTTTTCTGGAACCCCCAGGGTAAGGCAGGCAGAGGAAAAGAGAACTGGAGACAGACATGAAGAAGACATGGAAAGACCTTGACCTGATGGCATGGGACAGGAAGACCTAGCATAAGTTTGTTGAAGGCTTATGCTCCTTTTAGAGTTGAAACTGCCTGTGCGTCACCTGAGTCTGAAACATGAGCAAAGAATTGTAAACACTACCTAACCACGCATGCTGTAGGAGGTAACTAAGGAGGGCTGGGCATCCCCACCCTTCAGACACTTTAAGCTCAAAAAAAAAAAAAGTCAACTGAAGCTAATTTAAATCATCCAACTTATTCATTCAACCAGATAGACCGCATTATGATTAATGGTAGATGGAGACATGCATTAAAAGATGTGAAGGTAAGAAGAGGTGCGGTTGTGGGAAGTGATCACCATTTAGTAGTAGCAAAACTGAAAGTGAAACTAAGAACAGCTGGACCAACTGTAACTACACAGAAAAGGATTGACATCAGCAAATTGAAGGACCCCCTTACCAGAAAAGCTTTTGCGGCTGATATAAAGAAGAGATATCAATTTGTCAAAGGTCAGGAAAAGACAATGACTGATGATATAGACCAGAAATTCAACACCATTTCAACAATATATAAGGAAAGCAGCAAATCATGCTTGGGATTCCAGGAAAGGAAGAAAAAAGACTGGATAACATCAGAAACATTAAACACCATAACGATGAGAAAGGAAATGAAAAGAAAGAAAACATAAGCGAAGTCCCCCAGGTTAAAGCAACTATACAGCGAACAGTACAGTCAGCTGGACAAGGAAGTTAAACGCCAAACCCGAGCCAACAAAAGGAATTTCCTAGACGATCTTGCAAGACAGGCAGAAGAGGCAGCACTGAGAAATGAACAAAGCACAGTGTACAAAATAACTAAATTCATCAGCGGAAAACGAGGTGCAAACAATATTACATTAGTAAGAGATAAGCAAGGAAATCTCATCACGACAGCAGAGAGACAGGAAACAAGATGGGCAGAGCACTTCAGAGAAACTCTGAACAGGGAACCACCAGAGACACAACTGAATGTTCCCCGAGGCTGAAAATGATCTAGACATTCCACGAAAAGAAGAAATCATCACAGCAATCAAAGGGTTAAAGAATGGAAAAGCTCCTGGCCATGATAACTTAAATGCAGAGCTATTTAAGACAGACCCTGAGCTAGCAGCAGAACTATTAGAACCACAATTTCACAAGTCTGGAAAACAGGGACAACGCCAACGGAGTGGAACAAAGGAATAATTGTCAAATTACCCAAGAAGGGAGATCTTGCAGACTGCAATAATTGGAGAGGAATAACTCTTCTCTCAGTTCCCAGCAAAATACTAGGCAGGATAATTATAGAGAATTTCAAAAGCAGTAGACCACAAACTGAGGAAAGAACAAGCAGGATTTAGAAAGAACAGAAGAGGTGTAGATCATATATTTACCCTCAGGAACATTATAGAGCAGTGCTCAGAATGGCAAAGACAGCTGTACATTAATTTTGTTGATTTTGAAAAGGCTTTTGACAGTATACATAGGGACAGTTTATGGAAAATACTGAGGGCTTATGGAATTCCATGCTGCATAGTGTCAATCATAAAAAGCCTCTATGCCAACTTTACGTGTAGCGTTGGGCAGAGTAACCTAACCTTTGAGGTGAAGACAGGAGTATGACAGGGATGCCCCTTATCAACCACTCTATTTTTAACAGTCATAGACTGGGTGATGCGCCAGACAACAGAGGGCAGTCCAAGAGGAATAAGATGGACTACATTTTCTACATTGGAAGGTCTGGAATATGCAGATGACATTGCACTACTAGCACATTCACATCAACACATCCAGGACAAAAACGGATAGACTTAATAAGTATAGCCAGCAGGTGGGCTTGAACATCAATCTAAAGAAGACAGAGGTCATGACACTCAATGTGAGCAACCCTGAGCCCATATCAGTAAGGAATCAGCAACTGGAACAGACAGACACCTTCACATACCTAAGATGCATAGTAACACCAGACGGTGGAGCAAGCAAAGACATCAACAACAGAATGAACAAAGCAAGAACAGCCTTTTTTAGTCTAAACAACATCTGGAAGTCCTCTCAGTACAGCACAAAATTAAGATTATATCAGAGCTGTGTGCTTTCTGTGCTTCTCTATGGTGCGGACTGCTGGAGAGTTACAGAGAAGGAAATGTCAAAATTGTCCTCTTTTCACACAACATGCCTAAGAAACATTCTCCAAATCTTTTGGCCGAATACCATCACAAACCAAGATCTGCTTGCTCGGAGCAAGCAAGAAGACATGCACACCATCAAAGCTGGCAGACGCTGGTGCTGGGTTGGCCATGTCCTCAGAAGAGACCCCGATGCCATCACAAGAACAGCTATGCTATGGACCCCTGAAGGAAAACGAAAGAGAGGCCGACCAAAAACAACTTGGCGGAGGACAGTGGAGGCTGAGATGTAAAGAATGAACCAGAGTTGGGGCATTGTACGAAGGATGGCCACCGACCGAGCAAAGTAGAATCAATTTGTTGTTGCCCTACAAGACACCACCAGGCGTGATGACCACTGACTGCTTTGGCAGTCGGCGGCTAAGGATCAAAGAAGAACTCATTCATTCAAGGCAGAAGAAGGTCCTCTGTACAGAGGTTAATGATGCAGCCCCGAGTCTGGACTGTTGACTCATCTTTTTTCTTACAAAGGGATAAAAGGTAAAGGATCCCGTTACACGCCCATTGAGGTATATTGGGAATGCGGTGTTAAGCCCATATTTTCTTGACCATCGGCACACTAGGGGTGATGTGGTCAGCATCACGCCGGCCGTCTTAACCATCCCAGAGTTGCTCTGGTACCCAATTCATGAGACTGGGTCAACCTCGGAGCCGTTTGCGGTCTAAAATAATCCCACCTCAACTGGGAATCGAACCATGGACCACCCAGCTAGGAAGCCAGTGCACTAACCACTGCAGCTCTCAAAGGGATAAAGAAGAAGTGGAAATACTTTAAACAGATCACAAAAGGCTAATCTGGCATAATTTTACTAAAGTCCTATGCTCCCTAAGAAGCTGAAGGGTAATGAAGAATCACAAGCAGCAATATGGCTTACTAAAACAGGCTTTAAAAAAGAAAATCTTCTTCTTCTTCTTCCGTCCTTAGCCACCGACCGTCAAAGCAGTCAGTGGCCATTACGCCTAGTGGCGTCTTAGGGCAACAGCAGATAGATTTTCTTTGCCATTGTTTCCCATCACGCCTATTGGCGTCTTTAGGGCAACGGCAAATCAATCCATTTGCTGTTGTTTCCATAATCGAAGTGACTGGCAAACGGGTGATCAGCCCGTTGGTTAAAAAAAAAAAAAAAAAGAAAATAACCGTCAATAAATGCTAGGTAACAGTTAACAAATCAGATTTAATGTGCACTAGCATTTTTTTTAGTAACGTTTAGTCCATGGTTACTGATTTAACAAAACTTATTTTCTGTAACTAACATTTAATCAAAGTACATTAAGGTCAGGTAACTAAGCAACAGGGTTGAAGTAACAAGAAGAGACATGGTCCGCAACCAGATGATATGTCAAGGCATAAATTCCCACCCCCTGCAGACCCAAGTAGAACAGTCCCAACTAAGATGGTTTGGCCATGTCTGCAGAATGGGAGAAGATCGGCTACCACGACAAGCATGGGAAACAAAGAGCCAAGGATCCAGACCCCCAGGACGACCCAGAGTCTGCTGAGAGGACAACATTAGACAATCTTTGAAGGACCGAGGACTAGAATGGAACCAGGCCAGGAGGGAGACAGCCGATAGGATAGTCTGGCGCTCTCTCTTCCAAACCTCTACACCTCACGGTAGAAGAAGAACGACTAAGTAAGTAACTAAGCAACAGAATAGAATTTCTATACACAAGAATTCAGACAATAAATGTCAAGTAAACAAGACTACCACCCGTGTGTTACCGGGGCCCGAAAGGGGAGCAAAGAATAGTAACACTGCACCCTACCACGCATGTCGTAAAAAGCGACTAAGGAGGGTATGGGCATGGGGCTGTTTACCCCATCCCGTAAAAACTTCGCACAGTGGGCTGATCACCTGCTTGCCAACCAATCTGATTACGGAAACAATGATAGATTGTTTGGTCTGTTTTTGTTCCACAAAGACGCCACTAGGCGTGGTGGAAACAGCGATAGATTGATCAATTTGTTGTTGCCCTAAGACGCCACTAGGCGTACTGGCCACATACTGCTTTGCCGGTTGATGGCTAAGGATAGAAGAAGAAGAAACAAGACTACACAACAAAAAAAAAAAAAAGAATCTTGATTCAAATGTTAAGTCGGTGCTCCTGTATGGCTCTGACACTCGGAGAACAAGAACCACCAAGAAGTTACAGACTTTAATAAATGGGTGCTTGCGTAGAACAGAAGGTTTGAAATTGTACAAGATCACAGATGTGGAACTGATGATATGTACCTGACAAGTGCAAGCCGACACAGGAGATGAGAAGACGCTGGCGTTAGATAACAGACACACAGAGGAAACCTGTTTACAGCATTTCAAGGCAGTACTTGTTCTGAAATCCATAGAGAATGAAAAAAACTTACGCAGAAGAGAACTGGTGGCAGAAATGAAAGGGATGAGAAAGATATAGAAAGACCTGAAACTGGCGGCTTGAGACAGGAGAAGTTGGCATAAGTTTGTTGCAGGCCTATGCTCCGTGGGGAGTTGAATGACTATGATGATGATGAAATAAGACTGAACAAAATATACTTTCTGTACAGCACATATTCAGGTAAAAAAATTTGTTTCGGTACACTAGAGCTGAATATCAGGAAAGAATATAAGTTAACAAAATAGATCTTTTAACAGACAACGGTAACGGCAAAGAATCCACTCCGCTCACTAACCGACTTCCCAAACAAGCCCTAATAACAAATACCGCCTCTTCAATCAGGGATCGAGGGTTGCGTGCCCTTTCTATCAGCCAATCAAGTGTGTTTTTATAATCGGCTGGAATATTTTCTGGGTTGGCTAAAGTTAAGGACACTTCAGTTGATCCTGATAATGGACTAGATGGTGATGTAGTGGCGCCACTGGAAAGGGACTTCAAATCATTTATAAATAACTGAGTTTTCCCATGCAAGAGATACCCTGCTTTTGCCATTAGTACACACAAGTCTAGGTAACCTTCCATGTAGGCCAGTTCAAAAGGGTCTAAAATGTACTCAATTCTTTTCCTGCGCTTGTAGACATTCCCTTTCAAGGTCAGGGCACAGTTGTAAAAAATAAGTGTTTTAAGACTCTGCAGATCACCTGTGCTGGAGGTTACAAGAGCTGGTGTTACACCAGATGGAACTGAAAGTACAGAAAAATACAATTATGATGAACAAATTTGTGGAAAGAAAGTAATTCTTTTGGAAGGAATTCTGAAATTACCAAACGAACGAACAAAATCTTTATTTAATCAGAGTAAAGAAATATGCATTATTGCCTTTTTACATTTCTGCTCTGTAATAACACAATTCTCAAAGTGTTTTGAAATTAAAATATTCTTGACTTCAATAATCAGTAATCAATTTATCTTTGCATTCAGTAATTCAGCACACACAAACTTCACAACTGACAGGTTTGTTAGGCCACAATCTCTTGAAACCTCAACAAAAACAAAAAAAACTAGAAAGTCCATGATGTGGAACCTAATGTGAAAACGTGAATGCTTAAAAAACGGTGTCTGTTTCATCTCTATGTGAATGCTTAAAAAACTATGTCTGTTTCATCTCTATGTGAATGCTTAAAAAACTCTGCCCGTTTCATTTCCATATGAATGCTTAAAAAAAAACTCGTTTCATCTCTATGCGAATGCTTAAAAAACTATGTCTGTTTCATTTCTATGTTTTGTGTGTGTGTGGTCTCCCTCAATTGCTCTTACCCTGGGAGTTCCAGAACAGGGTACTGCCTTTTAATGCTATAATCTAGTTTTCTTAATGTGTCTCCTATGCAATACTAGTTTTTTCTCCTCCTCACCACTTGTTCCACTGGCACATGTCTAGTTCTCATCATCAGTTCCACACCAGTGATCTTGTCATACCACTTCAGTCCTTCTATTATGCACAAACAACCATTAATAACCAATTTCCATACATTTCTAAATGCAATGAAAGCTTTTGTCGTCTTATTTTGATATCCTTTTTTGCCAATATTACCAGAACCAGAAAGGCTAGCAAACAATAGTAACACTGTAACCTGCCAGGCATGTCATCAAAGGCAACCTAGGAGGTTTTGGATTGCATGAAGGCATTTATTGGAGTCATCTTAATATGACCACCAGCTAAGCACAATGCTACAATATATTTACGTGGAAGTGAACCTATGTCTGTGAGGCTAACTACATCCTCACTGACTCTTGAAATCATCCACACACTTCTAGGGATTCCCCCTGTGGTGAAACATGTTGAGAGCCCAGCATTGCACACTAAGCTTAGAGAAGTCACTTAAGCCCCAGACGTAATTCTTAGACTTTGACTTGGTTGACTGCATGCAGAAGGATCTCACTATGGACCCAGTGGTAGGCAGGGGAAGCTGAGAAGTGGCTGTGTGCAGGACGTGACAATTCCTTGGTAGAGCCCAGAACCAGAGTACAGTAATTTATCTCTGCACAGTTGGAGAGCCCCCTTGGATGGCGGGGAATGCACAGTATACCACACACTTCTTACTCCTAGCTTGGGACCCGATGTGACTATCCTTTAAATGCAAGCCAAGCTGGAGAAACTGGAGCTCATGACTTCAACTCAACACGTTTCGGAATGGCAGAAAAGCCACAGGAAAAGCCTAGATCTACAGTGTAGATAATATCAAGGAGTCTTCAACTTGGTCTTGGCTGCTAAAGAGCGAGAAGCTCAGCAGCTCTAGTTAATCAACAACAACAAGGAGGGTTTGGCATGGTGCTTGCTACCCCATCTTATAGACAGAAACCTCAACACAACATGGACAAGTCAACTATACAAAAATGTCCAATAATAAAAAAGTTAAAGGTAGTCTTATAGCAGATACTGATATAGGGGAGTGAAGACTTCACAATACTAGATCCATTTTTATTAGGTGGGGTCACCAGTTCCCGTCCTTGCTGCCTCTGCCTTCCCTAACTCAAGAGCAGAGTCAAGTACCTATTTACAGCTGGGTAGACTGGAGAGTGGCGCTATCAAGTTTTGAACCCAGTAACTTTGCTGATCTGTAAATGGGACACTCGTATAATTATTCTGTCTTGTAATTAAGTTATGAATAAATTTCTGACATTAAATATCTTTTATACATTTGTAAAAACGTACACTTTACGTTAGGGTTTGCCCCTAGGGCAAGGAAGTAACGAATCATAGTTTCAGACTTCAGCAGGGCAACAGAGACCAAAGGGTTGCAACTCTCACTGACATTCACATTCAAATCTGCTCCAGCAGATACCAGCAAGGAAATAATTTTCCCAAAGTTCTCACTGACTTCTGGACCTCTGACCCCGGCAAAGATGGCAAGTGTTAATGGTGTCCGTAGAGTTTTGTCAATTTCATTGGCGTCAGCTCCTGCAGCAATTAGTATCTCAACTGCTGGGACATTGCCAGATGTTGCTGCCACCTGTGGTTGAAGAAGTAGAGGCCCATTTCTTATGTTCTCAAAAATATTTGGTTCGGATTACCCACAACAACAATACGTTAACTTACAATATCTACAAACATTCAACATTATGCACATTATTACATTGGATCTGTGAACTATGAAAAGCATTGGACCTCATAGACAGAGAATAACTTTGGAAATTTATGAGGTACTATAGAGTACTCCTGAATATCATTAACTTAATAAAGAAAACTTATGAAGTCATGACATGCAAAGTTCTTCATGAAGGACAACTTACACAACCGTTTCGAATAAAACTGGAGTGCGACAGGGATGTCTCTTGTTTCCCTTTATTTTCTTACTAGTAATAGACTGGGTTATGAAAACATTGATGTCACACAAAAGAAATGAAATTCATTGGAATCTGATTTAACAGCTAGATGATCTAGATTTTGCAGATGACTTGGCTCTTCTGTTCCATAAACATAATCAGATGCAAGACAAAATTAAAATACCCAATGAGAGGTCACAACAAGTGGGTCTGAAAGTACTCAGAGAAAAGACAAAGGTAATGAGAATAAACCAATGGGCTGATCACCCGTTTGCCAGTCACTTCGATTACGGAAACAACAGCAAATGGATTGATTTGCCGTTGCCCTAAAGACGCCAATAGGCGTGATGGGAAACAATGGCAAAGAAAACCTATCTGCTGTTGCCCTAAGACGCCACTAGGCGTAATGGCCACTGACTGCTTTGACGGTCGGTGGCTAAGGATGGAAGAAGAAGAAGAATGAGAATAAATGCAGGAAATGATAACAAGGTTGAACTTGAAGAAACATCACTACAGGATGTAGAATCATACACATATCTTGGCAGCAATACAGACAAAGTTGGAAGGACAGACAATGATATAAAAATAAGGCAAGAGGAAACATTGCATTGGGAAACATATGGAAATCAAGATCTTCAACTCAAATGTCAAATCAGTCCTATTGTATGGCTCTGAAACATGGAGAGCAACAAAAAAACAACCAAAAAACTATAGACATTCATAAATGGATGCTTGCATAGAACAGAAAGATTGAAATGGTACGAAAAGGTCACCAATGTGGAACTGATAACAAGAACCAGACAAGTGCCAATGAAACAAGAGATGAGAAGAAGACACTGGCAATGGATAGTACACACATTGAGGACACATACTGATAGCATTATAAGGCAGTCCTTGCTCTAGAATCCCCAGGGTAAGAGAGGCAGACGTAGACCAAAATAACACATGGAGAAGAGAGCTGGAGACAGAAGTGAAAATGATAAGGAAGACATGGAAAGAACTTGAGCTGATGTCACATGACAGGAAGACTTGACATTATGTTTGTTGAAGCCCTATGTTCCTTGGAGGTAGTGATTGATTGACATTACAAAAGCATATTGTTTATTTATCCATTAACGTATACATCAGTTATATGTTAATGCATAGTGCAAGCATATGTCATAAATGGTATATAATCAAGAAGCTCAATATATGTAACAACTATGTAGTGTGTATGGAAGGAGAGGCTGATTAGGACATGTTTACATACGGCAGGAAACACCTGCTACAATAAGACAAATAGGTAAAGAATCCCGTTACACCCCCATTGAGGCATTTTGGGAATATGGAGTTAGGCCCATATTTTCTTGACCAACGGCACACTAGGGGTGATGTGGTCAGCATCACGCCGGCCACCTTAACCATCCCAGAGTTGCTCTGGTACCCAATTCATGAGGCTGGGTCGACCCCAGAGCCGTTTGCGGTCTAAAAATATCCCACCTCAACTGGGGATTGAACCATGGACCACCGAGCTAGGAAGCCAGTGAATAAGACAAATGCCTAGAGGCAAAGTTAACAAAGGGTGCCTGAAAATGGCATAGAATAGGGCATACTCTTTTAAAAAAAGTTTGTTTTTGCTCCTTTTAAAGCCTGATCAAGAGTATATAAAACATTGGGGCTGGTAACCTTATTACGTAAAACAAGTTGCTTCTGCAAGAACCCATAAATGCTTTGGTGCAGACTTCCTGCAAAGGACCAGCGGTAGTTGTGGCTCTATGCTCTATAAGGAACAAAGAGTAAAATGATGATACACCAGAATATATGAATCTAATATCACAACTACGTTGACGATGACGATAGTTATTGAAATGACAGTGATAAAACTGTGAACTGTCAGGACAAACTACAAAACATTCACCAAAAACTAACATGCAAAGCTGTCCTCTTTCCTCGAAAGTCTTTCAGATCGATCAAAGCCCCAGCTTCCAGCAACACCTTCATCAACCCTGTCTTCATGCCTTCTGTGTCTGACGTACAGCACATCATCAGTGGGGTCATTCCATCATGACATCTGATGTTGATGTCTGCACCATACTGCAGCAGCAGGCGGACTAGCTCCTCACTCCCAGCTTCAACCGCACAGTGGAGAGGTGCCTTGCCATAGCGGTCTTGACAACTCACTAATTCTGCATCAGCATCTAACAGCACCTACAGAATTTAAGGGTAAATATAAAGCAACAATAGGGCATAGTTTAACAAATGATTAAGAGCACAGCTGCTGTAGTAATTAAATATAATCAGGGCTCTAACCCCCATACATTAGACCAGTGGTAGGTGACCCAGAAGGTGTCAGCATCTAATTTAGAACACTATGCTCTCTTATGATCTACCTTGATAAAATCATGTCTGCTTTCAGGATTCAGTGTGTCTGGAATGTGAAATAAATCCAGCCTATATGTAAATTTTATCTCTGCAGTACATGCACGAAGGCATATCTGGAGTCATCCTTATATGACCACCAGGTATGCACAGTGCTGTAGTATGTAGATTTGGATGTGAATCTCTGTCTACGAGGCTAATTATACCCTCATTGACTCTTGAAACCATCCACACACTTCCAGGGATTCCCCTTGTGATGAAACATGTTGAAGACCTAGCATTACACACTAAGCCACTTGGGCCCCAGACGCAACTCTGGCTTTTACTTGGTTGCCTGCATGCAGGATGATCTCACTATGGACCCCATGATAGGCAGGGGGAGCTGAGAAGTAGCTCTGTGCAGGACGTGACAATTCCTTGGGAGCCCAGAACTAGAGCACAGTATTTTAGCTCTGTATTTCAAGAGCCCCCATGGATGGTGGGGAATGCACAGTATGCCACGCACTTCTTACTCCTAGTTTGGGATCAGATGCACGCCAAGCTGGAGAAACTTGAGCTCATGACTTCAACTCAGCACATTTGTGAATGGCAGAAAAGCATGATTTACAATGTAGATAATACCAAGGTGTCTTCAACTTAATATTGGCCGCAAAAGGGCGAGAAGCTCAACAGCTCTAGTTAAATAACATCTTATACAGTTAATGAATAAAGTGAATTTTGGTCAACTAGCTTGCATGTTTTCACTTGGAATGCTGTAAAAGTAACCCTTTCTGGGGACATTAATTGCCAGTGGCAGAGTGTTAGTCTGTCACGAAATGGATTTAGGACTAGAGACTGTCTACATATAGTGACAAGACACTAGTGAGAAGGAAGACTGGAAAATTAGATTTTGAAGAAAATGATAGTGCATATGTGAAAGTGAAACTATTGGCCCCGAGGTTGAGAACCTAGATTTGACTCTTTCCTCGCCATTTCGGACGTTTCTGCTGGCTATAGTTTCGAACCACCTCTAACTACCCTGTGGGGATAAGGTTCAATTAAGATTCACAAACACCAAGATACAGACAACATATAGCTACTGTACTAAATGAAATGACTGATGCCAGCTACAATTTATACAAGTTTATTCTTCTTTTTCTTCTTCTTGCGATCGCATACAAGTTTATTATACACCTATAAACAACCAAACATATGCATGTCCCATACATAAAGTGCGAGGATGCACACCTGAAAACAACAATCAAGCACAGTTAAAATGCATCAACCCCAACCCTTCTCCCTCAAAAGGCAACCTGTATGGGGACAGAAGTTAGGATTAACCAAAATAAACCACACTGCCCTAGGTGGGGTCTCAGATGTCAATTCTCCACTTCAACAACTATTCTAAATTAAATGTTAAGTGCACAGTCAGCTGGAACAACTACAAAGTGTCTACACCAACTCTGCGCAGACTCTGGTTCTACACAGCCTATCCTGAAATCTCTTGCACACTGCTACACAATTAACTCATCTAAAAACGTCAGCAGCTGTCATCTGCTATACTTGGGACAACACTGCGACGACTTCTGTGGAGAGTATGGTCACCCTCTCTCTCTCCACCATTCTGGAACTGATGACTAAGGTTTAAAAAGAACCCCACTGGATTCTGGAAATTGGAATAGGTAGCTGGTTTCTCCAAACACCTCTGGAGTTACCTGCCCTCGCCCTCCTATGGGTTCAGGCCTTCGGCGTTATTATGGCCGGGACGAAGTGAAATAATTACGACAACGCTGGCAGCATGCCAATTTTGCGTGTGTAACAGAACGAGCTTAGCGCTCATGGATTTTCCCACGAATGCTATTTCCACTAGAGAAATGTCTTCCCCTGCCTGGAAAAACGGGTTTTTTTTCTCTTTTCTTCGTCCTCCTCTGGCAAGATCTCAAACCCTGCGTCTGAGATGCCAATCTTTTTGCCGGGAGGAAGTTATTGCAACTTCCGCTCTGCCCCCTCAAAAAGCCGCGCTACCTGCTGTTAGACAAAAAAACACAACAGCTAAACAACACGTAAATAATACATTTCTAATAACATATAACTCCCCTACTCTCTCCCGTTAGCCTATTACCATACAAAATCATGCCAACAAAGTCCGCTCCCCCACTGAGCTCCCTTCTCTACCTGAGCCCAAAATAAATAATGGCTGACCCAGATCGTCTGACCTAGGGTTCTGCCTGACTGGTTACAACCACAACCGTTTTTCACATTGAGGACTGACCTGTCCAAAAATACTAAGGCCCACTTCTCGCGCTGACAACATGCAGCCATAATGATTAACACAAAATAAAATATCTCTAGGCATCAATATCCCGTTCAGAAAAATTAGATCACATAAAATGTAATACAAAATAATTCCCTTTAAAATTACATTTCACGTCGTCTGACTACACAGACCAACAATGCACCCACAATAACATATAACCAGTTTACGCCAGCATCTGCTTGCCGTCAAAAGTTATACAATGAAAACCCCGTAATTCAGCCACGTGGTGCCGCAGTTTCGCAACCACGCGCTCCTGCATAAATATTCATTAACTGATAGCACCCACGTGCTCGTGCAACAATAGACATTAACTGATAGCACCCACGTGCTTACAATTAACACCTCTTCACTCCCGTCCACAGATATATGCGTAACTATATAAATAGCGAGCATCAATACTCTCAATAAAATCACAAATGAAAATACACATTACACACGCTCCCGACTATTCTGTAAATAAATAAAATTCGCAGATGCGGGTTTCTCTGCAGACCTGTTTTTGAAATAAATCCAAGCATGGCCGTAACCTCGCAACATCTAAACCATCTAGACAACGCTATTCCTTCAATAAGGAAATAACTGGACCTATTAGGTCTCTCAAGTCTTATCACCAGGATAGTATTGATGGCTCTGGAGTTAAGAATTCATCATCTCATCTCAGCCCGTAACCCGTCATGGGTCGTAGGGGTGCCATGGTGGAAGCATCAGCAGACAGGGTCCTCCACTGCTCTCTATCCTCAGCAATGCGTACAAGTGTGGAAAAACCGTGTCCTGCCCATTCTTTGATGTTATCAGCCCAGGATTTTCTCTGCCTTCCTCTTCTCCGTTTACCTTCGACTGTTCCCTGAAGGATCGTTTTCGAAAGGGAGTCATGACGAGTTACATGCCCAAACCAGGCAAGCTTTCGACGTTTCACTATTGACAAAAGTGGTTCTTGGTGGCCTGCATAGGTGTTTATCTTCTCTCTAACATAGACATTTGTTTTGTGCTCTTTATAGCAAATGCGCAAAATTCTTCTATAACATTTATGCTCAAAAGCCTGAATCCTTCGCTCCGTATCTGCAGTGAGTGTCCAGCCCTCACACCCATACAAGAGAATAGATAATACAAGTGATTTTGTATAATTTGATCTTCACAGGAAAACTGATGTTACTTTTCCAGATCACATTCAACCTTGTCATGGCAGCTGAGGCCATCTCAAGTCTTGTCTTGATTTCTTTAATTGATCTTCCATCACTACATATAGTGGACCCGAGATATTTAAAGGTGTTAACTTCTTCTAACGTTTGCCCATTTAACGTAATGTTGGTCGGAACATGTTTCTTATGGCTATTCACCAATATCTTGCTTTTTTCTATATTAATTTCCATCCCATACGTTCTTGTTACTTTCTCCAGTCTAGAGGTAAGGTCTTGAAGTTCTGATTCTGATCCAGCTATCAGATCAATATCATCAGCAAAAAACGTAGGTTGCACAGAGGTCGGCCTCCAATCGATATGGTTGATTTATAATCGTAGAGAGCCTCCTGCATAATATGTTCTAGATATATATTAAAGAGCACTGGTGACAGGATACATCCTTGGCGAACTCCTACAGTTGTTTTGAAAAATTCTCCAATGTCGTTGCTTACAAAAACAGCACTGCTTGCGTCCTTGTATAGTGCTTCAATGATATCTATGATGTTGGTATCAAAATTGAATTTTCTCATTACTTGCCATAAGCCTTCATGCCAGACTCGATCGAA
Source organism: Oreohelix idahoensis (assembly GCA_024509875.1). NCBI lineage: Eukaryota > Metazoa > Mollusca > Gastropoda > Stylommatophora > Oreohelicidae > Oreohelix > Oreohelix idahoensis. The sequence goes on along the minus strand of JAMPIV010001843.1, from coordinate 1,082,677 downwards.
GGCTTTTGTGAAATCGATGAAGTTATGGTATAAATCGTGTTGATGTTGGAGATGTTTTTCGATAAGTAATCTAATATTGAAGATTTGTTCTGAGGTACTTCTTTTTGGTCTAAAGCCAGCCTGTTCCTCTGACAAGATTTCTTCTGATTTCTGTTTTATTCTGTTCAAAAGTATCCTTAACATTACCTTACTTGGATGACTAATAAGGCTAATGGTTCTGTAGTTCTTGCACATTTTTAGATTTCCTTTCTTTGGAAGCGGTATTACTAATGACTGCGTCCATTCTTTTGGCCATTTTTTTGTACTCCATATCTTCTGGCAAATTGTTGTCATGATTTTTACTATATCTGGTCCTCCATATTTCAAGAGCTCTGCTGGTATATTATCCACACCCGGTGACTTCTCTCCTTTCATCTAACACATAGCCTCTTCCACTTCTTCCCGTAATATTGCTGCATTTCCGAGTTCCCTGTTTTCGCACTTAATGTTGTTTAATATGCCTAAGTCAGTGTCAAGTTTACAGTTATATAATTCTTTACAATATTCTGTCCACCTTCTCGTTACAGCTGTTTTTTCATTGAGCAGAGCCCATTGCTATCTTCTATGACAGTTACCCTGGGCTGTTGAGGTTTTGATAGTTTTCTTAATGTGTCAAAAGCTGCCTTGCTGTTACCTTTTATTAGCCCCGTATTAATGGACTCACATTGATCAGCTACCCATTTTTCTTTGGCCTGTTTCATTTTCTTCCTAATATTTTTGTTCACCATACTGTATTGCCATGCTGTTAAGAATTAAATTAAACTAAAACTTCCCAAGAAACTTTACTGATCGGCCTAGGCTTAGACAAAAATTAAATAAAGTTACCACGAAAATTCTGCTTACCAAATTTCGAATTTTCCCACTGAAAGGCAATCGATAATTTGAATCAGGAACGCGGCTTGGCAATTAATTTTTAGAGACCGAACTTATGAAATTCGGGCGTATTTATTATCAAGACCCCACGCGCCGACTTCATATGCGCGGCGTGGTTCTAAGCCAATGGGAGCTCTGCATTTCAACTGCAGTTAGCTCTCAGCCAATCAGAACCTTAGATCATTCTGATGCAACGTGCATGGGTTTTAGACAAAGAAACGGGATTAAGCCCTACCCTCTAGTAGCAAATGAAGCAACAATGTCGGAATTATATATATATATAAAATCCCGAAAATGCGTCTAGCCGCATGCCATATCTTTAAAAAGACTAAAACTGGTGCCAATCTGATCTAGGCTCTAAAGTCCTTCGTCTAGAATAATAATGCAACAGTTCCCTACACCCCAACACTAAACAAGACTACTAGTCATAGAGAAGGAACATAGATGTAGATGAGATGAAACTCCACCGTAATCTCTCTGAAAAACGTAAATAAATAGGAGAAGAAACATGGGGAAGGATTTTTCTGTAATCCCTCCAAAAATGCAAGGGGAAAAAGACGGGCCATTTGAAAGACAGAATCTCAGTACTTTCGTCACATAGTCCAAAATTTACCTGGGTTTAAAAATGGTTTTCCCCTCTGTCACCTAGAGACCAACCAAATAATGCCTTGGGATCAACAGGTATATCAAGATTGCCCGATTGCCGACCCCTGCATTAGTTGGTTTCTAACATTATATATATATATATCTTTAATCCCTATAGTGATCATGAGGAGAGATTCCTTCAGCCTTAAAGATCCATGCAGCGCACAGACTTTCAACCAGACCTCTCCAAAGCTTCCTGTTCTAGTCATTCAGCACCAGTTCTCTTTATGTTTCCCTGTCTCTCTGTTGATTTCTGACTTAGCCTTGTCCTTTGGTGTCTTATTCTTTTTTTTTTCTTTTCTCTACCTGGCAGTGTTGTCCAGTAGGTTCTTCCTCTCTTTCTTCTAACCTGGGAGTCATGGCCTTTGGGAGGTCTGTCTTTCTTCTAACCTGGGAGTCATGGTCTTTTGGGGGTCTTTCTTTTTTCTAACCTGGGAGTCATAGCCTTTGGGAGGTCTTTCTTTTTTCTTACCTGGGAGTCATAGCGTTTGGGAGGTCTTTCTTTTTTCTAACCTGGGAGTCATGGCCTTTGGGGGTCTTTTTTTCTTCTAACCTGGGAGTCACGGCCTTTGGGAGGTCTGTCTTTCTTCTAACCTGGGAGTCATGGTCTTTTGGGGGTCTTTCTTTTTTCTAACCTGGGAGTCATAGCCTTTGGGAGGTCTTTCTTTTTTCTTACCTGGGAGTCATAGCGTTTGGGAGGTCTTTCTTTTTTCTAACCTGGGAGTCATGGCCTTTGGGGGTCTTTTTTTCTTCTAACCTGGGAGTCACGGCCTTTGGGAGGTCATGGCCTTTAGGAGGTCTGTCTTTTTTCTAACCCAGGAGTCATGGCCTTTGGGAGATCTGTCTTTCTTCTAACCTGGGAGTCATGGCCTTTTGGAGGTCTTTCTTTTTTCTAACCTGGGAGTCATGGCCTTTGGGAGGTCTTTCTTTCTTCTAACCTGGGAGTCATAGCCTTTGGGGGTCTTTCTTTCTTCTAACCTGGGAGTCATGGCATTGGGAGGTCTTTCTTCTAACCTGGGAGTCATGGCCTTTGGGGGTCTTTCTTTCTCTGACATGACAGTCATGACCTTGGGTTTTTTTAAATCTCTTTAAAACATTCTGGAACAAACAAAAACTGATAATTTGAGCTACAGAGGGTTAAAAAAAAAAGTTTGATCTCTACATCAATAAGAAAAGATATGCTACACCAGATCACATGGTTTTTTTTTTTAATATTTGGACATGTGCCCTAATAAAACTGATGGAGCTTGTGTTAAAAACAACAGAAGATATGGTACAATTACATCCAGACAAAAAGATTGTAACAAAAAGAAATACAAAAACCGACATAATAAAAAAAAGATTACAATCTTTTAAGCACCTAGGTATAATATTTAACAAGAGAAATAAACTTAACTGTGAACCAGGATACTGACTTTATGTCCAGCCAAATATTATGTCATCAAAGATTATATCATTTGTTCTGCATACACAAGTACTTGCACAGACAACATGTGTTCAGTACTTTAATGTACCTGAATGGATGGCACATAAGGGAATGACTTGGAGTGAAATAGTCGAAGGCCTATAATCCTCAGGGATCTGAAGAGTGGTGATAATTATGGCAATTGTAGAGTGTGACTAATGGAATAATGTCTTCTTTGTACACAAATGGACCAGAAAAATTGGGGAACAGAACACTGATAGATAGGAAAGGAACCTTTTTTAGTTTTGTTGTGGTGTTTGCCATGTGCCTGTGGCCAGGCATATTCCTTTCAACCAAAACCAAAGTCCTTTGGTAACATCAGAGAACGCAACAAGTGCAGTGACGATAAAATCTAATCCTTGAAAGTTACTACAAGTGTCTATAAGCTACGATCGTATAGCCCTGAAAAGGACCGCTAGCACTTGCAGTGTTGATAAATACTTAAGCTCTAAAAAAAGGACTACTAATATCAGCAAGAATGATGAAGCCCTGATACTGGCGAAGCCCTGATACTGGCTAAGTCCTAAAAAGGACCTTGGTGACCTAGTGCTGGTCTTGCACATGACGAGGAAAGGAAGCAGATCTTGTGTGCAGCAATCATGCTGAGGTCATGATAAATGGGGAAAACAGAAAATAATGAGCACACTGGAAGAAAAACGTACCTTAGCCACCTCTGGAAACTGTATAGCAACACTGTACATGAGTGGCGTTTGACCCCATTTATCTCTTACGTCAAGCTGAGCACCATGTTGGATCAGCACCCTGTTTTCACAATAAAATATACGCAACTTGAACAACACATGCATTCAGATCAGAAAGAGGCTGATGCAAGAAAACTCTAGTATTTACTAACTCAAGTATGAGAAGAATTCAGTGTACCATGTTATTTAATGGCTAAGATTTAGTGAGGCCAAGGCAGAGAATGGACTACACAATTATCAAACACAAACTGGCAATTGTCAGCCTCATGAATGCTGCCTCACAAGGAATGTCTATAAACGAATATCACAAGAACAGACATATGTTTTTTTCTTCTTTGTCGTTCACTCTCAAATAACCACATCTATCTCTCTTATAAAGCCAGGCTTCTCTCGTCACCATTCAGTTTCTCCCTCAACTGGGTTGGACAAGGTCATGCTGCCCATTGCTCCTCTCATGGAGCTGACAGATTTGGAGTACATGCTCTACACTCTGTTTGTCCTCCCCACATGGACATACGTCTGTCTGTTTGTCCTCCCCACATGGACACACATCTGTCTGTTTGTCCTCCCCACATGGACACACATCTGTCTGTTTGTCCTCCCCACATGGACACACATCTGTCTGTCCAATTTTCATTATGTTGTACAGATGGTATTGAGTCTGCAATGGCAGGTTCTTAGTCTGAAAATTATCACTTGATCTCTTCTTGATAATGTACAGTATGGTTCTGCCTTACATGGATGAGAACAAGGTTCCCAGAGCTGATCAACAACATACCAGAAGTGATGAAGAAAGGTAATCAAACAGAAGTAGAGAGGAAACACCTAACTGTTAAATATATCAGAAAGATGTACCCCACCACAAAATTGACACACATATATATAGGTGGATCAGCAACAAATGCTGCAAAAAATGGCGGTGTATACACAAAATTAAAGAATGGACAGGAAATATATATCTTTATGGCCACTGGAAAATTCTCAAACAACTTTAAAGCGGATGCAGAAGCACTGAAAACAGCTGCAATTACCATCATGGAAAATAAAGATCTTGCTAGAGACAGGACAGTGCTCCTCACAGACTCTCTGTCAGTCATCATTGTCCTCAGAAATATCTATCACCATCATAATTTACCTTTCAGCTCCACACAGAGCATACATCTGCAACTAAAACAAGCCAAACCTTCCTGTCCTGTGCTGTCTGTTCACTGTATTTCCCTGTTTTCTTTATCCTCTTCATGTCTCATTCCCTTCTTTGTATTTTTTGGCTTTCGGATTTCCTTTATTTCTCTAAACCCTGGGGATTCTGAACAAGGATTGCCTTGTAAAACTATCGGTTGTTTTCTCACTATTGTGTCTAACCAATCCCAGTATTTTCGCCTCACATCTTGTTCCAATGATGTTTGCCTCGTTCTCTTCATCAGTTCCACATCAGTGATCTTGTCATACAAAGAAGAGAAAAGACAATGATAACGTATGCTAACTCCAACAAAGTATTCTTGTTATTGTTGATCAGAACTGACGTCACTGCACTCCTGACAAACCCATAGGTACCCAGTCTCCCTCAGCAAATGTCGAAGGGTAAGAATGCTAACTGTTCCTGTAGCGTGCTGGGTGTACCTATGATGGATGCATCTCTCCATCCCTGCTGGTCTTACATTTGATGCCAAATTCCAGCAATCTTAGCCTTGCTGATTCATCTATTGCAGTGTCATTTTCTAGGTGATCATTAATTGTCCTTAATATCTCTCCCTAATTCATATCCAGTGTCCCCACTATGGGTGCTTTGGAGGCTAATCTATCAGCTCTCTCATTGCCACATACCCCTGCATGACCAGGACAGTAGATCCACACCAGTTTATGAAGGCCACTATCGACGTTTTCCATTCCTGCCATACCCATCCATCCTGGACCTTATGAAGCATGGACTGAAAGTCTGACACACTAACTGCCCTGGTTGATTGAGTTTCAGATAGCCACCTCAGAGCAGCAGTAACTGCCTCTACCTCCATTCTCATGCTGGAGGTTGTTGTCATGTAAATTCCACTCTGTTTGATCAGTATTATTGTTACTGTATGTTATCTTAACCATGAAGTTCCATCCAACAAAGTATATATAATTTCAGTCAAAGACTTATTTGTGTGTGTGTTAATTTCAATGGTTTAACATCTTGTTAACTCATCAGTAACAGGAACCAAGTAAGTGCATGTTGAGAAGTGTTCAATATAAAGCCATTTCAAGTTCTTAACATATCTTATGTAATACGCAAAAGCATCTGAGGTAGTCACCGATGACCAGTCTCAGTAGATGCCCTGTCACATTCAAAGCGATGAACACTTGAGAGACACACAGCAGGGCACAAAATAAGTAAGGAAAATATAAAGATTAACCCCCCCAGCTCTGAGCACATAATGCCTTTATGACAAGGTCCAATTACTGCTATGTTTGAAACTTCTTTTAGGTTAAGCAAAATTATGATGAAAGCTAGGCTGGCCAAAAGCCACCTGGCGAACTGTGGAGGCAAGAAATGCTAAGCATGAACCAGAGCTGAGACACCACACAAAGGATGGCCACCAACTGAGCAAAGTGAAGACAGTTTGTTACTGCCCTACAAGAAGCCACCAGGTGTGATGGTCACTGACTGCCAAGGACCAAAGAAAAAGTAGAAGAAAAATAAAGATATCTTCTTTATCCTGTTGTGTGCCTGTTTCCGGCTCCTTTCTCTGTGTCTATGTTTTTGTTGAAATTTTTTTTAACCTAAAAATTCTACATGCTAGGGTAACCAGCCCCATGCTCAATCTTCCTTTGTCACTTCTTGCACATGTGTCAGGGTATAGTGTTCCTCTTCTTTGTTCCCCTGAAAACACATGGGACAAGAAGACATGGAACGACATTCAATGGATGACACAAATCAGAAAGGTATAGCATGAACGTGTTGAAGGCCTACGCCCCTTACGGAATTGAAAGGTAATCATGATGAAAACAATGATGGTGTTGACAATGCAAAAGTTTCTTTGGAGGTGGGGGAAAAAAACCTGAAGAACTTGGTAAGAGAGAGAGAGAGAGCAGGGGGTATAACTGTGCTGTCATCATCATCATCACAGCAATGTGTACAAATAGTAACAACAAATTAGAAATGTTAGGGGGTATAGCAGACATTTAGTATATTTATTAACAGGGATCTATATTTTCAAGCAACATTAGTTCAACCACCGTCCTTTTCAGGGCGTACAAGGAAGAAGAAGAAAAAGAAGCAACTTTAGTACATTCTGTCACAAGAACAAAAACTTGCAGGAAACCTGCATCAAGCAGTCACATGATCTTGTAGCAGTGGTTTCTATTGCAATTGGTTTTACATGATCAGGTTGCCAGCCTCATATTAGTCACCAGGTTGCCAGCCTCATATTAGTCACCAGGTTGCTAGCCTCATATTAGTCACCAGGTTGCCAGCCTCATATTAGTCACCAGGTTGCCAGCCTCATATTAGTCACCAGGTTGCCAGCCTCATATTAGTCACCAGGTTGCCAGCCTCATATTAGTCACCAGGTTGTCAGCCTCATATTAGTCACCAGGTTGCCAGCCTCATATTAGTCACCAGCCTCATATTAGTCACCAGGTTGCCAGCCTCATATTAGTCACCTTGTACGACATATAATTACATGAACAGAAAAAAGAATCATAAAAATCAGCCTCCAACCAGTCAATAAAATGACATTCCCACTTAATTTAATTTTGAAACATTCAAAGTTCCAAAATGCAACACAAAATAAGCACGAGATCTAGTATAAAGCCAAAAATTTGCTAAGCATAGTCATATTAATACCAGTAGTTATTCTTCTTCTTCTTCCATCCTTAGCCACCAACCGGCAAAGCAGTGTGTGGCCAGTACGCCTAGTGGCGTCTTAGGGCAACAACAAATTGATCAATCTATTGCTGTTTCCACCACGCCTAGTGGCGTCTTTGTGGAACAAAAACAGACCAAACAATCTATCATTGTTTCCGTAATCAGATTGGTTGGCAAGCAGGTGATCAGCCCACTGTGCGAAGTTTTTACGGGATGGGGTAAACAGCCCCATGCCCAACCCTCCTTAGTCGCTTTTTACGACATGCGTTGTAGGGTGCAGTGTTACTATTCTTTGCTCCCCTTTCGGGCCCCGGTAACACACGGGTGACCAGTAGTTATAAGACAGACAATACACAAAGACAAACAAAAGAACTACTGATGCTCTATGAGTTTTGTGTGTGTTGTAAGCTGTGTTGCAGCACTTGGAAGACAGACAATACACAGAGACAAACACAAGAATTACTAATATCTATGATGTTTTTGTATCTTACAAGTTATGTTGCAGCGCTTAGAAGACAGACAACACACAAACAAGACAACTACTATGAGGTTTGTGTGTCTTGTAAGTTATGTTGCAGTACTTATAAGACAAACAATACACAGAGACAAACAACAGAGCTAGCGATGTGTACCAGGTTTGTCTGTCTCCCAAGTTAGGTTATTCTACTAGTGTTAGCAGCACATTTTTGTCTACAACTGCACCCATTACTAAATATTTGTCCATATTTGTCCTCACTTACAAAGATGGCGACAACAGAAATCAAAGACACACAGACGCATCTGCCCGTTATGCTGCACAAAAAAACATGCATGATGTAACAATGCTCATGCTGATTAGGTGGATATCTAATTGCCAGCCTTCCACACACTTCCTCTACCATCTGTATTTTGGTATCCCCACCTTTCCGAATGGCTGCAGAAAAGACCAACAACTATGCAGGGGAAGCACTTTATTCCCATATAAGTATCAGCACGCCTCTGTTGTGACCTTCTCTGTTAGTTGGAAGGTCTAATAGTTGCTGACTGAGAATGTGTGGTTGTTGTTTAAGTATGTCTCTTGTATCCATGCTGTCATTTTGTTCTTCATACTGGTTATATCTTAGGCATATATGTTTTAGGACTTCCGCACTCCACTGCTATTTAGCTGCCTTGGCCAATCAAATTTGTTTGAGGACTCTTACTACACTTACTTACTTACTTAGTCATTCCCCTTCTACTGTGAGGTGTAAAGGTTTGGAAGAGAGAGCGCCAGACTATCCTATCGGCTGTCTTCCTCCTGGCCTGGTTCCATTCTAGTCCTCAGTCCTTCAAAGATTGTCTAATGTTGTCCTCCCAGCAGACTCTGGGTCATCCTGGGGGTCTGGAACCCTGGCTCTTTGTTTCCCATGCTTGTCGTGGTAGCCGATCTCCCATTCTGCAGATATGGCCGAACCATCTTCTCTTACTACACACCATTGCTATTTAGCTGCCTTGGCCAATCACATTTGCCATTTCCCTCAGTGCAATAGCTCCAGAAATCTGAGGAAGGTGACTACCAGTAGCACTGGCTAGACCCTTTCGAGATAGAAGTTCTAGCACTCATTGGCTGACAGAATTTAACAGGATGAGAAACATTATTTCTTCTCATTCATGATGTATACAACGAGGTGAAGTATGCTGCGCTCTTTCATTAAGTCTGTGGGATGGTGCATCCCAGTCCAACAGGCAATTAAAAAAATAAATTTTGTGTGTGCGTACGCCCGCTATTACTCGAGGCGAAATCTCAGGTTAGTACGTCTAACCTGAGACTGATTTTATGTGAGTATCCTATTTTCCCTGTACGCTGACAGGTGTCCTCTAGCCATTCAGGCAGATACTCGCTGTCTTCGGAGAGAGACATTTTTATAAGGTTAGTCCTTCTTAGCTCTTGGATGTCACCAACCTGCTTGCGTCTCATTTAGCCTGATCCTTGCAACTGCTATCTGGCAAATTTGGTAGACCTGCTGGAGGCTATGACACTGCTGATACAGCTTTTGCCATGATGGGAACACACAAATTCTCCCACTGCAAGGTGGAGACACAAAATTCAAACATTTTAACACTGCTGTAAAAGTTTCATGCATCAGGTATTACTACACCAAAACAACATACTTTTTAATCACAAAACTCTAAAAGCGACAAACCAAGGCAACACATGTAATACCATCATGCACAAGGTGACGACATTCCTTGAAAGGTTTCACACTTCACAAGGTGGGAGGGCAGCAACCCCCTTACTTCAGGCACTCAACATGCCCCTTCCCACAGCAGACGTGAAGCAAGGACTTGGAGCTGATGTTCATGGTGTCCTCATAGAATTCATCAACATTGCCTCCCTGCTCAAGAAGTGCTGTAAGTCTGGCAACATCATTCTCTACTACAGCGTAATACAAACAAGCTTCCATCATCCATTGCCTTCTGTAAGATCACATTATAATAGCATACAGGAACAACTTTTTTTACTATTGTTTAAGGTGTACTGTGTGGCAAGATGTTTAAAATGTACTGTGTGGCAAGATGTTTAAAATGTACTGTGGCAAGATGTTTAAAATGTACTGTGTGGCAAGATGTTTAAGATGTACTGTGTAGCAAGATGTTTAAAATGTACTGTGTAGCAAGATGTTTAAAATGTACTGTGTGGCAAGATGTTTAAAATGTACTGTAAGGCAAGATGTTTAAAATGTACTGAGTGGCAAGATGTTTAAAATGTACCGTGTGGCAAGATGTTTAAAATGTACCACGTGGCAAGATGTTTAAAATGTACTGTGTGGCAAGATGTTTAAAATGTACTGTGTGGTAAGATGCTTAAAATGTACTGATGGCAAGATGTTTAAAATGTACTGTGTGATGTTTAAAATGTACTGTGTGGGAAGACGTTTAAAATGCACTGCGTGGCAAGATGTTTAAAATGTACTGTGGTGCAAGATGTTTAAAATGTACAGTGTGGCAAGATGTTTAAAATGTACTGTGTGGCAAAATTTATTGTAATTGCTAAATAATAATTATTAATAAACATAAAAATAATTTTTTATTATTCTTCCAATTACAATTGCTCCTCCTCAGCACCTGAAGTTGCTGCAACTGTAGCTGAGGTTTCTGCTGCTTCTGTGACTAGCTGTTGAGGCTCTCTGACCTACTGAGTATTGTTCTAGAAAGTTCTATTGTTTCTTTTCTATAATTTACTATTTATTTCTTATTTACATTTTTATGTCATTTTATATTCTCTAAAATTATGATTTATAGAACTGTAATGTATACGGTATTGGCTATACAGTTTTGCATATATGCCACCCCTTGGAGATGAAAATCCTGTTTTAAAAATATTTTAAAACCTGAACAAAGACTAAAAAAAACCTGTACAAAGACCCAAAAATGTATCAAAAGACTTAATTTGTGTAAAAATATTTTCAATTATAGTGGGCTGCACTATAATTGAGACATGTGGTCTGTGCCTTTTAAAGCAGGTCTTCACTTATTTTAAAACCCAAACGGCAAGTGTCTGAGTTTTTTTGACACTGTAAAAATGACTTGATCCTGTCACCATTTAGCCTATTTCTGCGCTTAACTATGACTAACAGACTGGGAAATCTTGTGTTCGATAGGACCTTATAAAAGACTTCTGAGGCACAGTTATAAGGGGTGAGGGTTAGAAATCCAAAACTTAACCCTGAACCCAAACCTTAATCGTAACCCTAAATACATTCGCGACTTACAAGGATGACACTGAAGAAGACGCAGCACTGTTCTCACAAATAATTTTACTACTTCGTTATTATTATTATTTTTGCAATGAGAAAAATTGAACTGAGCTATATTATCATGTTATGATATGGAATGAGGTGGTTTCCACCCAAGGCAGTTTAAATTATTTCAATGAATATCTGATAAGATTTTAAAAACAATAAAATCACTTGACCATATTAATGTTTCTTAAAACAAAAACAAAAAAGCTCATAATTTGCGATGAAAATATAAACTGGCGCTAGTGTAATTTATTCTCTACAGAACTTCAAAAATTAAAATAGCCGTTTTAGCCTAATTGGCAGTTTTAAATACCCATATGACTTTCAGTGTCAATCATCAATACGACAAACAGTGATAGTAATTAATTCTTCTTCTTCTTCCGTCCTTAGCCAACGACCGTCAAAGCAGTCAGTGGCCATTACGCCTAATGGCGTCTTAGGGCAACAGCAGATAGGTTTTCTTTGCCATTGTTTCCCATCACGCCTATTGGCGTCTTTAGGGCAACGGCAAATCAATCCATTTGCTGTTGTTTCCGTAATCGAAGTGACTGGCAAACGGGTGATCAGCCCGTTGGTATAGTAATTAATTATTTAATAAGAATAATTCACTGGACGATTGTAAGAATGATATATCTACCAAAGAAAAATCACAGACAATTTTTTTTTAAAGAAATGAAACTAAAATCTAGAAGAGAATCAACTCCAAATAAACTTTTCCCGGGGGTCTGATTGGGGTTGTATTAAATATTTAATATATACTTATGGTTGAAATGAACTCTGTTCTATAAGGCCTTAAAAAAGAATTCAGAGACGCAGTAAAAAATTAAATTTAACGACACTGGCGACTTACTGGGATGACATCAAAGAGGATTCTATATATATAGGCTATATAAATATATAATGTGGGAGAACTGTTTCAGTCCTTCAAACTTTGGGGAATTGTTAATCAGAATCGACGTCATTGCACTTCGGGCAAACCAAAAGGTGCTCAGTCTCCAGCAGCAAATGTCGAAAGGTATGAATGCTAATTGTTCCTGTTGCGCACTGGTTGTATACATGACGGATGCGTCCTCTCATACGTCCATCCCTGCTGGTCTTACGTTTGATGCCGAATTCCAGAAATCTTAGCCTTGATGATTCATAGATTGCAGTGTCATTCTCTAGCCTAATAGACGAACATGAATCGCCTTCAGTATTTCTTCCTTATCTATGGCCAATGCACCATTTATGGGTAGGCTACCTTTGAAGCTAGACTTTGGGGAATTAAAAGAACGATGATTATTATTTTAATGCATCGATGAATATCTATTTTTACGCTCCCTAAGAAGCATGAAACTACCCCTCGTGAAGGAGCCTGCGTTAAAGTACTTCACTTGCTCTTGCAATTGGTTTTCTAGGAATGGACAACTTCATGTTAAGAGTTTGTCGCCTCTTTCGACTGCGCAGTAGTGGTCTTAACTCCTTGACATCTCAGGAACCACTCCAGGTATATGCAAAGATTATATTTATACTGAAAAGGCTCTACTTTACAATTACAAAATGACGTAGCGAATAGTGCAAATACCAACCAAGTAAACAGAAACAACGAAGAAAATTACTGCACATCAAACATCTGGTTGGTCATTGTTTTTAATATCCGTCTGATCTTTGCCAGGTTTATTTCAGTCAACAAGCTATTATCTACTAAATGCGTTGAAATAACAAAATGCCTAGAATAATTCATTAATATAGTTTTAATATTATAGAACAACATTTACGGCAAAAGCAGTTTAATAGTTTTAAAGCCGTTATATGTAAATTACATAATATATTATATTACATGATGATAAAGTGCTATAATTTAACTTTGTGCCACACTGCAGCACAAATTATACAATCTGGCCAATAAACCAAGAGCATGAAATCGAATGATCGGTCTTTCTTTTCTCCCCCCGTACAGTGCCCCCTGATCTAGGTGATCACCACTCTCCAAATCTACTTGTCCCTTAATAGTGCTGTTTTACTCTATTTTGACTGATGGGAGGGACGAAATTATACCATATTTAGATATCGGAAATCAAAAGTATTATCATGAATTAGCGACACTATATATCAAAATTTTAACCCACTGGAATATTTTTTCTTCGTTAAAAAAAAAAAATGCCACGATATAAAACTATCCAATAGCTTCCCTCTTTGGTGTTCTATGTCTCTATTTTCTTTCAGTCTTTCATGCTGTTAAATATATTTCCGTTTGCTTTGCTCAACAAGGGCAACATTTCAAAGCAGCAGAGTTATAACCACTTAGCAGAAATACTTAAGAAAGCAAATAAAATATATAAATATTAAAAACACAGCCAAAAATATATATACAACAAATATTAAAAGACAGCATTACTGGATATACAGATGGATCCAAGGGAGAGGATGGCAAATTGGGGATAGGAATATATATTCCAATATGAAAAATGGCAAAAGAGTATAGTATCACAGAAGATACATCCATTTTCACATCAATACTAAAAGCACTAGAAATATTCTCTAATAACCCTCCCAAGAAACTAACAATTTTAACTGGCTGTCTTTCAAAAATTCAAGCACTTAGAAACTTACGAGAATGCAGTAGACCTGATATAGCAGAGGAGATATTTCTGGCTACTATATACTTATATTCCAGAGGATGTTCAGTCTTAATTGCTTGGATACCTTCACATGTTGGCATAGAGGGAAATGAAAAGGCAGATAAAGAAGCCAAAGGTAGATCTGATAAAATCTAATAAATGCAGGGATAAGTAAATCAGGAAGTAAAACGTCAAACCCGTGCTAACAAAAGGACATTTCTGGATGACCTTGCAAGACAGGCAGAAGAGGCAGCACTGAGAAATGAACAAAGCACAGTTTATAAAATAACTAAAGCTATCAGTGGAAAACGAGGTGCAAACAACATAATGTTAGTAAGAGACAAGCAAGGAAATCTCATCACCACAGCACAGGGGCAGGAAACAAGATGGGCAGAGCACTTCAGAGAAACACTGAATAAGGAACCACCAGAGACTCAGCTGAATGTTCCTGAGGCTGAAAGTGACTTAGACGTAAATACAGACATTCCACGAAAAGAAGAAATTATCACAGCTATCAAAGGGCTAAAAAATGGAAAAGCGCCTGGTCACGACAATCTGAATGCTGAGCTATTCAAGACAGACCCTGAACTAGCAGCAGAACTATTAGAACCACTATTTGCACAAGTCTGGGAAACTGAGACAACACCAACAGAGTGGAGTAAAGGAATAATTGTCAAATTGCCCAAGAAGGGCGACCTTGCAGACTGCAACAACGGGAGAGGAATTACCCTCCTTACGACAGGGATGCCCCTTATCAACAACATTATTTTTGACAGTCATAGATTGGGTGATGCGCCAGACAACAGAGGGCAGTCCAAGAGGAATTAGATGGACAACGTTTTCTACACTGGAAGATTTGGAATATGCAGATGACATTGCACTACTCGCGCATTCACACCAACACATTCAAGACAAAACCGATAGACTGAATAAGTATGGCCAGCAGGTTGGCCTGAACATCAATTTGAAGAAGACAGAGGTCATGACACTAAATGTGGGCAATCCTGAGCCAATAACAGTAAGGAACCAGAAGTTAGAACAGACAGACACATTTACTTACCTAGGAAGCATAGTAACACCTGACGGCGGAACAAGCAAGGACATTAACAACAGAATGAATAAAGCGAGAACAGCCTTTGCTGTTCTCAACAACATTTGGAAGTCTTCCCAGTATAGCACAAACACCAAATTAAGACTGTATGAGAGCTGTGTACTTTCTGTGCTTCTCTATGGTGCGGAATGTTGGAGAGTAACAGAGAAGGAAATGTCGAAACTGTCCTCCTTCCACACAATCTGCCTAAGGAAAATTCTCCGAATCTTTTGGCCAAACACCATCAGCAACCAAGAACTACTTATTCGGAGTAACCAGGAGGACATGCACACCATCATAGCTGGCAGACGCTGGAGTTGGGTTGGCCGTGTCCTCAGAAGGGACCCTGATACCATCGCAAGAACAGCTATGCTATGGACCCCCGAGGGAAAGCGAAAGAGAGGCCGACTAAAACAACTTGGCGGAGAACTGTGGAAGCTGAGATGCAAAGAATGAACCACAGTTAGGGCACTGTACGAAGGATGGCCGCCGACCGAGCAAAGTGGAATCAATTTGTTGCTGCCCTACAAGACGCCACCAGGCGTGATGGCCGCTGACTGCTTTGACGGTTGGCGGTTATGGATCAAAGAAGAAGAAGAAGTAAATCAGAGATTAAGAGCTTAATTAAAGAATTAATAACAGATGCATGGAACGCACATCATCATGTGACGTATTCTTTCCAGAACGTTGTCTCCATTACAGCTGCTCTGAACGCATCACGATTCTGGGCAAGTCGACCTGCATCAGCCAAAGACAAGTTCAGACTCTCTGTGATGTCCTGGGTCCACCGTCGTCTAGGTCGACCCCTTCCCCTTTTTCCAGGCACCATGCCTTCCATCACTGTTTTTTCCAGACTATTATGTCTTTTTATATGACCGAAAAATGTCAGCTTCCTTATTGCGATGGTATTTAGGAGCCAATGTTCCTGTACGTTTAGTGAGTGCAGTACTTCTCTGTTGGTCTTTTTTTCTGTCCAGGGTATTCTCAACATCCTTCTGTAGCATTTCATTTCGAATGATGTAATCTTTTTTTGCAACTGTTTTATTGAGTGTCAAAGTCTCGCAGCCGTATGTTGCTACTGGGAATATACATGCTCTGATCAGTTGTAACTTTGTTTCTTTGCTTGTGCCTTGCCATAGGTTTTTCATCATGGAACGTACAGTAGGATAAAAATCTGAAAGGAAGACATGCATATAAAATGTTCGAGGCTCCAACAAGAAAATGTCAAATATCTAGGGAATTGAAAATTCTCAGTAATAAAAAACTTCTCAGACTACAGCTGGGAAAAGGCTATTTCAGAAGAGAAGAACCTTACTGTGCAGGATGTCTTCAAGGCAATAATATAGAGCATTTCTTGTTAAAATGTAAGAGGTATGAACAAATGAGATCCCAATATTAGATTATTTGCGGGCATCAAATTTACCTATAAATATAGAAGAGGTGTTGAGAACAGACAGACCTATGGAACTGCATAATATAGTTAAACAGTATTTAACAAGAACAAAAGTTAATATACAGTAATTGGGAAGGTGAAGATCTGATGCTGTTCTTACAATACATATAACTTTTGACACGTGAAAGTCAATTAAATATCATTTAAAGTCAATTACATTATTATTTTTCTTTGATGTTTTTGTTTGGTTTTGTTAGGTTTTATCTCGTGTTTGTTAGTTTGGGTTTTTTTTTTTTTAAATATACAAGCATAATTGGTAATTATGCTTTGCTCTATTTACAATGATTTGACAGGTGTTATTCCACTTTCCCGTATCGGCAGTTGTTCATATTATTTGGAATTGAAAACAATATATACATCCTAATTATAACCCATCAGAGGTTGAACTGGATATGGGACCCAAAGATGCAGCAATAGAGAATGCAGTCAGCGACCCATAGCTTGCGTCAGGGTCAGCGAACCAGCGCTGGCCAAGAACCTTCTCCACCTCCACGTGGTGGTCCTGGAAACAGGCTGCATCACTGCAGTCTGGCTGAGAGAGTAGGGATCGAAGAGGGAAGGCAAACCCGGTCCCCAAAAATGCCGTGCTGAAGTCGGATGTATCGGCCGAAAGGCGCAGATATCGCAGCTTTGCTGTAAACAGACACAAGGCAACCAACGTCCTTTTCAGGACGAACGAGGAAGAAGAAGAAGAACGGGATATTTTTAATCATTAAACTGTTTAAAAAGTGGCGCTTCCTTCTCGAGGCAAAGGTCCAGACTCGAAACAGGGCCGGCCTTAGTAACTGTGGGGTCCGATTTGGATCATTTTGGCGAGGCCCTGTGACTTAGCATTATTTCCAGTTTATGTTAGGAATGTGTTCTATTACATTGTATTAAAAGTAAAACAATAAATGTATTTATTAACGATATTTTGACATTATAACAAAACTAAAATATAGGGTCAGAGTGGCTAAGAGGTATGGCGTCCGCCTCGAATTCTACAGGTATCGGGATCGATTCTCAGTAGAAGGAATAAAATGTATGGAGATTTTGTTAAAGAACCAGTGGCCTTAATGATGTCATACCCCCTCCCCCCCTCCCCCTTATCCAGGGTAGTGAACTCAAATGCATACACTTCTCCGATAAAGCCGAAAAAAATAGGAGGTCCCGTGGGAAAGTTGTGCACGTTAAAAATCCCACGGCAATAGGAAATTGCAAAGAGTATGCCATAGGGCCGCTGCCCTGACAACAATTTAAAAATCAGAAACCTACCCACCACAAAAATATTTATAGAATGTGTAATTCCTATATGCATTCATTGGAATTCTCGCCGGTGCTACGGGGTTCGTGCACTGTGCTGAGATTCTGCTCGTGTAATCTAATTAAGGAGATCGGAGCACTGATGGAGTTGTCTGTGTGTAATGAAGATAATCCAAACCAAACCAAACCATAACAAAACTATATTTAAAAAAAAATACTTATTGCTTTCTGTTCTACAAACTGTTTCAGCATTTTTATCCAAATTTAAATGTTTCGCTTCATCACATTCTATAGATACTATTGCAAGGCTGCTGAAGCATGTTTGATCTTAGATAATATTTTATCAATGTTAATTTGTAATACCGCATTACCCCTAAAGCCACTGTGGATTGGTTTGGTTTGGTTTTTGAACCTGCGCTTTTTATTCCTTGCTGGTCACCTCGTTTCCTTTTATTCCCACGTGCGAGGGTATCCATACTGTGCAGCCCCCATTATTTAGGTGTGTACTAAGCTGCAATATTTCTTCTGCTATGTCTGGTCGTCTACATTCATGTGCATTTCTTAGTGCTTGAAGAGCTGACAGTCAGTCGGTTAAGATTATTAGCCTTTCAGGGGTTCTTGTCGGTAATTATTTCTAGTGCTTTGCTATTGCCACCATTTCTGCCGTGAATATCGATGTGTTTTCAGTTACACTAACATTTTTCTTCAGCTTCCAGGATTGAATGTGTATTCCTCTTCCGAGTTCTTCATCTTCTATTTTTGATCCATCAGTGTATACTTTCAAGCTACCCTTAGTTATCTGTTCTATATATTCTCTGGCTATGTTTTTAATGTCATTTTTTTCTGCTTTTTTTATTTATTATATCTGCAAGATGAGAGTCAGTGTTTGGTTTCTTGAGAGATTCCAAGGAGGAATCACTGGTGTGTATTTACTACTACAGAGGTAGAGGATAGAGAGTAGAGGGGATAGAGTGTAGAGGGGGTAGGGAGTAAGGGTAGAGAGAGAGGGTAGAGAAGGTAGAGGGTAGAAAGAGAGGGTAGAGATGCTAGATGGTA
The DNA here is from genome assembly GCA_024509875.1 of Oreohelix idahoensis. Taxonomy (NCBI): domain Eukaryota; kingdom Metazoa; phylum Mollusca; class Gastropoda; order Stylommatophora; family Oreohelicidae; genus Oreohelix; species Oreohelix idahoensis. The sequence goes on along the minus strand of JAMPIV010001843.1, from coordinate 1,063,908 downwards.
GAGAGGCTAGAGAGAGAGAGGGTAGAGAAGGTAGAGAGCGTACAGGGTACAGATGGTAGAGGATAGAAGGTAGAGTGGACAGAGTGTAGAGGGGGTAGGGAGTAAAGGTAGAGGGGGTAGGGAGTAAAGGTAGAGAGAGAGGGTAGAGAAGGTAGAGGATAGAGAGAGGGTAGATGGTAGAGAAGGGTAGAGTGTAGAGAGAGAGGGGAAGAGTGTAGAGAGGGTCAGGAGAGAGGGAAGAGGGAGTGTGTAGAGGGTAGAGAGTGTAGAGGACAGAGAAGGTAGAGGGTAGGGTAGAGGGTTGAAAGGATAGAGTGTAGAGCGGGTAGAGAGGGTAGGGACGAGAGAGGGTAGAGGAGAGAGGGAGTTAAAAGATGATCGTGAGGACGATGAGGGTAGAAGGTAGAGAGGGTACAGGGTAAGATTGCTAACATTATTATCAGGGATATCTTCTTCTTCCTTGTTCGTCCTGAAAAGGACGTTGGTTGCGTTGTGTCCGTTTACAGCGAAGCTGCGATATCTGCACCTTTCGGCCGACACATCCGACTTCAGCACGGCATTTTTGGGACCGGGTTTGCCTTCCCACTTCGATCCCTACTCTCTCAGCCAGACTGCAGTGATGAAGCCTGTTTCCAGGACCACCACTTGGAGGTGGAGAAGGGTCTTGGTCAGCTCTGGTTCGCTGACGCAAGCAGTCAAGCTATGGGTCGCTGACTGCATTCTCTATTGCTGCATCTTTGGGTCATTTATCAGGGTTGTGAAGTCACAACAAATTCTCCGACTCTGGAAATTTTAGAAGTCGGACTCCGACTATTTTTTTTTTTTAATGATGAAAAATATCCTGTTCAACCTCTAATGGGTTATAATTATGATACATAGTGTTTTCAATTCCAAATAATATAAACAACTGCCGATATGTGAAAGTTGCATCACATCTGTCAAATTATTGACATATTAAAATTATCAATTTTGCTTGTATGTTTAAAATAAAAACCAAACAAACAAAAACAAGATAAAACAAAACCAAACAAAAACATCAAATTAAAAAAAAAATATTCAGGGGGAGGGGTATAAAGGCCTGGTGTTTCTAGTTAGATATTTAACTGACTTTCACTTGCCATAAGTCATATGTTTTGTAAGAACATCATCAGACCTTCACCTTCCCAATTACTATATATTAACTGTTGTTCTTGTTAAGTACTTTTAAATTAAATTATGCAGTCCATAGGAACTGGAAGTAAGAAATGTTATATCAAGTAATGTTATTTCAAGTACCGTAGTTTTGTTTAAACTAGTGATATGGCATACAATTATGCACTTATATGGAGTTATATGTATAATTATGGTATATCTGTGAATAAATGAATACGTGGCTTTCATAGACTACACTTTAAACTATTCATTTATTCATACAGTAATACAAAATATCAAATCGCCCACACCTGCACTCGAATGACTGGTTTGCCACACACCATCAGGCGAAATAGTTTCATTTTAACAATGACGGGAAAGTTCACAGTGTATATAGTTTATTTTAATTTCTTGTGTGCTTTTTCTGAATGTTCCAACATATTTCCAATTGTGATAAAAAAATTTATTTATGATCAGAAGAAACTGAAATTCTCCTGCATTATGTAAAAATGGATGTACTTTAACACGAAAGTGGTTTTAGGAGTTCTACTACTTTAAAATGTTTTTTTCAAATTTCTTAAGCGGCCCCCGCCCCCCCCCCTTTTTTTTCCTTGCATGGATCAAACGTGTATTTGCCTTGACTTAAGTCTCGTAAAATTCTAAGTCAGGACATTTTTTACCGCTGCACGACTCCGACCCCACAGCCCTGAATTTGTTTTATGTAAAACTAGTGCCCCTTTATCATATAATTAAAAAAAAAAGTCTTACTCGATGCTTATTCTCGCTACTAGCCCTGGTATTGTCCAGCCGAAAATGGCGTCTACGTCGTTCAGCCTCGTTTTCGATTCTGACATAGTTGGCGTAACTCTCTATAGATCTAGGGGCACTATGTAAAACCACACATCTGTGGTCTCTATATATTTTCTTGCATGCCTAATTATTGTCGATGACTCACTTCCATGTCATAATTGCCGCTATATAACGCGAATGATCTTTCTTACTTCCATTGACAAACATTGGTTATAAAGTTCCTATATATAGGACCTACATATAATATCTTTTATGCATTGATCGAGTATCTATTTCGAGGCTCCAAACGTGGCGACAGACACACTTCCTGTTTGGGCGCATAGGAAAGGATTGCAAAACAAGATATTAGTGTGAATAGTGTCGCATAATAAAGCGGCTGAACCACAGCCCACGATCTGGAAGTAGAGGAGAATATAGATTTATTTACCATGAGTGCTTCAGGCGAGTTCGGTAACCCACTGAGGAAATTTAAGCTGGTTTTTCTTGGCGAACAAAGTGGTAAGTAGGCTTATATCGAGTGACAATTTCCTAAGTTAAAAATGATATGTTAATAAATCATAATACACGGATAATATGATGACAGAAGAATAGGCTACTCCTGGCCTTTTCAGACCTTAATAAGTTTTTCATAGTTTACCTATCACTACTTGCGGCAATGTGAAAATTAATATAATTATGTGCTTGAGTCAATTCATGACATAAGTTTTCAGACCATTCTAGTGTTTGGATTAAATTCAGAAAGGTGGGTGTGGTGTGTTGGTCATGTAAGCAATTTCCAAAGGGCCCAAACACTTGTCTGGTTGGGGACATTTTCTGATGATTAGATTGCCCCCTGTTGTAACGCTTTCTACAGAGTTTCCTATCACAGGATTTAATTTTGAATGGTGGTTGGAGTATGGTGATTATGCAGGCAGTTTGGTAAATTGTTTTCAGATTTAAAAGTACGATAGACAGGCAGCCCTTGAAAAATGCATTTCGGCAGTGCCTCACTGATGTCTGTACATCAGATCTAAAAAAAAAAAAGTTATATATCTTAAAGTGAATTCATTTTGCATCAAAATATTGAACAGAAATAGGCCTGTGTAGGAATATATAAAAGTGCCACAGTTTGAAAAGTAGTGGGCCAGAGTACAATAAAGAAATGAAAAAAAAAAACAACTTTTTTTTAGTTTATAATTAAACACTCAGAAAAAAAAAGTAAGTTTGTTTGGGATGTCAAGACAAAACTGTTGATTGCTTAATCAGATTAGTGCAATACACCAACAGTTACTTATAATTCAAAATTTCAGAGTCCGTGATGTAACCACCCCTTCACTTGCTGAGTCAGCCCGAGTGGTCATTATTCCAGTCTGTTCCTAGCTGCAGTGTAGTCAATTTAGTGTTGTGTTTAGGTTCATTTTCAAACAATGTCTAATTTTTATGGAAGCTACAAAATCTACCATGTTAATGTACATGAAACAATATTGTTCTGGTGGTGACAACCAAAGTGGAAATATTTATTGAAAATAAGAAGAATGTCGCTGAAAGAAATGGTGATTAGGTGACCACATTTTCTGACATTAAATATAATATTCAGTGAATTCTTCATTTCGTTTCTGTATTAGAAACTGAAGATGGTAACTTTAGGACAAAAACAATGAAAAAACTGACTACAACAAAGGGGAAAAAGCAATATGCAGATGGTTCATGCATAAAAAAAATCAGCTAGACATTAAATTTCAGTGCCCATTGTATGTGAGAAAGCTCTAATGTTAAATAAAGGCTAATTAATAAAAGGATTTTGTGTGGATAAGAGTGTTTTTTGTTTCTGTTGATGTCAACACTTGGTGGCTATTTCGACCGGGTGAAATACGAGGGGCGTTCAGAAAGTAATGCACCACATCGTTTTTCTCAGGAGCTGTTTATTCAAAAAGCATGAAATTTATACACAATATACATGGATATGTCATGTGAACATCGGTATTATCCAACATAATCCCCATAAACTTGTACGGCTTTATGCCAGCGCAAAACAAGTGCATGTATTCCTAGCCCACACCAGATTTTGTCTTGATCATGTAGCCATTTCTTCGCTGCATGAATCACTCCTTCATCATCTTCAAACCTTGTCCCACGGAGTGCATCTTTAAGTGGACCAAATAGATGAAAATCAGAGGGTGCCAAATCGGGACTATAGGGTGGATGGAGTAGTACAGTCCAACACAATTTGGTGATTGCTTCCCGTGTTGCCAGACTTGTGTGAGGTCGCCCATTGTCGTGAAGGAGAAGCAGGTCTGCTGGATTCTTGTGCGGCCGAACTCTGCGAAAACGTTGATTGAGTTTTTTCAATGTCTTAATGTAAGCTTGCGGATTGATTGTCTCTCCTCTTGGCATAACATCCACAAGAATCACACCTTCAATGTCCCAAAAGACAGTGATCATGACCTTTCCAGCTGAAGGAATTGTCTTGAATTTCTTTATTCGTGGTGATTGCGGATAATGCCACTCCACTGACTGTCTTTTTGTCTCAGGTTCAAAATGATGTGCCCAGGTTTCGTCACCTGTAACGATCTTAACCAAAAAGTTCTCTCCATCAGCATTGAAACGCTCCAACAATTCAGAAGAAATTGCTTTCCTTTGCAATCGGTGGTCATTTGTGAGACTTCGAGGAACCCATCTTGCGCAAACCTTAGAAAACCCGAGAGTTTTTATAACTGCATTTGCACTACCAATGCTGACTGACAGCTGTAAGGCCAATTGTTGAGTAGTGATTCGCCTATCAGTAAGAAAAATGCCCTCAGCGCATTTCAACATTTCTGCGTTGGTGGCTGTGAGAGGACGTCCACAGCGCGGCCGATCAAGCAGCTCCATATCTCCACTTCCTGATTCTTTGATTCTCTGAACCCAGCGACTGACTGTACTCCTGTCGACTGCAAAACTTCCATACACATCACATAGACGCTTGTGAATGTTCACAACAGTTTCCTTCTCAGCAACGAGAAATTCTATCACAATTTGCTGCTTATAACGCAAGTTGCTAACACGCTCCATTTCAACGGTTTAGGGCAGCCGTATTATTTGGCCGGTTGCGGTGCAATTTGGTGCACACAATTGGCACATGCCATATTTGAAGTGTGCAAAATTTCATGCTTCTATCTTCATTATTAGCTGAGAAAAACTATGTGGTGCATTACTTTCTGAACGCCCCTAGTACTTCTTATTTATTCTATTTACTTTTTTGTCGTGTCTCTTACTTAGCTCTCACTTTCTTTCCTTAACCCTGACGAAGGTCTTGTGTAGGCAATTTTCTTTGTCTGTTGACCTAGTAAGATGGATTGCCTTTTACATTTTTTGTAATAAACACGCCCTTCTTCATGTGGCATGGGTGATCATTCATGTCTCTCCACAGTTTCTTGCTTCGAGTAGTGTTTATCAGTTCTGTTGTTGATGCCATTCCATGTCATGATGTCATTCCATGCCATGATGTCAAACTGTCTAGTATCTTCTCTGTTGGTCATCCTGTTTCTATTTTTCCTTCAATCTTTTCTGTTGTCACAATATATTTCATGTTCTCATTACATGCTAGTGGATTGTTTCGTTCTGATGTGAATAATAAGCTTCTATAGTGCATTGGCTTCTTTTAGGACATTCTGATTACTCTTTTTATCTGCCCGTGGTATTCTTAACATTCTACTGTAAAACTACATCTCTGTGGTCTTCATTTTTTTTTTCTAATTTTGTTGACAGTAGCTGGATGATGGTTGGGTTACCACCTCATAGCACATAATGCTACCTAATGACTGTGGTGGTTCCTCCCATTAACTAGGGTGATTATCTGTCCTCTTTTCCCTTGATTTGTCCTCTTTTTCACTTTATGATTCAGCGTCCAGGCGACTTTATTCAAATGTGCAATATGCCCAGCTTTTTGTTTTCTTGCAGATTGAACATGACTTCGATGAGGTCTATTTTATGCAAGTATATACTTTAAGGAGTATTTTTCAAGCAAATATTGAACGAATTGCAAAGTAATATAGTTCAGTTGAAGTTATAAGTTGTTAAATTTCTGATAGACATTCTTAAGCAGCACTTGTGTCAAGAGTTGGTCCCCTGGAAGATTCCGAATATGCTTGTTGAAAAACAGAGAGACGAACTTGACAGTTTGTATGACAAGCTTCATGAGGATAATAAATGCCTACATACTTGTAAATTTAGAATACTTGGAGATTTGGATGAAACTATTAAAAGATTTCACAAATTTTTTCATAGACAACTTTACACAGCGTACCAGCATGGGAAGATGTGCAAGCTTTTGGGCAATATTTAATTGATAAAGTTGTTGCATTTGACAATACAAGTGCTTTGATCAACTTCACAATCTGACATTCTTTTAATATATCAATGATGATGGATTTACGCAGTTGTTGGCACATGAGAAATGAACCAAATTTGTAAAACAATCTGTAAATGCTGAATTTCATTTTTAACTTCTGATGACTGCACAATATTTCTTTGTGGTGCCTGGTCACAATGCAAACATGAGCAGACTTGTTTCATTGATGGAAAGTCACTGGTAAAAATACAGAAACAGTTTCAATGTGGATTCCATCAAAGGAATTTAGCTTCTACAATATAATTTCAAAGAAGTATCATGCTGTCAATTCCATGATTATTTGAACCTGTTGAAGAAAATAATGCCTGCATAATAATAATAGTACCAACGGGCTGATCACCCGTTTGCCAGTCACTTCGATTACGGAAACAACAGCAAATGGATTGATTTGCCGTTGCCCTAAAGACGCCAATAGGCGTGATGGGAAACAATGGCAAAGAAAACCTATCTGCTGTTGCCCTAAGATGCCACTAGGCGTAATGGCCACTGACTGCTTTGACGGTCGTTGGCTAAGGACGGAAGAAGAAGAAGAAGAATAATAATAGTACTTACTTAGTCGTTCCTCTTTTACCGTGAGGTGTAGAAGTTTGGAAGATAGAGCGCCATACTATCCTATCAGTCATCTTCCTCCTGGCCTGGTTCCATTCTAGTCCTTGGTCCTTCAGAGATTATCTAATGTTGTCCTCCCAGTGGACTCTGGGTTGTCCTGGAGGTCTGGATCCCTGGCTGTTAGTTTCCCATACTTGTCATGGTAGCTGATCTTCTCCCATTCTGCACATTCTGCAGACATGGCAAAACCATTTTAGTTGGAACTGTTCTACTTGTCTCTGCAGGGGTTGGGTTTTTAGGCCCTTACATATCGTCTGGTTGCGGACCATGTCTCTTCTTGTTACTTCAACCACCTTCCTTAGATAAAAATTTCATAAAATGTCCTCTTTTTGTGAAACATGAAATGATCACCTTGCCATTAACATTGCTGTCATTTCTAAGGCAGTTATTTAGATTCATGGCTATACAAGGGGCCGTGCAATAATGGCTTCCCCTTGGCTTCCATTAGTTTGTAAACGGGAGTCTCTGAAAGCCTTTGACTAAAAAGTCGAACTGAGGCAGTGGGGAGGTGAGAGGTTAAGGTGCCTCCATATTGCCAGCTATCACACGATAAAGCTTTAGAGGTGTTTTGTACAGGTAGCTGTTAATGCTAACTGCCCATTTTCATCTTTAGCAGTTCCCATGACCCTGAAACCAGATTTATGAGGACTTGTAACTAATGAAGACCTAAATTGTTCTACTAGAACATCATTCAGAAATATTAATTTTGGTTTTTCAACATTTTTTTATTTCAGTTGGAAAGACCTCTTTAATAACTCGGTTTATGTATGACAGTTTCGATAACACATATCAGGTATGTATTGCTTGTTATTACCTGTACACTGTCTTTCTTACATTTTTGCATCTTGTGAAAACTGTTGCTTACTTCTTTTTCTTTTTCGCTCCTGATGGAGCATGGATCCACCAGTTTTGCTTCTTTATTTTAGGCTATAATTTTTTTTGTTTGGGTTGTGTGCACATTTATTTTGTTTTTTTTGTTTTGCTTTTTTTTCTCTGATGACTGTTTTGTAATTTCTGGTCATGATGAAAGTTGAGATAACTATTAGGATTTTATGTTTTGTTGTAATTTGGTCCCAGCATTTTTTTCTTTCAGATTTAATTGTCTTGTTTGCTGTCAAAAGAGTTTACTATGTCTACCTAATTCTGTTTTTGTCTTTTGCAGGCTACTATAGGAATTGATTTTCTTTCAAAGACAATGTACCTTGAAGACCGAACAGTAGGTACCCATTAGTATTCTTTAGTTAAGAGAGTACAGTTAATCGAATAATAATCTGCGGACAGATATGAAAAATAATATTGTTTTTTTTTTTAAATGTTAGAAGAAATTTATGAACTCTGATATTCTGACCATTTGTTGAAATTTTACCCCTTCACATGTCATCACTGTGCTGCTGTCATCATCATCATCCTTGTTAAAGTTGACTACACTTGCTGTTCAGTTGTTTTCTTTTGCTCGTCTAGAGTAGTACTTATAATTTCACGTTTTCTTTTAATGTTCATAATTTAGATATGTTTCTGTACTTTTCGTACTTTCATCTATTCTCATGTTTTTATTTGTTAACTTTATGATGTACTCTCTTGTAATGTTATAATTTTGTCCTGCTATTGTTGCTGTTGTTGTTTAACTAGGGCTGCTGAGCTTCTCGCTCTTTTGCAGCCAATGCCACTACACTGTAGATCTAGGCTTTCCCTGTGGCTTTTCTGCCATTCCGAAATGTGTTGAGTTGAAGCCATGAGCTCCAGTTTCTCCAGCTTGACTTGCATTCAAAGGACCGTCACATAGAAGTCCCAAACTATGAGTAAGAAGCGTGTGGCATACTGTGCATTCCCTGTCATCCAAGGGGGCACTCAACTATCATCATGTGACGTATTCTTTCCAGAACGTTGTCTCCATTACAGCTGCTCTGAACGCATCACGATTCTGGGCAAGTCGACCTGCATCAGCCAAAGACAAGTTCAGACTCTCTGTGATGTCCTGGGTCCACCGTCGTCTAGGTCGACCCCTTCCCCTTTTTCCAGGCACCATGCCTTCCATCACTGTTTTTTCCAGACTACTATGTCTTTTTATATGACCGAAAAATTTCAGCTTCCTTATTGCGATGGTATTTAGGAGCCAATGTTCCTGTACGTTTAGTGAGTGCAGTACTTCTCTGTTGGTCTTTTTTTTCTGTCCAGGGTATTCTCAACTTCCTTCTGTAGCATTTCATTTCGAATGATGTAATCTTTTTTGCAACTGTTTTATTGAGTGTCCAAGTCTCGCAGCCGTATGTTGCTACTGGGAATATACATGCTCTGATCAGTTGTAACTTTGTTTCTTTGCTTGTGCCTTGCCATAGGTTTTTCATCTGTATTAGCTTATGTGAAGCAATTGCAAGTCTTCTTTTAATTTCTACTGCACAGTCGCCAGAGCTGTTAATGATTGATCCTAAGTATTCGAATTCATTGACACTTTCCAGTTCTTCGTTATCAATTTCAATTTCTGGTTTGGTCTTTACTTTGTCTGTTGTCAATACTTTGGTCTTCTTGGTGTTTAGGTATAGATTCTGGGCCTCGCTGTGTTTTTTGGTGGACAGAAGTAATTGTTCAAGTCCTTCTGGGTTGGTCGATAGGAGGACTGTGTCGTCAGCATATCTGATTTCCGGGATCTGGTACCCGCCGATGTTAAATGAGTCAAACTCTGTGTGTTCTTGGTCATCTCTTACGTTTCTCATGATATTCTCGGCATAAATGTTAAACAGGTAAGGGGAAAGGGTACAGCCTTGTCTTACTCAACTATACAGAGCTAAAATACTGTATTCTGGTTCTGGGCTCTCCAAAGGAACTGTCACATTCTGCACCGAGCCACTTCTCAGCTCCCCCTGCCTATCGCAGGGTCCATAGTGAGATCCTCCCGAATGCAGTCAACCAGGTCAAAGAATTACGTCTGGGACTCAAGTGACTTCTCTAAACTTAGTGTGCAATTCTGGGCTGTCAACAAGTTTCACCACAGGGGGAATCCCTGGAAGTGTGTGGATGATTTAAAGAGTCAGTGAAGATGTAATTAGCATCACAGACAGAGGTTCACATCCACATATGTAAACTGTAGTATTGTGCATAGCTGGTGGGTCATATAAGGATGACTCCAGATATGCCTCCATCTTATGTTTTAAAACTGCCTTTCAGTGTCTTTGACTACATCACTTACCTGTAATGTTCTTCTCCAACAAGAATTTATTTCTGCAATCTTTCTTGTCAGGTGAAAAGATAAAAGGAGTTAATTCTTATTTACAATGCTTTCCAACAAAATCTGGCATGTAGAGCAGTATTGAAATATTGGTGTCATCAAAAGCACACTAGTTGGTATGTGTATTTATTTGTTGCGAGCAAGTAACCTGTCAAGAAATGCATGCACTTTTTGCCTCACGTTCTTTTTTTTTTCTTTTCATAGCATAAAATCAGTTCTATTGGGAATGGAAAAAATTCATACTTGCAAACTGACTTGCTGATTCTGAATGAAATTTAGATTGTTGGCCTGTTCTTGGGAAAAGCTTGAATTGAATAGATTGAAATATTTGATCTCCTGCACTGTTTCCCCTCATTTTAAAATAATTTAAATGCTAGCCTCCTGCTGTGTGTTTCACACATTTCAGGACATAAACAGGACATTATATTAATTATTATTATATGTTACATGGGTCCATAAATCTGGAGTGCTCCCTTGCGCATGCATACTTCAAAGGTCTACTGTCATTTTTGTTGCTAAGTACTGTTCAGGATTTAAGTCTCCACACCCAACTGACAGAACAATTGTAGGAACTCCATCCTATGTTGAATATGTAGAGAGATAGAAAACAAGGTGGCTCACCATTGCGCACATTTAACTGTAAAAGAAATGGTTTTAGTGCACGAGGAAGAAGACCAAGAGCAGTGCCACACATTTGGCTCAACAGTGACAACTTCAGAGCTACCCCCTCCACCACACCACGATGTTTTATGGCACGAGTGGAGCAAAGAAGTAAAAAAAAGTACAGTGATAGTCAGAGTCCACCTGTGGTGAAGGGCCGTGAAACAAGATACCATATTGAACCCTTTCTTCATCACATTTTATGATATGCTTGGTGGGATAGGATGGTCCTGCTTTTTGCTCCACCTTATCTGGTTGTGGGGATCCACACAATCATTCAGTACCCTTTAGCTCCCCAAGGAGCATAGGCCTTATCAAGTACATGCTAAGTTCTGCTTTCATGCACCATCAGCTCAAGTTCTTTCCATGCCTTCCTCATCATTTAGACTTCTGTTTTCAGCTCTCTTCTCCATGTGTTTTTTTGGTCTATGTCTGCCTCTCTTACAAAGACTGCCTTGTAATGCTATCAGCAGGTTTCCTCAGTGTGTGTCCTATCCATCGCCAGCATCTTCTTCTTATCTATTGTTCCACTGTCACTTGTCTAATATTTGTCATCAGCTCCACATAGGTAACCTTCTCATTCCATTTCAGTCCTTCTATTCTACGCAATCACCCATTTATAAAAGTCAGTAGATTTTTTGGTTGTTGTTTTTGTTTCTCCATGTTTCAGAGCCATACAATAAGAGATCCACTCAGGTATCCTAATTATACACACCCTTGTCTTGATATGTTACCTCTATCCCATCAGATAAGGCTGCAGCTATGGGACACTGCAGGACAAGAGAGGTTTAGGAGCCTGATTCCAAGCTATATCCGTGATTCTTCAGTTGCCGTTGTAGTATATGATATAACAAGTAAGATGTTCTATGTTTTCGCTGTAAATGTTTTAATTTTTTGCAAGAAGCTGTAGCCAGGATTAGTGGGTGAAGTTTTCAATGTATGTGCTTGTATGTTTCCTTTTTCCTCTGTCCCCATATAAAGTACATTCTTATGTTTCTTCATCTTTTCCTTTTTCCTGTCCCCATATAAAGTACATTCTTATGTTTCTGCATGTTTTCCTTTTTCCTGTGTCCCCATATAAAGTACATTCTTATGTTTCTTCATCTTTTCCTTTTTCCTCTGTCCCCATACAAAGTACATTCTAATGTTTCTGCATGTTTTCCTTTTTCCTCTGTCCCCATATAAAGTACATTCTTATGTTTCTGCATGTATTCCTTTTTCCTCTGTCCCCATATAAAGTACATTCTTATGTTTCTGCATGTTTTCCTTTTTCCTCTGTCTCCATATAAAGTACATTCTTATGTTTCTTCATCTTTTTCCTCTGTCCCCATATAAAGTACGTTCTTATGTTTCTTCATCTGTTCCTGTTTCCTCTGTCACCATATTTTTTATAAATTTTTTTTACATTTTTTAAATGTACGCCAGCTATTACTTGAGGTGAGAATCTTCAGTTAGTATATCTAACCTGAGACTGATTTATAAGTTAGTATCCCTTTTTTCCCTGTACACTGACAGATGTCCACTCGCCATTCAGGCAGATACTCGACGTCTTCGGAGGGTACCCATTAGAGCTGGGTCGGCTCAGGAGCCGCCAGTCCCTGGTTGACGACACTCCTTCAAATGTCTTCACCAGGGTTCGAGTTAATTCAGTCCAAGTCCCGGTCGACGACCTCATTCAAATGTTCTCGCCCAGGCTTGAACCTGGATCGCCCGATCGCTAGCGCAGTGTGGTAACCATTACACCAGCGCGGCTCCCTGTCCCCATATAAAGTACATTCTTATGTTTCTTCATCTTTTTCTTTTTCACTCTTTGTGGAGGAGCATTGAGCCAGCACTGCAGCCAGTCCCCTTGAGGAAGCCTACATAGCATTCATGTGTTGTTGCAGTTGCTATTTCTGTAGCATGTTGTTAAAATGATGAGGTTGCCAGTTTCTTGCACATCTTCATATTAATCATCTGTTATGGCATACCTGAGCTATCAGTAGTCCTTTTCTTTCCATTGTCTCCTTGGAGACCCTAGAGAACCACATGACACTTACGTTTGTCTTGGTTGTTTGTCTCCTCGGAGACCCTAGAGAACCACATGACACTTACGTTTGTCTTGGTTGTTTGTCTCCTCGGAGACCCTAGAGAACCACATGACACTTATGTTTGTCTTGGTTGTTTGTCTCCTCGGAGACCCTAGAGAACCACATGACACTTACGTTTGTCTTGGTTGTTTGTCTCCTCGGAGACCCTAGAGAACCACATGACACTTATATTTGTCTTGGTTGTTTGTCTCCTCGGAGACCCTAGAGAACCACATGACACTTACGTTTGTCTTGGTTGTTTGTCTCTTTTCATGAATAATAAAAGAAAAATGTCAGAGAGTGAACAGCATAATGCAAGACAGCCAGGAGGAGGATGGAAAATATCTGAATAAAAATTATGGACACACTATAAGAGAGAAGAGATTATAAGGGAGAAGCAATGCATGGAGGAATATCTGGAGTCATCCTAATATGAGGTAGCCTGATGAGGTAGCCAGCCACATGCACAACTCACATTATTAGCAGCTTTCATAATAGTCTTAGAGCCGCAGTAGCGCAGTGGTTAGTGCACTGGCTTCCTAGCTCGGTGGTCCATGGTTCGATCCCCAGTTGAGGTAGGATTTTTTAGATCGCAAACAGCTGGGGGTCGACCCAGCCTCATGAATTGGGTACCAGAGCAATTCTGGGAAGGTTAAGGCGACCAACATGATGCTGACCACATCACCCCTAGTGTGCAGATGGTTAAGAAATTATGGGCCTAACACCATATTCCCAATATGCCCAACGGGCATGTAACGGGATCCTTTACCTTTTTTACCATAAGTTTTGAAATTTTGATTCCTAAAGTATAAAATCTACTCGCATGTGAATTCCCAGCTCATTAACTTGTTCCTGATTCTGCGTCCTAAAGTTTCTGCCAATAATTCCTAAAACAGTCTTTGTATCATGTCACTTCCTAATTCTTAAACTATTTTCAGATGCAAATTCGTTCCATCAAACATCAAAGTGGATTGATGACGTACGGACGGAGAGAGGTAGTGACGTGATAATAATGCTAGTTGGGAACAAAACAGATCTTGCTGATAAAAGGTACATTTTAAAAACTGTTTACAACTTAAAAAAGTCAGTGAAATTCCAATTTATGGCATCAGCAGAACTAAAATCAAGTCAGCCTTGTGGCCACTTGGTTTAGGTTAATATTAGGGACTCATCCTTTGTGACCTCCCAAAAAATGTTTAAAAAAATCAAAAGAAGCAAGAATAAAGAGCGGGATGTTATGGATGGCGCAGGCAGAGACAACTATTAGACGGATAACTACAGTTGAAAATATATTCAATGGAGAAGACGAGTAAGTCAGGTGAGAACTGGATGGATTACCAGCAGATCGTCATCGGCCTTTGTAGAGAGTGCAGAACTTGGGGCAATGAGAAGGCAGACCTGGAAATTGATTAGCTGATAAAGGATCATGCTGGGGATGATGAAGCCATTGTGTACACTGATGGGTCTGTAATCTGGTGGGAAATGTGGATGGGGCTCCTCTGCTAGAGTAAAGTGCAGAATTGTCGCTGAACATAGCAGGGCTTACATGATAACAACCTCTAGCATGAGAATGTAGGTAGAGGCAGCTACTGCAGCCTTAAGGTGGCTATCTGAAATTTCATTAACAAGGGCAGTTATTGTATCAGACTCACAATCCATGCTTCGGAAGGTCCATAGTGGATGGCTCTGGCATGAATGGAAAACCTCCATAGAAGTCCCGAATCTTCAGGAACTGGTGTGGATCTACTGTCCTGGTCATGCAGGAGTACGTGGCAATGAAAGAGCTGACAGACTAGCTTCAAGAGCACCCATAGAAGGTACATTAGATATGGATAAAGGAGAGATACTGAGGGCAATTAATGAACACCTATTAGAGAATGACAATCGATGAATCATCAAGGCTAACATTGCTGGAATTTCGCATCAAACGTAAGACCAGTAGAGATGGATGTATGAGAGGAAGCATCCGGCATGTATACAACCAGCACGCAACATGATATGAACAGTTAGCATTCATACCCTTCAACATTTGCTAAAGGAAACTGAGCACTTATGGGTTTGCCCGGGGTGCAATGACGTCTATTCTGATCAACAATAATAAAAATTTAAAATGTAAAGTTTTTCATTATGCATTTATGTACATTTTTTTTCCTTCTGAGAAGTGGGCCGTAGCCTTCATCTGGAAATCAAAGGAGTCCGTACCCTTCAAAAAAGGGGGCCATTGCACAAAAAGAATTAAGAAATCCTGAAATAGGAATATTGAAAGCACATGGAGATGGAATTGGAGCAGAGGAGGTATGGAAAGTCCTTGAATGGATGCACAGGATAGGGAGACTTGTTGTGAACACGATGGAGGCCTATGCTTCACAGGGAACTGAAGTGTGATAAACGAATGTATGAATTATTTTTTTGGTTTTCTTGTGTCTTAATGTCTGATTGGCAGTGTGGTTAGTAGCATTGGCCTCTCACGACAAAGTTATCGGGTTCAAACCCTGGTAGTGTCACACTTGGGTCTAACCAGCTGTAAATGGGTAACTGACTCAGCTCTTAATTGAGGGAAGATAAAAGCAGAGAGGAAGGGAAACTGGTCACATCCACCTCATAAAGCTGGACCAAGGATAGCGACGTCTGTAAACCTTCACTCACCTTTGACAGTACCTGCTGTGGGAATACCTTTACCTTGATTACCTCATAATGGCATTTGCATCACACATTTGACTTCTGTATGCCTTTGTCATGTAATAAAACTATGTACATCTTCGTAATATTTAACAGATCTCAGTGAATACTTACTCATATTTCTATTCAAGCATCTTTTGCTACCATTCCAGATTATATTGCCTTATCTGGGCAGTTTCATCCCCAACAAAGTTTATTCTTGGCATACACATTTTCTTTTCACCAGGCAAGTGTCTACAGAAGAAGGGGAGAGAAAAGCCAAAGAGCTCAATGTGATGTTTATAGAGACCAGTGCCAAAGCTGGATACAATGTGAAACAGGTCAGTACCAGATTATCAGTTGAACTTCTCATAGCTGGCAGTTTGTCGTACACAGTTTTACATCCATTTCAGTTGTCAGGCAGCATTAGTGTTTCATCACATGTATTCTTCAAAGACTGTGTTTTCATTTTTAGGAAGAAGATATTTACATATATCTTCTTCTTCCAAGCCCCAGAGATTCGAGTTTTCAGTCTTTTACCCTTGCAGCATTTGAGGATGAGATTTTATGGGCTTTCTTGCAACCCCAGAGGACATCTCCAACTCAGCAGGCACAATTAATATAGGTCACACTAGACCCACTAATTAGCAGCTGATGCAATGCCACGAGATGGATGGTCCTCCACCCTGAATGGAGGTCAATTGATATATATATATATATATATATATATATATATATATATATATATATATATATATATATATATATATATATATATATATATATATATATATATATATATATATATATATATATATATAATGTTTATCAGGGTGTATTTTTTTGGCATATGCTCCACTGTGAGCTGAAAGGTAATGATGATGATATACTATATATATATTCATTCATTCATAACCCTCCACTCCCAAAGGAGCATAGGCCTTCAACAAACACATGCCAAGTCCTCCTGTCACGTGCCATCATCTCAAGTTCTTTCCATGTTCTCCTCATCATTTTCACCTCTGTTTCCAACTCTCTTCTCCATGTACTTCTTGGTCTTCCTCTGCCTCTCTTGCCCTGGGGGTTCCAGAACAAGGACTGCCTTGTAATGCTATCAACAGGTTTCCTCAGTGTGTGTCCTATCCATCGCCATCGTCTTCTTCTCATCTCTTGTTCCACTGGCACTTGTCCAGTTCTTGTCATCAGTTCCACATTGGTAACCTTGTCATACCATTTTAATCCCTCTATTCTACGCAAGCACCCATTTATGAAAGTCTGTAGCTTTTTGGTTGTTGTCTTTGTTGTTCTCCATGTCTCCGAGCCATACAATAGGACCGACTTCACATTTGTGTTGAAGATTCTTATTTTCGTGTTGGATCCTATTTCTCTTGATCTCCATATATTTCCCAATGCAATGAAAGCTCCTCTTGCTTTTTGTATTCTTATTTTGATATCGCTGTCTGTCCCTCCAACTTTGTCTATATTACTGCCAAGATATGTGTATGATTCTACATCTTGTATTGGCGTTTCTTCAAGTTCAACCCTGTTTTCATTACCTGCATTTATTCGCATTATTTTTGTCTTTTCCCTGTGTATTTTCAGACCCAATTGCTGTGACCTCTCATCGAGTGTTTTCAATTTGTCCTGCATCTGATTACGGTTATGGGACAGGAGAGCCAAATCATCAGCAAAATCCAGATCATCCAACTGCTTAGTCAGAGTCCACTGGATTCCATTTCTGTTGTGTGTTGTCGATGATCTCATAACCCAATCTATTGCCAGCAAGAAAAGAAATGGAGACAAGAGGCATCCCTGTCGCACTCCTGTTCTTATCCCAAATGGTTCTGTAAGCTGTCCTTCATGAAGAACTCTGCACGTCATGTCTTCATAGGTTTTCTTTATTAAATTAATGATTTTCAGGGGAACTCCATAATGCCTCATCAATTTCCAAAGGGATTCTCTGTCCACACTGTCAAATGCTTTTTCGTAGTCCACAAATCCGATGTATAGTGGTGAATTCCATTCCAGACTTTGTTCAACTATTATTCTCAAAGTGGCTATCTGGTCTGTACATGATCTGTTTTGTCGAAAACCTGCTTGTTCATCTCTCAATTTCTTGTCTATGGACTCCTTTAATCTCTCAAGGATAATCCTGTTCAATACCTTTCCTGGCACTGATAGTAACATTATTCCTCTATAATTTGTGCACTCTTGTAGATTTCCCTTCTTAGGCAACTTAACCAGATATCCTTCCTTCCATTCTGCTGGTATCTCTTCTTTTTCCCAGACTTTACCAAGTAATTTATATAACATCTCTGTAGCCGTGTCGATATCTGCTTTGATGGCCTCTGCTGGAATGCTATCAGGTCCAGACGCTTTTCCATCTCTTAGAAGCTTTATGGCTTTCTTTATTTCTTCCTTCGTTGGTCTTTCACCGTTAATTTGTAGCTCTTCTTCTGCTGGCTGGATGTCCGGCGGGTTTTGTGGAGCTGGTCTATTGAGAAGGTCCCCAAAATATTCTGTCCACCTCTTCATTTGCTCTTGTATATTGCTGAGCAGTTTCCCATTCTTATCTTTTATGAGGCAACTTGTTTGCTTGTATTTCCCTGTTAGCTTCTTTGTGCTGCTATACAGTTCTCTCATATTTCCTTTGGCTGCAGCATCTTCTGCCTCTCTTGCCAACTCCTCAATATACTTCCTCTTGTCTCTTTTGATACTTCTTTTTACTTCTTTGTTTGCTTCTGTGTACACTTCTTGAGCCTTGGCTTTGGAACTTCTGGTTTTGCTTGTGTTTAACTCTGCTTTCTTGTTTTTTCTATCTTTTATCTTATTGATGGTTTCTGTTGTTATCCATGCTTTTTGTTGTCTTTCCCTTTTCCCCAGTATTTCTTCACATGTCTCCTTCCATACCGTTTTGACCTGCTGCCAATAGTCTTCTGTATTCTCTACATCTTCCAACTGTTGGAGAACTTGGAATTTGTTGGATACTGTGACCGCAAATTTGTCTCTTGTTTCTTGATTTCTTAGCTGTCCTACATTAAACTGTTGTCTATAATTTTGCATTGTTGCATATCTCTTGAGTTTCATTTTTACTTTGGCTATCAGAAGATGGTGATCTGATGCCACATCTGCTCCTCTATATACCTTTACATCCTGCAATGATGATCTAAACTTCTTCTTTATGCATATATGATCGATCTGATTTTCTGTTCTATGGTCTGGTGATATCCATGTTGCCTTGTGTATTCTCTTATGTGGAAACATGCTTCCTCCTATAGCCAGTTGATTTGAAGCACAGAAGTTTGCGAATAGTTCTCCATTTTCATTCATTACTCCTAGCCCATGTTTTCCCATGACTTCTTCAAATCCAGTATTGACTGTACCTATCTTTGCATTCATGTCACCCATCAAAATTGTGATGTCTCTTCTTTTTTACTTTATCCATAATTTCCTGTAGTTTAGTATAAAATGCTTCTTTCACAGACTCTTCTTTGTCATTAGTTGGTGCATAACATTGGATGACATTGACATGAATTTTCTTTTTAGCTGTTTTGAAAATAGCTGTTATCATTCTGGGTCCCACAGCT
Source organism: Oreohelix idahoensis (assembly GCA_024509875.1). Lineage (NCBI taxonomy): Eukaryota > Metazoa > Mollusca > Gastropoda > Stylommatophora > Oreohelicidae > Oreohelix > Oreohelix idahoensis. The sequence continues at coordinate 1,044,792 of JAMPIV010001843.1, read as the reverse complement.
TCCCATTCAACGAGTGCCCTCTGTGCTTCTCTAGACAACATAAGAGCCACCCCTTCACTGTGGTGTGAACTTTCGTCTTCGTGTCCTGAGGACAGCACCAATTCACCTGTGATGAGTTTCTTCCTGTCTACCCCCTTCCACTTTGTTTCACACATTCCCAGAACCTCGATTTTGTATTCCCTCATTTCTGCTGCTACTTGTGCCACTTTCCCTTGTTCGTTCAATGTCCGAACATTCCAGGTGCCAAATCTGGAAGTTCTCCTAGAAGAAAGAAGGTTAGTCAGCAACACAGACTCCTTTCGGCTTTCTCTGTGTTGCATCATACGCCTCCCCGCGAGAGGACCTTCCCCTGTCTTGGATGGCTGTGTTTTATTTTCTTTATTTGACTTGTCCATATTTGTTGAAGTTTTTTGTGGTTTAAATTTTTTTTACTGGATGGGGTAACCGGCCCCATGCCCAACCCTCCTTAGTCGCCTTCTACGACATGCTTGGCAGGGGACAGTGTTACTATTCTTTGCTCCCCTTTCGGGCCCCGGTAACACACGGGTGACTATATATATATATACACACACAAATATATTTATACATATGGCCTTTAAAGTATGTATACACTGCTTAGACAGCGCAGACTATGCTGGCTTGGCCATGTCCGCCGCATGGTAGATGGTTGCATCCTGAAAGATATCTTCTACGGACAGCTGGCAGAGGGCAAGAACAGTTGGATGACCGCAGCTGAGGTTCAGAGATGTGTGCAAGAGACACATGAGGGCACTGGACATAAACCCAGCAACTTGGGAGGATGAAGCTGCAGAATGCATTAGGTGGCGATGCTCTCTATGGCGCCACCTCATTTGTCAAAAAAAAGCTGTCATGGGAAGCAGAAGAGAAGAGAAAAACGTCGAAAGGAACATCAGGAAAATTAGCAACTGAGTCAGTTGTGACTGAAGGGGCTATGATTATTATTATACAGTTCAGTCCACTTAACTCAAACTCACTTAAGTTGATTTTTGCTTAATTTGAAGCAACTCTGGCAGTCGTGGCTATTTTCTTGTTTGGCTTTGTTAAAAGCCTGCGATTACATTGATCTGTTACATAGAATTTTTTTAATAAGTCAAGGTAAGTTGAGAAACTCAAGCAGACTTGCATGAAGCAGGATTTCTGTTTTTGGCTATCCTCTAAAGAGCAAGTTAAAAGTATTTCTTCTTCGTCTTCGTGCACTTTCAGATGTCGACTTGAATAAGATTAACTACTGAAGTGAAAAACACGCAGTGGCATAATTAATTATTTTTCCCATTTTTCATCCACTAGGTGTTTGTACAAAGTAAGCTGTAGTATTTGTACATTTCAACAAATTTTTATGAATGATATATCATTTTGAAGATAAATGAATGTACTAGTGTAATAACTAAAGGTATGGTATTTTTTAATGTTATGGTAGATAATATGAATAGTGTGAAAAGATTTGCAGGCAGAAAAGCATTTCAAAAATTGTTTTAAATTATCAACTTACCATCACATTCTGATTTCCTATGGCATTTAATACCTTTATCTTGGTGAGTATCAATCCAGTAAGAAGAAAAAAAAGTCCAAGAACACAGAAATTGCCTAATATTTATACTAGTAGTAACTTACATAATCACATCTGCACCACTGCCAAAAAATCTTACAAAATCACATCTACGCCACTCCCCCCAAAAAATATGGGAATAAATTTACCTTTGAAAAAACAAATCTATTGCTTATTTACAGTATTTCATTGAGTTATCGCTGACAGATCATGTGCCTAATACAATTCTTTGGATGCAGATGGGGGCTTTTCTTCATTGTTATCAATACTATTTGAATCACTGTCCACTCTGTTGTCACTATCGTCATCATTACGGGACCTATCAATCAACTGTTGAAACAAGTTTCTAGCCTGTTCAGCAGTTAGATGAGGTGTGCAAGCGTTTTGTGTGTGTGTGTGTGTGGCATTATCGCCAGTGTCATGGTAAACAAATTTACACAGATTGATAACTAACCTGAAACATTGAAAAATATGAATATAATATTAATTTTTCTGAGCTCGTTAACAAATTATGTTTTTAAAATGACATTTCTGGTGGTAAATTAAAATCTCAAACCAGATCGGAAAGTGTTTTGGTACATTTTAATTCGTTATATTACTAAACAAAGATTGGCGCCCAAAATGGCTGGCGGCTGCAGTGATTAGATTCATAAGATGCTGAGAGTGGCTTGTTGTAGTCAGTGTGTTAAAGAAAGTGGTGGGTCAGCATGAAGTTGTTGGTATCTCCATAGAGTTTGTCCAGGATTTGAGTCTATGCATAATTTTTTGGCAGGCTAGTGATAAAATGCTCAATACCATCTGATGATCAGGTGGTAGTCTTTAATGCTGAGTCTTCAGTTGGGTGTGAATGAAAATAAGTCAGCTAGACTTAGAGAAGAAAGGTATACAACCAAGAACGATATCACATTCAGGCATGATTATGAGCACCTCCAATGAGAGGAACATTGGAAAGCCTCTAGGTTATGGTACGATAACTCTTACTAATTACCTACCTGTAATACAGTAGTTATTGCCCTTGCTTTAAAGTCCGCGTAGTAACCGCTAAGTGAATGTACAAAGTGCAAAGTCAGAATGCTTTGGTGTGGCCATGTGTAGAGTTATGAAGTATGCAAATTCATCACTTTGTTTGTTTTTCATATGGCAATTTTATAGTTTAATTGAATTTTTGATATATCTTTTTTAGTAATCATATTACACGCTGACAGTACAATGCATGGTTTGTCCGGTTAGGACATTTAGGCTTTCAAATGTTTTGTTACTTCTTCTTCTTGCGATCGCATCTTTGATGTTTACACCGTCAGACGAGTTCTCATGGTGAATTCGACTGTTGTTTGAAGTTCCTCTTTAGCTCCATATAGCTTTGAGTTTAGTGTTGAGTCATTGGGCCAGTATATCTTTCTTAACTGGTCATACAGAGGACAATCCTGTAGAACATGCTCAGCAGTTTGTTCGTTTAATCCACATGTGCACAGTGGTGAAGCAGACAATCGTAGCTTGTGCATGTGTTTATTCAGTTTGTTATGCCCTGTCCTGAGGCGAAAAATAGTTATCTGTCCCTGCCGGTCGAGAGTGTGATAGTCGTCTTTGGGTTGGTTCTGTTCTCTTCTGATAGTCTGGATAGCTCTCTTTTTCTCAAAGTATGTGACTTCATTATCTTCTTGTTCACATTCTCCTCCCTTTTTTGCAAGTTTATCTGCCTTTTCATTTCCGGGTACACCACAATGAGATGGTACCCACACTGAAGTATGGTTCTCTTTTTGGCAGCTACCTTGTTTAGTTCATTTCTCAGATGCGGGAGTTTACCACCCTTGAGAGCTTGCAGGACAGACAGTGCATCTGTGAGGATGACTACCTGGTGGCAGTCAGAGTTGGTGTTATAAATCATATTTGCAGCTTGCTCCAGAGCTTGAACCTCAGCTGTATAGTTGGAACAGAATTTACCAGTGGGAATGTGCCTAGTCTCATAGTGGTTGTCAGGATATGAGATTTCCCTTTGGGCACAAAATCCATTTCCAGACGTTTTCGGCGGTTCGTGTTTTCGGCGATTTGCGTTTTCGGCGAATTGCGTTAACGATGTGAAGCAGATTTATTTTTAGCGCGCGTGTCTGTTGTTACTCGAAAGCGGTAATTTCCTATTACTCGTGGGTTTTTGCTCCGCAGTGAATATGTGTAGTTATGTCTTGTATCGTAACAGTTAGGGTTAGATTTAGTATTAAGGTTAGGATTAGGGTTAACGCTAACCCAAATCCAAACCCTAATACTAAACCTAACCCTAACTGCTACGAAAGGACACATAACTACACATATTCACTGCGGAGCAAAAACCCACGACTGGGAAAAAATGTATTTATAACCTCAGACCTAAGGGCCTTTTATATATGGATATGCGCCCTAATATAACCGACTAGGTTGAACGGAACGCGCCTCGCCAAAACTTAAAAAAAAAAAAAACAACAACATCACCAAGAACTTGTCTCTACGCATTCATGTTGTATTAAATCGTTCATTTCAACTGAGGTAAGTAGGCCTAATAAATTCATTTATAAAACATATTTACATAGGCTAAGTGCGGTTTATAGATAGGCCTACTGTACTTGCGGCCGTAATTTACAATGTAGGCCTATTTACAGTTATTTTTAACCATGGCCAAAATTAGTGTTTGAATGAAATTTCTTGGTTTACAACTGCTTACGAGAATATGTTTGACACAGTTTGAGATGGTCAAGAATATAAATTGATGGCGATTCCATATCCTATAGCCTACTCTGTTATCAGACGTGTCCCACTGTTCATTTCACCACATTTTGGGGAAATAAATATATTTTGAATGCTTTTTCATTATATTTATGATGAAGAGACATATCCCGTTCTGCTCTGCAGGGTTATAATTAGGATATGCCTAGGCCTACATGTTTTCAATTCCAGATAACATGAATAACCGCCGATACATGAAAGTGGCGTCACATCTGTCAAATCACTGTAATTAGGATAAATGAAAATTACTAATTTTGTGCATAGACCTATGTTATTTAAAATTTTAAAAATAATTAAAAATTTTTTTTTTTAATCGAAACAAACAGAAACGATAAAACAAAACAAACCCCAACAAAAAAAAATCAAACAAAAATAGTAAAGATGGGGAGGGGGTGTGTGTGTGTAAAGGCCTGATGTTTCCAGTTAGATATTTAATAGATTTTCACTTATCATAAGTGTTATAAGGATATCATCATACCTTCACCCTCCCAATTACTATATATTAACTTTTGTTCTAGTTAAATATTGTTTGACTATATTATTCATGCGTTTAGAACTTTGACTTGGTAAATATACATAGCTTAGGCCTACTTATAAGTTATTTGTGTGTTCCATTTTTTGTTTGTTTTTTAAACAGAAAAGAACACAACCCTAAGGAGCAGTTTTTCCCTCAGAAACATCAAAACTATCTAACACTATTCCCTCGGACACGTCAAAAACATCTAACACTATTAGGAGACCTACAGATGTGACATCATTTGTGACCAAGGAAGAAACTCTCAGAGCTGAGATTATTTGGACTCTTTTTTCAGTGAAAAGTCACCATAGTTTTAATTCAAATTTCATACGCAACAAGGGACATATTCTCTTCTGTGGTAGTTTTTATTCAGCCTTCAGCTTTATTTCAAGACCTGAAATTCAGATTGGTGCATTTGGAACAGTAGCTGAAAATAGGAAGCATTTTCCTGTAGCATTGAAGAAAAAACAACTCAAATTGAAAAAGACAAATCATCCTGTGTTTTGTGCGAACGAACTTTACAGAAGATAAGGCATGCCGACAGTCACCTGGCATGATATGAAAAGATTTAACCTTATATCTACTGTTCACTCCAATGATAATATAAACAAGACAGAAAGACAAATTCTTTAGGGCAGAACAATTCAGAAGCCTTTGCTTGCAGAAAAATACAGCAAAAGTATGGGAGGTGTCGACTACTTCAGCCAACTAGGTGCAAGCTACCCCTACCCACACATATCCTATTTTTATATCATTTCTTAGTTGAAACTGCCCTGGTCAATGGGCACATAACCTACAACACTGCCAACTCTACAAAAAAAGATCAAAGCAAAGATCAGGATGTCAGTATGACTCTTATTGAACCTGCTATTCTTCGACGTAATGTGACACCTTCAAAACCACAGGTCACAACAACACGACTTACTGAGCACCACTTCATTGATAAATATGAAAGGACAAGGTACAAACCAGACTGTAAAGTGTGTAAGGCTGCAGGGAACAGAAGCCAGACTTGCATGTACTGCCCAGATTGCAATGTACCTCTATGCCTGATATTCTGCTTCAAGTTATACCACACAGTCAAGGATTATCAACGATCCAGACAAAGACTCTTGCAGAGGCCTACAGCTACAACTTCAATCCCAGTTAATAAAGGAAGCAGCTCAGACTCCAACTAGAGGTACGTAGCTACTCAAACATTTACAAACGCTCATTGTCATGCCACAGACGCAGAATACATTCAAAAAAGACAAACACAAAAAATAGTTTTTTTTTGCATTTTATTCACAATTTTATTAGCCTTTTATGTTGATATACGTTAATCATTAAATCAATATGTCAATCAAGCTTATTTTATTCATTGACATCCATGTCACTAACATTTTATTGCGCTGACGTTGAACAAATTCGCTAAAAACTGGGAAAAGATGTCTGTTTTTCAATCTTTTATGAATTTAAAAAAAAAAAAGTTCTTTTTAAAGAAATCTGCAAACACCCTTGGTAATGGGAGATGGTAATGCTCCGGATTGCTGGTCAGCAAAGTGATAATTATATCTGAGAAAATTAGATGAGGAAAATATTAGAGTTTCCCATCCTTGAAAATCACGTGCTGGACCTGGAAAAACCTGGAAAAAGCCTGGAAAATGCTTGAAGAAATTTGCTATGAACCCTGCTAACAGCATTAGTTGCTGATCCATCTGTATAGGCATGTATCCATGATTGATCGGGATAGCTTTCTTGGATCATACTCAATGTAGCAGTTCGTTTTTGCAGATCATTATACTCACATCCACTTGTGAGACCACTGACTGATGTATTAATTTGGAGGGCATTGCTGGCCTGCTCCCATGGTACAGGGTATAGGGTGGGCTTCAGTGGTGTTGTCTTCATGGATAGGTCTTCTTGATGCTGTCTTTTAAGTCTTTTTCCCCGATGGACAAAGCTGCTACGCTTTAGACGTCCCAATGCCAGATCATCTAGTCTTGCCTTCATTGGGTGCGTTGGCATACTGTTGTACTTTTCCATCTGGATCATGGTTTTTGTGTCTCTTCTATGGGACAATGTCTGTAATCCAGCAACCTTCTGCATCTCTGATATTGGTGTAGTTTTCATGGCTCCTGTAATGAGCCTGAGAGCTTGATTTTGCACCTTGTCTAAAGACTGCAGATGTGAGTTAGCAGCTGATGACCATGCTGCAGAGCTAAACTCTAAGTGTGGTCTTATTACTCCATTATAAATCTTCTTTAGATTTCGTTCATTTGCTCCCCAGTTGGTACCTGCTAATTTTCTGAGTATGCCTAGTCGTCTTCGGGCCTTTCCTTCTGCATTTTCAATATGCTTATTCCATGTAAGCCTTTGGTCAAATGTCACCCCAAGATAGGTGGGGTAGCTTTCTTCCTTGATCACGGTTGTCCCTAGGTGTATGTTAGCTGCTTTGTCCTTGGGGGCGAGGGAGAACAGTGTTGTGGAGGTTTTGTCTGTGTTTATTGTGATAAGCCATTTCTCTGCCCATGACACTAGCATGTCTGCTGCCCGCTGCATTCTATAATTTGCTGTGGTGACGTTTTCATCAGCGCACCAGAGTACTAGGTCATCTGCATATAAGGCAGCTTTCACTCCTGCGGGGAGATCTTTCACCAGGTCATTGATGTAAACAAGGAAGAGTGTTGGGGAAATTACTCCTCCTTGAGGTACCCCCTGATGGAGCAACACTTTTCTGCTCTGCAGACCGTCAAGAGTGACTCTAGTTCTCCTGTTATGCAAGTTTTGTTACTAATAATGATGGTAAAAGCTTGACATTACATTTGATTTTTTTTTATTATATCACTTTTAAAAAATTGGAAAAGCGCAGATATGTTAATTAAAAATTGAAACAGTTATATATAAACGGTTGCAAAAATTATTTCATGCTTTATTTCTTATACTGACTGTAAAATGTCCGGCTGTTAGAAGACAGACTTAATTTCTGAAAAGTAGAAGTATTGTAGATAGTTGCAGCAACTCCTATTTATCCAGACGCCATTGTATGAAATGTGTATCACACATCTTAGAATAGGAAAAAAGTACCAAGATAAATATGGCATCTGATATTGTCAAGTTAATTATGCAGGTTATTAATTATATATATATATATATATATATATATATATATATATATATATATATATATATATATATATATATATATATATATATATATATATATATATATATATATATATATATATATATATATATATATATATATATATATATATTATATATATATTATATATATATATATACCAACGGGCTGATCACCCGTTTGCCAGTCACTTCGATTACGGAAACAACAGCAAATGGATTGATTTGCCGTTGCCCTAAAGACGCCAATAGGCGTGATGGGAAACAATGGCAAAGAAAATCTATCTGCTGTTGCCCTAAGACGCCACTAGGCGTAATGGCCACTGACTGCTTTGACGGTCGGTGGCTAAGGACGGAAGAAGAAGAAGATATATATATATAATATATATATATTATATATATATATATATATATATATATATATATATATAATATATATATTATATATATATATATATATATATATATATATAAGACTTGAGTGAGTGTTTACATATTTTTTTTTCTAACTGTATTTTGTTAGCTGTTCAGAAGAGTTGCTGCAGCATTGCCGGGAATGGAGCAAAAAGATGACAAAAATACAAGTATCCTTTTTTTAATCTAAATGTGTTATTCATGTCCAGTTCTGTTCGGGGTCGGAGTGGCTAAGAGGCATGGCTTCTGCCTTGAATTCTAGAGGTACCGGGTTCAATTCCCAGTTCAGGGAATATAATTCATGAAAATTTTTTTTTTCAGAACCAGTGGTCCTAATGATGTCTTCCCCCCCCCCCCCCCCCAGTCTCCTGGGTAGTAAGATCGGATGCCTAGCCTTCTCGGATAAAGGTGAAAAAATAGGAGGTCCAGTGTGCAAGTTGCGCACATTAAAAATCCCACGGCAGTTGGAAATCATAAAGAGTAGGCCTAGCAGGCTGCTGCTCTGGCAAAATTTAAAAATTAGAAACTTACCCACCACAAAAATATTTATAGAATGTGTGATTCCTATATACACACATTTGGATTCTCGCCAGTGCTACGGAGTTTGTGCACTGTGCTGAAATCCTCCTTGTGTGATCTAAGGGAGGAGATCAGAGCATTGATGGAGTTGTCCGTCTGCAATGATGATAGTCCTTAAAACCAAACCATTCTGTTCACATTTCAAGCTTAATTACTTTGCATGGCCTCATTGCTGACGTGTCCCACTAACTTGTTCTATGTAATTGTTTGTCATTTGATCTACAGATATCATATTCATTACCCTCAGCTCCTCAAGGAGCTTAGGCCTTCAACAAACACATGCCAAGTCTTTCTGTCATGTGTCATCATCTGAAGTTCTTTCCACGTTCTCCTCCTCATTTTCACCTCTGTTTCCAGCTCTCTTCTCCATGTGCTTTTTGGTCTACCTCTGCCTCTATTGCCCTGGGTGTTCCAAAACAAGAACTGCCTTGTAATGCTATCAACAGGTTTCCTCAGTGTGTGTCCTATCCATCACCGTCGTCTTTTTCTCATCTCTTGTTCCACTGGCATTTGTCTGGTTCTTGTCATCAGTTCCACGTTGGTAACCTTGTCATACCATTTTAATCCTTCTATTCTATGCAAGCACCCATTTATGAAAGTCTGTAGCTTTTTGGTTGTTGTTTTTGTTGTTCTCCATGTCTCAGAGCCATACAATAGGACTGACTTGACATTTGAGTTGAAGATTCTTATTTTTGTATTGGACCCGATTTCTGTTGATCTCCGTAAATTTCCCAGTGCAATTAGAGCTTCTCTTGTTTTTTCTATTCTTATTTTGATATTGTTGTCTGTCCCTCCAACTTTATCTATATTGCTGCCAAGATATGTGTATTGTTCTACATCTTGTAGTGGTGTTTCTTCAAGTTTGACCTTTTTATCATTTCCTGAATTTATTCTCATTATCTTTGTGTAATTTCAGACCCACTTGTTGTGACCTCTCATTTTGTCTTGCATCTGATTATGGTTATGGGACAGAAAAGCCAAGTCATCTGCAAAATCCAGATCCTCTAGCTGTTTAATCAGATTCCACTGGATTCCATTTCTGTTGTGTGACATCGATGTATTCATAACCCAGTCTATTGCTAGTAAGAAAAGAAATGGAGACAAGTGGCATCCCTGTCGCACTCCCACTCTTATCCCAAACGGTTCTGTAACTTGTCCTTAATGAAGAACTCTGCATGTCATTTTTTTCATAAGTTTTCTTGATTAAATTAATGATCTTCAGGGCAACTCCATAATACTTCATCAGTTTCCAGAGTGATTCTCTGTCTGAGATGATATATTTGTATTTAAATTTTTTTTTTTTTTAAATCCCTTTAGGTGTCATTTTTATAACAACTGCCATCTTATTGGTTATATGTGAATTGTTTAGAAAACTCAATATGCGTTATAGAAATAGTCTTATTAGAAAAGAATGTGGCTGCCATAGCCATAGTAATTTTATTTCATTGTGTGTGACAGTGTCACGTATTCATTGTTGTGTATGTCTTTATGTGTTTCCTTACTTTTTCATTAACACATCCACGTAAAGCAATCAAAACACTGTTTGGCTTGTGAATGTAATAGTACAGTTATGAACACAGTAGGGTAGATTTCATATTGCAAAGTTGGTAACACGGACGTAAATAGCCACATTTGTCAGGTCATCAGAAGATGGCACAAAATCTTATTTGTATCTGTGAAGCGTTAAAAGCAATCCAGGTATACTGCCATTAAATAGTACAGTTCATTAGTGTTTGTTACTGTCTTAAATTTGTTTAAAATATATATGAAGGTGCAAACTTTTTCATTTGAAACATAATAGAAATACTAAGCTTCAAGCCTGATATATTTTTCAGTAGTTCTCATGGCAGATATATTTGTAAGACCATCACAGTCGCTGTGAAGTTTCTTTTATTATAAAAAATATTGAATTCTTATTGTTGAACAGAATCGACATCATTGCACTCCAGGCAACCCCATAGGTGCTCAGTTTCCTTCAGTATATGTCAAAGAGTGTGAATGCTAACTATTCCTGTAGCTCGCTGGTTGTATACGTGATGGATGTATCCTCTCATACGTCCATCTCTGCTAGCCTTGCGTTTGATGCCACATTCCAACAGTCTTAGCCTTGACGATTCATCTATTGCATTGTCATTCTCTAACAGGCGATCATTAATTGTTATCAGTATCTCTCTCTTACACATATCCAGTGTGCCCACTGTGGGTGCTCTTGAGGCTAGTCTGTCAGCTCTCTCATTACCGCATGCCCCTGCATGACCAGGACAGTAGATCCACACCAGCTCCTGCAGATTGGGAAGCTTCTATGAATGTTTTCCATTTTGAACCTTTCGAAGCATGGACACAATGACTGCCTTTGTTAATGAAGTTTCAGTTAGCAAAAAAATATTGAATACAAATATGAAGTCAGTAAATTGAACTCATTCTGCTACCAAAACACGAAGTCAGTGTCAACATTATCAGCTGAGCATTTCAGCATTCGTCATCATCAAGATCATTATTTCCCTTTTTAGGACTGCAGCTTGTGTCCAATCAAAAGCCAGGTTAAAAGCATTCATGTGCACTTGCAGCTGTGGTTGCTGTAGTAATTTGTTTGACGATGTTGCCAGCTGCCATGCACAACAACACATTCATTGCCTATGGCAGCATGTCCAAGGATACAGTTGACTTATTCTGTCTTTGTCTTCTCAGAGACCCCTTTGGGCATAGCTGATTGGCTGAGACCTTGATATGCCTGTTGGGGTTATAGAAGTGATCAGAGTTTCTTAGCCAGGTGGCTTCGGTGACAAATTCTGATATAATTAAAATGGAAGTTGTACTTCTTTGTCATTGGTTTTCATATAACCACATCTATTTCCCCAGGGGAACTACATTGGAATTAGCTATCAACATTTATAAACAACAGCTCATGTTTTTTTTAATTAAACTTCCTCCCCATGCCTGATAGCCAAAGTGTCAAACGAAAAATAAGTGCCATGACAAGGATAACAAATATTAACAGAAAGATGGGAAATGTTTGGTATGGCATAGTTTAGTGTTCAAAATTTAATATTTTTTGTGGAGTAATGTTATTGCTGATTGTTAATAGGCTGCATTTTAATGTAGACCAATGGTTCTCAATGAGGGCCATGTCATATTTATAGGGGGCCACAGTAAGATGGTAAAGTACCTTTTTACAGCTAACAGTGACTATTGGGGGGCCTTAGAGGTAAATGAGACTCAGAAGGGGGCCCATGAGCAAAAAAAGTTGAGAACCCCTGATGTAGATGACTTTTCCCATCATGCATTCCGACTAATTGTAAGGTGTATTATCATTATTATTGGAACTGGGACCCAAAGATGCAGCAATAGAGAATGCAGTCAGCGACCCATAGCTTGACTGCTTGCATCAGGGTCAGCGAACCAGAGCTGACCAAGACCCTACTCCACCTCCACGTGGTGGTCCTGGAAACAGGCTGCATCACTGCAGTCTGGCTGAGCGAGTAGGGATCGCAGAGGGAAGGCAAACCCGGTCCCAAAAATGCCGTGCTGAAGTTGGATGTGTCGACCGAAAGGTGCAGATATCACAGCTCCGGCGTAAACAGACACAACGCAACCAACATCCTTTTCAGGGCGTACGAGGAAGAAGAAGAAGATTATTATTGGAACTAATAATTTGTTACATATAATATTTGAGATTAAAAATCACTATTAGCCTCCAGAAAAATGTAGGGAAAGATTTGTTGATTGCTAGTCAGTTAGATGACTCAGTTTATGGTTGGATGTCTCCGGTTAGAGAATTTCTGAATGCTGTCATCAGTTCTGCATTAATTAAAATGTTTGTAGATGTGCTGCATTTCCTGGTATGGCATTAACTTTTCCATGCGTTTCTGCATGCTAGGATTGAATACTTTGCTGCTATGTGTACTTAATCACTTGTTATTAATTACTGGGAAACCTTGACAATTGATGTGTTTGTGGGCAGGTGGATTTTTGTTGAAGGACAAAAGTTTGAGTGGTAAATGTGATATTGAAAGTGTTATGGGGGAAAAAAACTTGTCAAAGATGTGCTTGTACCTTATCATCTGCTGGAGGGGAAAAAAACTTGTCAAAGATGTGCTTGTACCTTATCATCTGCTGGAGGGGAAAAAAAGTCAAAGATGTGCTTGTACCTTATCATCTGCTGGAGGGGAAAAAAAAGTTGTCAAAGATGTGCTTGTACCTTATCATCTGCTGGAGGGGAAAAAAACTTGTCAAAGATGTGCTTGTACCTTATCATCTGCTGGAGGGGAAAAAAAGTCAAAGATGTGCTTGTACCTTATCATCTGCTGGAGGGGAAAAAAACTTGTCAAAGATGTGCTTGTACCTTATCATCTGCTGGAGGGAAAAAAAACTTGTCAAAGATGTGCTTGTACCTTATCATCTGCTGGAGGGGAAAAAACTTGTCAAAGATGTGCTTGTACCTTATCATCTGCTGGAGGGGAAAAAAACTTGTCAAAGATGTGCTTGTACCTTATCATCTGCTGGAGGGGAAAAAAACTTGTCAAAGATGTGCTTGTACCTTATCATCTGCTGGAGGGGAAAAAAACTTGTCAAAGATGTGCTTGTACCTTATCATCTGCTGGAGGGGAAAAAAAGTTGTCAAAGATGTGCTTGTACCTTATCATCTGCTGGAGGGGAAAAAAACTTGTCAAAGATGTGCTTGTACCTTATCATCTGCTGGAGGGGAAAAAAACTTGTCAAAGATGTGCTTGTACCTTATCATCTGCTGGAGGGGAAAAAAACTTGTCAAAGATGTGCTTGTACCTTATCATCTGCTGGAGGGGAAAAAAAGTCAAAGATGTGCTTGTACCTTATCATCTGCTGGAGGGGAAAAAAACTTGTCAAAGATGTGCTTGTACCTTATCATCTGCTGGAGGGAAAAAAAACTTGTCAAAGATGTGCTTGTACCTTATCATCTGCTGGAGGGGAAAAAACTTGTCAAAGATGTGCTTGTACCTTATCATCTGCTGGAGGGGAAAAAAACTTGTCAAAGATGTGCTTGTACCTTATCATCTGCTGGAGGGGAAAAAAACTTGTCAAAGATGTGCTTGTACCTTATCATCTGCTGGAGGGGAAAAAAACTTGTCAAAGATGTGCTTGTACCTTATCATCTGCTGGAGGGGAAAAAAAGTTGTCAAAGATGTGCTTGTACCTTATCATCTGCTGGAGGGGAAAAAAACTTGTCAATGATGTGCTTGTACCTTATCATCTGCTGGAGGGGAAAAAAAACTTGTCAAAGATGTGCTTGTACCTTATCATCTGCTGGAGGGGAAAAAAACTTGTCAAAGATGTGCTTGTACCTTATCATCTGCTGGAGGGAAAAAAAAGTTGTCAAAGATGTGCTTGTACCTTATCATCTGCTGGAGGGGAAAAAAACTTGTCAAAGATGTGCTTGTACCTTATCATCTGCTGGAGGGGAAAAAAACTTGTCAAAGATGTGCTTGTACCTTATCATCTGCTGGAGGGGAAAAAAACTTGTCAAAGATGTGCTTGTACCTTATCATCTGCTGGAGGGGAAAAAAACTTGTCAAAGATGTGCTTGTACCTTATCATCTGCTGGAGGGGAAAAAAACTTGTCAAAGATGTGCTTGTACCTTATCATCTGCTGGAGGGGAAAAAAACTTGTCAAAGATGTGCTTGTACCTTATCATCTGCTGGAGGGGAAAAAAACTTGTCAAAGATGTGCTCGTACCTTATCATCTGCTGGAGGGGGAAAAACTTGTCAAAGATGTGCTTGTACCTTATCATCTGCTGGAGGGGAAAAAAACTTGTCAAAGATGTGCTTGTACCTTATCATCTGCTGAAGTTCTTTCCATGTCTTTCTTATCCCTTTCATTACTTACTTAATTGTTCCTCTTCTACTGTGAGGTGTAGAGGTTTTGAAGAGAGAGCACACATTTGTGAGGCTGTCTTCCTCCTGGCCTGGTTCCATTATAGTCCTCGGTTCTTCAAAGATTGTCTAATGTTGTCCTCCCAGCGATCCCTTTCATTTCTGTCTCCAATTCTATTCTCTGTGCACTTTTTTGGGTCTTTGTGTACCTCTCTTATCTTGCGGTTTCCAGAATACGGACTGCCTTGTAATGATATCAGCAGGTATCCTTGTGTATCCTACCCAGTGCCGGCATATTCTTCTTATCTCTTGTTCCACTGGCGCTTGTCTGATTCTTGTCATCAGCTCCACGTGTGTGTAATCTTGTCATACCATTTCAGTCCTTCTGTTCTATTCAAGCAACCATTTATGAAAGTCTGTTACCACTTTGTTGTTGTTTGTGCTGAATGTCAGATAGTCAAGGTTACTTTGTATGCTGTAGATAACTTCCCTGTAAGATTAGACTGTAGCATGTTGCCTTGCTTATAGGTGTAAAATTACTGCTTCATTTGTTTGATTATTGTGTGTTATTTTTGTTGTGCTTTGAATATTGTGTGTTATTGTTGTCGTCCTTTGATTATTTTGTGTATTTTTATTGTGATTTGGTTATTTTATGTGATATTTTTGTTGTGCTGTGATTATTTTATGTGATATGTTTGTTGTGCTTTGGTTATTTTATGTGATATGTTTGTTGTGCTTTGATTATTTTATGTGATATTTTTGTTGTGCTTTGATTATTTTATGTGATATTTTTGTTGTGCTCTGATTATTTTATGTGATATGTTTGTTGTGCTTTGGTTATTTTACGCTTTACCTTTGTTGTGATTTGGTTATTTGATTTTAAAAATTGTGTGTGTTAATATTGTTGTGCTTTGATTATTATGTGTGTTATTTTCATTATGCTTTGAATATTGAGTTATTTTTGTTGTAATTAAACAGGAAAGCCCCCCAGAAACGCAGACGCAAGAGGGTGGCTGTGCATGTTGAAAGCCCGCCGAAACCATTTGCCATCATCTTTTTCATTGCAATCATCATCATGTTGTAATTTATCCTTTTTTTAAGATACTACGTTATTAAGTATATAACTGGGTTCATAGTGGGATGTTTTTTTTTTTTAATTGTTTGACAAGTAGCTTTTGAGAACATGTCCTCTCCACAGGGAGGGGGTGTGGGGACAATAGCTATTATCTTGTTCATTACTGCTCGTGAAAAAAAAAAACGAGTGAATGTTTGTGTTCAAATTTATCCACATAGCCAATTTCCATAGTCTGACTCATTAAAAGACAAAAAGCTGTATTAAAATGCAAGCGAATATACACTAGTACAGCAAATTTTAACCACACCCACAAAATATGGCTCGATTCACTTGTGATTGGTTAATTTAACTGCGAAGATTTGCAGGCTGAAGTTTTAGTAAGTCATAGTCAGCGGTAAACTGTAATGTAAATGTCTGCGGTAAACTGTAATTTTGCAGTGGCATTTAATGGACTATAGTAATTTCAGAGGTAAGAAACAGGTTTTTTTTGTTTTTTGTTTTTTGAGCCAGCTTTTGGAAAATAAATGATTGCTACGTGGGTGAGATGTTTATTTCTCATTTTTATAGTATTTTGCCAATGGTGCTTTAATATAATGTTTCCCATAAGTATATGATATAAAAATACTTATATATGGGTTTTATTGCTTCTCTATCTTTATTGTTGTCTGCTGTGCTGTATGTCTTATGTGTGCATATAGTCTATTTACCTGAGGTGTCACTTTGTTATATCTCATGTACCTATTTAACGATAACAGATGCCAATAGCTAATCAGGGATTGACACTTTTAAACAATAATCTCAAAGGACTTATCTTACAGCCTCTGTCCGCTTCCCCCTTATCACTAAGTATGAGCTTCTTCAACTTTGGTCGTTGGGCACTGACTGAAAAAGCAAGCAGTGACCATCACGCCTGGTGGTGCCTTATAGGGCAGCAACAAACTGGCTCTACTTTACTCAGTCGGTGGCCATACTTTGTGAGATGTCCCAGCTCTGGTTCATGCTTAGCATCTCCTCCACTGTTCTCCGCCAGGTTGTCTTTGGTTTGCCATTCTTTCACCGTCCTTCTGGAGTCCATGAGCAGCAGAACAAAAAAATCACAGCCCATGAACATGTATAAGAGACATACAAATAATTGAGTTATGTAGGTTAAATTCTCTGCACAGTTACGTGAAGAGGGCTAGAACTGAAAATGAATGTAATGGCAGGGGAAATAATTCAAGTACAAAGTGTAATGGTAAAGGGATTGAGGGCACAGGAGAATGATAAAGGGCTTGTTTACAGTAAAGAAGCGCTGACAGCACAATGACACAGAATAAGCAACACTGGAATTTTTCTGTTATGTAATGCAGATAATTAGCAACAATAATTAGACGTTACAGTCTTTCATAAATGGGTGCTTACTTAGAACAGAACAGTAGAAATGTTATGACAAAGATCACTAATGTGGAGCTGATGGCAAGAACCAGACAAATACCAGAATAAGAGATGACAAGAACCAGACAAATACCAGAATAAGAGATGACAAGAACCAAACAAATACCAGAATAAGAGATGACAAGAACCAGACAAATACCAGAATAAGAGATGACAAGAACCAGACAAATACCAGAATAAGAGATGACAAGAACCAGACAAATACCAGAATAAGAGATGACAAGAACCAGACAAATACCAGAATAAGAGATGACAAGAACCAGACAAATACCAGAATAAGAGATGACAAGAACCAGACAAATACCAGAATAAGAGATGACAAGAACCAGACAAATACCAGAATAAGAGATGACAAGAACCAGACAAATACCAGAATAAGAGATGAGAAGAAGATGCTGGAGATGGATAGGACACACATTGAGGAAACCTGTTGATAGCATTACAAGGCAGTTCTTGTTGTGGAATCTTCAAGGTCAGATAGGCAGAGAGAGAGACCAAAAGAACACGTAGAGAAGCGAGCTGGAGACACAAGTGAAAGGGTTGAGAAGATGTATAAAGACCTGATTGGATGGAATGAACAGGAGGCATAAGTTTGTTGAAGGCTAGAATGTTGCTGAAGAATTGAAATGGTAGAGGTAGACCAAAGAACACGTGGAGAAGTCACCTGGAGACAGAAGTGAAAATTATGAGGAGGACATGGAAAGACCTTGAGGTAATGGCCAGCAACAGGAGAACTTAGCTCCCGTTTGTTGAAGACCTGTTCTCCTTCAGAAGCTGAATGTATTGATTGAATGCCTGTATTTAGGAACAGATCAAATGCTTCCTCAGAAGTTGTCTGTAGAACTATTTCAGTCTTGTGCCATGATGGTGCACTCCAGACAGTTTCATATCACCATTTCACTGTTGTCCTATTACACATTTACCATCAGCCCTTCCTCTACATCTTTTGTTCAAGGTCCTGCCATGTTTTCTTTATATTATTCACGTCTGTCTTCAGTTCTCGTCTTCATTAGTTGCTTGGTCTTCCAGTATTTCTTTTATCCTGGGGATTCTCCAGAACAGGGACTGCCCTGCAATGCTAACATCAAGTTTTTATTAATGTTTGCCTTATCCAAAGCAGGTATCTTCTCCTCCCCTCTTGTTCCATAGTGTTTGTCTAGTTTTGTCTTCAGTTCCAAATGGACTGATCTTGTCATACATCTTCGCAGGCGCCCATTTATGACAGTCTTAATTTCTTGGCCCTCATGTTTGTTCTTTAATTTTTGTGTTTATATGTCTGAAATATATTTAATTGTCTGATTTTAATTGCTGTAAATAGCTTAAGTTTTAATTCCAGTTTTTCCAGCATTATATTATTTATTTGCACGAGACTCGTAATATAAAACACATTGCTGTAGAAACCACCACTACAAGTGCACAAGAAGTAGTTTAGTGCTGGCTTCCTGGAAGAAGCTGACTGAAGTGGAGGAGCCATACTTCATAAGAAGCAAAACAGAAGAAAGAAGGAAATCTGTTTATAGAAGAAAGAAGGAAATCTGTTTATCATTGTCATTTCCATTTTTGGTCCCTGTGCAGCATAGGGCTATCACAGAGAGCCTGCCCCAGAACATTCATGTGCTCTTGCAGTAGTGGTTTGTGTTTTATATCATTTTAAAATGTGCCTCACTCTTTTTCATACAAGCACAGGTCAAGAGCTTTAGTTGCAATGGTTCACAGTTGATCAATCCCTTATTTGTAACACATTAGGATTAACACAAGTTAGCGAATCAAAAAGTTTGAAGTAGATAATCAAGTAAAGCAAAAACATGAGTATGCTGTTGTACATAGATACGTTATATGTTTGTTTGAAACTGTAATTATTTGTCTCTAATGCTGTTAATTAATTATTCGTTTTTTTACTTTAAGAAGAACAAAGAACAATGTTTAGTAAATTGGCTGCAGAGTTGTTCATATTATTATGGAATTATTCATTTCATGAGATGGAACATACACTTGGAGAGACATGGATGCCGGGTGAAATATCCACATGAACAGAGGTGGAGGATGTGACAGAGAGATAAGATGAGGATGTGTGGACATTGATGTAGCAGCTGAGGGCAGCAGTTGAAAAAAAAAAAGTGTATACACTACATCAGATCTATGAAGCTTGTAGAGAATACAAAAATACAAGGACCCTCATTTGAGTTAACTCTGTGTGGTTCCCAGAGTATCTGAGGAGGCAGACAACAAAAATAATAGAACCACTGCTGCAACTATAGACATGTCATAAGAAGTAGCTAAGACGGGGTTAAATGTGAAGCTAGCAACTTCATTGTGTAAAACTAATTGCTACAGATTGCATCACTGCAAGCGTACAGGAAGTACTTTGGCACAGGTTCACTGCTTGGGGCCACTAGCTATGGTGATTTTTCAAAAATTTGTATTGTGACTTGGGGAATTGTGGGATTGCCGTGGGTAACTACAGTAAACATATATAACTCTTGTAAACATTCCATTGAACTTGTTCATTTTGCTTTATTAATCTCATATCATAATATCATACTGCCCATTTGTATTAAAATTTTTAAAAAAGGGATAAGCCCAGTTTACTTTATTTTCTTGTTATACATTTCTTGTGTTTATTTTCCACTGAACAAGGCTATGATGACCAATACTGGGCCAGGTGTTTTCTTTGTTTGATTCATAAAAATTGCTAAGTTATTATTTTTTATTATTTGTGTTTGTTAATTTGTGATTATGGCTAAGACCTATAACTTCTCTTTTTCTGGACTATGGATAAAACCTTCTCTTTTTCTGGACTATGGATAAAACCTTTAACTTCTCTTTTTCTGGATTATGGATAAAACCAATAACTTCACTATTTGTAGATTGTGGATACAACCTACAACTTCTTTGTTTCTGAGCATGTTGCTCATTGAATAAGCATCATGTCGGTGATATTATACAAAGGAAATGTTTGCTGTTGGTTGTTAACTATATGAATAAAATGATTGATAGGATATATGAAACTGAGCATAAGCGGAAGTTTAAAACGAACAAATGTCTGATTAGCCATAATGTTATTTTGGTGATGCCAGTTAATATACTATACTTCTTTCTGAATATGCATAGTAGATGGCAGCACTGTGTCAGGAACATTTACCCACATATACAAGTATAATAGGTTGACACATTTTGAAACATTCCAACACTCTTATATTTTATACTTTTTTTTTGGGTATGCCTCATAATATTAATAGTATTTAGCCGTATGATTTTCATCTAGAGCACTTGTCATGCTTCCTGTTGTATCGCTCTGTAAAGATTTTCCTATCATCATGGTAGTTACATGAAATTGTGAGCAGTGTCACATAAAAACACAAGTAGTAAGTTGTTCATCGATTGAGTAAAATACTTTTTTTTTAAAATGTCCAGGATTTAGTACTCTTGATCATCAAAGACTTTGCTGTATGATTATGTTTCTGGGCTACGCTCAGCTGTGTCTGTGCAGACTTATCTTAACATGCTATTAATCACACGTGGTTGCTTATAAAGTCTATCCTCTGTTTTACTTCTGCGAACGTCTAACAATCCTGTCCACTTCCTTCGACTGAATAAGTTCAGTAATTTAGTGCTGACATGTCTCGTTACAGACCAGTAATATCTGTACTAACAAAAGGATCTCTGTGCTGTGCTCACTCCTCTTGAGTTTTGGCATTGTGTGTTGAGGGGTTCACTCCAAGTTCTTGTCTCTTGTACGGTAAAGGATCCCGTTACATGCCCAGTGAACATAAACAGACTCAGCAGGAGAAATCAAAGTCTTATCTTTCAGTTCCGAACAGGACACACCAGAGTCAATAGCCATCTAAACCGTATCAACCCTCAGCACCTACCCATGTGTAGACACTGCTCTCATCCCTATGAAACAACCAGACACCTCCTCATGGAGTGTCCATCACTCACAAATGCCAGGAAAAAACTTTTACAGACACCTCTGACAGTCACCAACTCACTATACGGAACGTTAAAACAACTGCAGAAAACCTGCACTTTTTTAAGAATGGCATTGGGCTGCCAAGAGTAGATATGCTCAACAGCATGGGATATCAACAACAACAACAACATGCCCAGTGAGGCATATTGGGAATATGGTGTTAGGCCTTTATTTTCTTGACCATCGGCACACTAGGGGTGATGTGGTCAGCTTGACGCAGGCCACCACAACCTTCCCAGAGTTGTTCTGGTACCCAATTCATGAGGCTAGGTCGACCCCAGAGCCGTTTGCAGTCTAAAAAGTCCCACCTCAACTGGGGATCAAACCATGGACCACCGAGATAGGAAGCCAGTGCACTGACCACTGCACTAACGTGGCTCCGTCTCTTGTTGTATCATTGGATAAATGCATAGAATACTTTGATCAGTCTAAATGGGAGCCGCGCTAGCGTAGTGGTTACAACACCGCTCTGGCGACCGGGTGATCCAGGATCAAACCCGGGCGACGGCATTTGAGGATTTTTTGTCGACCGGGATTTAGACTGGATTAACTCAAGACCTGGTGAGAACATTTGAAGAAGTGTCGTCAACCAGGGATTGGCGGCTCCTGAGCCGACCAGCTCTAATGGGTACCTCCGAAATCAGCGAGTATCTACCTGAATGGTGAGGGACACCTGTCTCTGTACAAGAAAAAAAGGGATACTCACGTAAAATCAATGTCAGGTTAGACATTAATAATAACCTGAGATTTCGCCTCGAGTATTAGCTGGCGTACGAAAAAAAAAAAATCAGTCTAAACGGTGGCATTTTCTGTCTGTTATTATGATACATTGAATTCTTTGACTCATCTGAACACTGGACTTAACTTCTGCTACCTCATCAGTTGTAAAATGGGGCTTTTGATACAGGAATTTTCCTTATAGGATCAAAAGATGACCTACATAGGATAGTCCTCCTCGGGATGCAACATCAATCTCCTGGCTACACTGCTGGTCTGTGAAAGAGAGAGCTCCAGCTTAACTCAAGACCTTTGTTAAATACCTAACCTCTTGAACAATCTAGTAGGTGGTCATTTTCAAATTTCAAACTTAACATTCATTTCAGTGAAAGTACTTATTTTTGCCCGTGACGTCTTGCAGAAAGACTGGCGTTTATAATAAACTACTGCTCCAATATTGATACTGTTTCTCTCCTGCCTGTAATTATCTGACCAGTTGTAACTGTATGTAAACTTGATTAGTCAAAGTCTGCAATATTCACTGATCAGTAGGGTCAAAGTCTGCAGTATTCATTGATCAATAGGGTCAAAGTCTGCAGTATTCATTGATCAATGTTTCATGTTCACAGTTTAAGTAATGAATTTATGGTACAAATAATTTTCCTGTTCTAACTGGCTTTTAACTATAATTGTTCTGGGTTATAAACCTTTGTGACCATTTTTCTTTGTCGTTTGTCAGATCAGTACCGAGTTCGATCCCAGTACAGGGAATACAATTTATGAATTTTTTTTTTCAGAACCAGTCATACTTCCCCCCTGATCTCCTGGGTAGTGAGATCGGATGCCTAGCATTCTCGGATAAGGAAAAAAAAATAGGAAGTCCTGTGTGCAAGTTGCGCACGTTAAACATCCCTCGGCAGTTGTAAAGAGTAGGCCACGGTAAAATAATTTTTTTTTTAAATTATGAAACCTACCCACCATAAGAATATTTATAGAATGTCATGTGATTCCTGTAAACACACATTGGGAAACGTGCTGGTGCTGTGGAGTTTATGCACTGTACTGAGATCCTTCTTGTGTGATCTAGGGTAGGAGATCGGAGCACTGATGGAGTTGTTTATGTGCAATGAAGATGATCTTTAAAACCAAACCAAACCAGATCATTCCATCAGGGCTTTACTAACTGCTGTAAAGTCTGCCTCTCCCAGGTGTCTGTAATTGTTTTGGATCATCTCTTTGTGTAATCTGTTCCCTTTGTGAATAACTGTGTTAGAATGTCTTTTCCCATTTCAGTAAACTTACTTGATCTTTTCTAGTCTTGCATTATATCTTCAAACTTCTTTGCATCCTCGCAGAAGTCCACTCACCAGCAAATGCCCACATGCATGAATTTTCATCCTCACCATTACTAATGATTTTTTTTAATGACTGAAGTTTATTATATTTCACATTTGGTCTGTCATTTGAGTGACATTTGTAATGTGGTTTTTAGAGAATATCTGTACAAGAGCATTAGTCATAAATGTGCATGTGGTTTGCCATACTTCTTTTGACCATTTTTTTCATGAAATTTGTTCTCTAGTTAGCATGGAGTGTTGTTATTTTAAATTATTTTTTGTTTGTTTTGGTGATATGTAGATAGGCTTGGAATTGTGGAACTGTTATTGTTAATATTATATTTCATATATAAAATTTGTTTTTACCAAAATTTCCCAGTAGCTTCGTTTGACCCAAGTAAAAGTTTTTTTAAGTTACTCAAAAGCACACAGGCAATCATGAAGCTTAATTTTTGGTCAATTTTAAGGGGAGGTTTCACCCATATTTTGGCATTTTGTTTAAAAATTATCATTTTTGCAATATTGATGCTACAGTTTAGTGTCACCATTTTTCTACCTAACGCTATGTTTTTTATTGCAGTTTTCAGCTTAAAAATATTTAAAATTAATTTTTCAAATATGTATGTTCAGCCACAAATCAGCTAATTATATATGCAAAAAAATTATTTTGTTATAACTTTTTTATTTATTAACATATTTTAATAATTTTTTCGGTATTTAGTCCAGCCAAGGCATTAGATTAAATTTTTTAACAGTTATAAGCCTTAAACATAAAATAAAATTTCATTGGCTGAAACTTCTCATGAGGGTCAAAGATCGCCAGCTTCAACCAATCAGAATCAAGCTTACATCAAAATAGGCATGCTTGTATGTTTATACTGAATCGTGCTTCCTGTCAATTTCGAAGTGGAATTTGCGATTATGGTTAGATTTATAGTGATTTCTTATTTAATAAAATGGATTGTGTTAATAAATCAACAGCATCATGTAAAAGAAGGAAGGATAGGCCCATTAAGAGGAAATTTAGAGGTAACAGGTATTCTGGTTCCATGAAACTACCGAAAATCACGGCTAGGCCTACATGTCAGACAAATGAAATATCATTCTGTAAATTAAATAGTGTTACTTCTACAGCTGTGAAACACACTGATCCTGAAACTATTGAAGGATACAGAATTATCAGCATTGAAAGCGTCTTGCAGTTTGTTAAACAGTTCCCATGTCCATTATATGTAGTGATGGAAGATCAAGTAAAGAAATCAAGACTTGAGATGGCCTCAGCTGCCATGACAAGGCTGAATGTGATCTGGAAAAGTAACATCAGTTTTCCTGTGAAGATCAAATTATACAAATCACTTGTATTATCTATTCTCTTGTATGGGTGTGAGGGCTGGACACTCACTGCAGATACGGAGCGAAGGATTCAGGCTTTCAAGCATAAATGTTATAGAAGAATTTAGCGCATTTGCTATAAAGAGCGCAAAACAAATGTCTATGTTAGAGAGAAGATAAACACCTATGCAGGCCACCAAGAACCACTTTTGTCAGTAGTGAAAGGTCGAAAGCTTGCCTGGTTTGGGCATGTAACTCGTCATGACTCCATGTCTGCTGATGCTTCCACCATGGCACCCCTACGACCCATGACGGGTTACGGGTTGAGATGATGATGATGTCCAAAGTGTTTAACATCACCTGTCACTACGAGCAGTGAGCAGAATCAGTTTACAGAGTCTTTATACACAGTGAATGAGACTCACTATGGCCTGTCAAGTTCATTTACTTTCACTTGTTTATAAAGAAATACAAAACAGATGAAGAATTTGCAGTGTGGATGAAGGTCACAAATCAATGCCAAAAAAATCTGATGAAATCAAATGGAATGATTAATATTTTTAGAAGATCTGAGGAAAAACATGGTTTGAAGTATGTAAAATATCTTGGAGATGGGGATTCAAAAAGTTTTAAATCTGTTGCCGAGGCAAAGCCACAATGTATCCTGGACTTCAAATCGAAAAATTAGAATGCTGCGGCCATGTTCAGAAACGAATGGGACGACGTCTCCTTGATAAAGTTGCAGAATGTAAAGGCAAGCAGAATGAAGAAGATGGGAAAAAGTATAAGGGTATTGGAAATTTTGGAAGATTAACAAAGAGTGCTATTATGAGAATACAAGGTCATTACAGTGCCGCAATAAGAGGAAATATTGGTTCAATTTCCAATATGAAAAAAAGCATAATGGCCATTCTCAAGCACGGTGCTGGAGATCTGGAGATTGGTGCCCAAAGGATATAAACAAGGCTAACAAAAACAGGCTGCCTAAATTTGTCATTAAAGAAATTCAGCCTGTCTTTGATGAATTGTCTTCAGACTTCTTGTTGTCAAAATGTCTTCATGGAGGAACACAGAACTCTAATGAGTCTTTCCACAATCTGATCTGCAACAGATGTCCCAAAGCAGCATTTGTAGGAAGAGACAGATTAGAACTTTCAGTTTATGATGCTTTGATAGTTTTCAATGATGGAGAACTTGGGAGAAGAGGAATTTTTGAAAATCTTGGTCTATCTTTTGGGAAATACTGCTTCAAAGGATTTTCTGGTTTTGACGCGGCATGGGTCTCTGCTTCCCTAAGATTATATGATATGAAAAAAGCAGAATACAGGCACAGAAAATCTTTCCTGGATTATAAGAATACCAACAAAGAGAATGGATATGCAATTGGTGGATTCTAATGTGAGTATGACTATTTTAAGGCATGTTTTCTCTGTATTTTGCTTATTTCTACGATATTGTTTTTCAGCAATTTTGATGACATCATGTCAGGATTACTCAAAAAGTTGTAAAGCTAAAGGCTTTAAACTTTGTATACTGTAATATCATACTATAGTGCTTGTCCCCTGCTAATTTTAAAAGTATAAACCTGTAACTTTTTGATCAGTGAATTTTTAAAGTATCTCTACCCTGTATTTTTATCAAGAAAAATGGGTCTAATTTTTGAAAATTCATAAAACATCACTCGGACAGTTTATGAAAATGAAACTAGAAGGGAGTCTTGAGAATGCTGTGATCTATGTGCAAGCCAAATTCCAATGTCCTATCTTTGTAAATAAAGTGTGCATCTTGACACAAAAAAGTTTCTATTTTTAGTAACAATATGCAAAGTGCTGTGATATGTGTTGCTATTACTAACCTTTGTTGTGCTGTGATATGTGTTGCTATTACTTACCTTTGTTGTGCTGTGATATGTGTTGCTATTAACTTGCCTTTGTTGTGCTGTGATATGTGTTGCTATTACTTACATTTTGTTGTGCTGTGATATGTGTTGTTATTAACTTGCCTTTGTTGTGCTGTGATATGTTTTGCTATTACTTACCTTTGTTGTGCTGTGATATGTGTTGCTGTTACTTACCTTTGTTGTACTGTGATGTGGGTTGCTATTACTTGCCTTTGTTGTGCTGTGATATGTGTTGCTATTACTTACCTTTGTTGTGCTGTGATATGTGTTGCTATTAACTTGCCTTTGTTGTGCTGTGATATGTGTTGCTATTACTTACCTTTTGTTGTGCTGTGATATGTGTTGTTATTAACTTGCCTTTGTTGTGCTGTGATATGTTTTGCTATTACTTACCTTTGTTGTGCTGTGATATGTGTGGCTATTACTGACCTTTCTTGTGCTGTGATATGTGTTGCTATTACTTGCCTTTGTTGTGCTGTGATATGTGTTGCTATCACTTGCCTTTGTTGTGCTGTGATATGTGTTGCTATTACTTGCTTTTGTTGTGCTGTGATATATGTTGCTATTACTTGCCTTTGTTGTGCTGTGATATGTGTGACTGTTGCTTGCCTTTCTTGTGCTGTGATATGTGTGGCTATTACTGACCTTTCTTGTGCTGTGATATGTGTGGCTATTACTGGCCTTTCTTGTGATGTGATATGTGTTGCTATTACTTACCTTTCTTGTGCTGTGATATGTGTTGCTATTACTTACCTTTCTTATGCTGTGATATGTGTGGTTATTACTGACCTTTCTTGTGCTGTGCTATTACTTACCTTTCTTCAACTGTGATACATGTGTGTGTTGCTTGCCTTTCTTCAGCTGTTACACTTGCAGCTATTGCTTTCTGTGATTATTAAGATCTGGCTGTTTTCTTGTGTGGCTTGTTAAAATCATTCTGTGTTGTCAGTAGCAAACTTTTGCTTGAAGAGTTTTTTCTGTTATTTATATACAGTTCTTTGTTTGTAAAGGCTAAGCTATTTTATGTTTGTGAATTTTAATAGTTTTAAAATTCTATTTATACTACTTAGATGCTGGTGTTTCATGGGATACACGCATAGAAAAACCAGTTAATAGCATAACAAGGCAGTTCCTTCTTCTAGATTCCCCGGAGTAAGAGAAAAAGAGGGGGATCAAAAAGCACATGGAGAAGGAAGTCAGACATTGACATGAAGAGAATAAAAAAAAGTCATTGAAAAATCATGAACAGAAAGCACATAACAGGAAGGCTTGTTGTGTATCTGATAAGGGCCTATGCTCCAGGGGGAACTGACGTGTAATGAGTTATACGATCACTATTAGGTATCACAAGAAATAACAATTTTAAAAAGACTTTCTTTTATCAGTCCACAGGCAGCCCTCTTCACTATTTACGCATAGTGTTTCATCGGGAAATGCATTAAAAATTTTTGTTAAAGTGTAGTGACTTACAGATGTTAGTCATGGACAGTGGCAACAACCCACAAGGGCCAGATCATAACCTCAGAAATTAGGTATTTGAGGAAGGGGGTTGAAGTGACAAGAAGGGACAAGGTCCACAACCAGACGATATATCATGGCCTCAAAACCTAGCCCCTGCCGACCTGAGTGGAACAGTCCCAGTTGCAATGGTTTGGTCATGTCTGCAGAATGGGAGAAGACCAGCTACCACAACAGACATGGCAAACCACAAGCCAAGAATCCAGACCTTCAGCTCGACCAAGAGTTGACTGGGTGGACAACATCAAACAATGTCTAAAGGATTGAGAACTGGGCTGGAATCAGACATAAAGACAAACCGCTGATAGGATAGCTTGGCGCTAGCTATGGCTAACCTCTACACCCCAGGGGAGAAGAGGGACAACTAAGTAAGTAAAAGTGAAGTGGCCCTTGACAAGATTTCATATTTCTTCAAGATTTTATATTGCTTTTATCCGTGGATTCGGGAGCCGCGCTGGTGTAATGGCTTCGGTGTTGTACTGGCGACCAGGTGTTCATGGTTCAAACCCGGGCGTCGGCGTTTGAAGAAATGTTTACGGCCGGAAATTTGACTGAATAGCCTGAACGGCTCCTGTGATAAACCCTCTGTGGATGGGAAGGAGCAAAGCTCCTGACCGGGTTGGAAGGAAAGTCCTCAGGTTCCCCAGCCTCGCAATGACATGTCATTGGGCCGAAGGGCTGAAAGCCCAAGTGCTGCTGGTTAAGGAAAAAAAAAAAAAAAAAAAATCCGTGGATTCTTTTATTCATTGATGCTGTTATCCTATGCACATTAGCCTTTGGCATCCTTATGATCTGAAATCACAGCTTCTGCTATTGAAGGTTACTGAACGAACGAACAAACTTTATTTTCAAAGGGTTAAGAATTGGGCACGCAGGCCCGTCTGAAATTCTGCCCTTCCTCTCTCTCTCATCATGTATACTAATATCCTTTCATCCTCACACTGATGGCATTTTAGTGGGATTCCTGTTTGTGAACTGATCAAGCTATCAGTTTCTGCCTCTCGTTATATGCTGTTGTTACCAGGTTTTATTTCTACCATTTCCAGACTTTATTTTTAAGTCTGTGAATGTAGTTGACGTATGATGTTTTTCCTACAAACTGTAAATTGCTTTTATTTCTGTCTCTGTCTCTGTCTGTGTCTGTAGGTAGTTGATGCAGGATGTTATTCCTACACTTCCCTAATGTTTTTTTATTGACACCATCTCATGGTGTTTGTAGTTGATTGTTCGTGTTATTCCAACCACTGACAAATGTCTTTTCTCTTTCATATATCTGTAGTTGGTGTGTGATGCTATTCCTACTACTAACTTTTAGATGATGTGAGGGATTTTCCTAACACCAACTGTCATTTGTTGTGTGGTGTTATTCCCACCACCAATTGTCAGATGATATACAGCGTTTTTCCTGGGAATTGTCAGATGTTGTGTAGTGTTATCCCCACCACCAACTGACAGATGGTGTGTCAGATTTCATTCTTCTTTCACTTTGTCCCTGTAGGAAGTTGATCATGTTGTTGTCTCCACACTTACCCAAATGTCTTTTCTTTAGCTCCATCTCTCTGTTTAGTAAGTAAATAGTTTATGATATTGTCTGTATAGCCCATAGAATATAGCTCATGCCATATCCTATGTTTGACTTTTTAACATAATCACCTTCAACATCATTATGAGCATATCACGGAAAACTACCTGATTAGAGATTACAAGCAGTCACCGCAGGTAAACGTTTTCTCACCATGCAAGCTTGACATGTCTAAATAATATTGATTGTTATGTGCTTACAGTATCCATAGTTTTTTTGTCTCTTCTCCTAGCTCATTACAAGCCATGACCCAAGACAAAGACACACACAGAGCCTCTAACACTCACACGTACACACAGACTTACATACACATAAACACGTACTCTCTCAACAATGAAAGAGCAGCTCATCAAGAATTACAAGCTGAGATAGACACACAAACACAGTCTCAAACACTCACATGCACACACAGACAGGAATACATATAAACATGTACTCTCACAACACAGATGCAGCAGGTTAAACTGTGAGACCAGAATTGGCAAGAGAACTAATTCCTTAACCAAAGTCCAACAGATATAGAACTCAAGCCTAAAGAACCAATGATGGAGATAACCGACCAGGAAGGACAATGTTCTTGTGTGCTGTAGACATCAGTATTCTATGACCTAAGTGACCAATACTGTTAGCCTGGTATAAGAAATGAATACATTTTTCTGGGGGGTATTGTTGACACTTGACAACAGGGGAGACAAGAATTTAAACAAGGGAAATTATTTCATTATTTTTATTTGTTAAAGGCAAAGTAATGCTTCATTCAGCAAATGAGCTATAAGCATAACATCCTGAATAGATTTATAAGCGTTCAAGAGACAGACATAAAAAGAAGGGGTGGGGGACCATGGAACTGCAATAACGATCATTTCCTTTTCTACTCCTCATGGAGCATGGGGTGACAACTACATTGGTCCCTTTCCAGGTAGCCTGCATCAAGCATTTATCTGCCCATGTTTCAGTAGAAATTGTTTTTTTATTACATGGTGAAGTTTCCAGTCCCATGCAGAACTACATATTAATTGGCTATTATTTCCTTGCTACTTTGGGCTACCTGGTAAGCATGTGGTTTTTATCATTATATTGTAATGAATTTATAATCCCAGTCTGGCAACTCTGTTGATGCAATCAAATACATACAATTTTGTTTATTCTATATTAACTTTTTGTTTTGTCTTTTGAATGCTGGCATTTTCTATCGCTGTATATAGGGGAATATTGCCATGATTTCTAATTCTGGATTTAGGAATTGTACAACTACACAATAATGACGCTATATTTGACGTGAATAAAAGTAGAACATTATATAATAAATCTTTTTAACAACTTGGTTTTAAAAGTTGCTCCAGGCATCCAGAATTACACACTTGCAGTGTGCTTTTCTGTGGCCTAGTTTAAGATGGGAAATAAACAAACACATATACAGACGTAACACACGGAGAAGAGAACTGGAGACAGAAATAAAAAGAGATAGGACAACATGAAAAAGGGACCTCAAGCTGATAGTGCGGATAGGTGGACTTGGCATAGTTTGTTGAAGGTCTATGCTTCATAGGTGAATGGTAGTGACTTAATACACCCAGACTTAAGAAATTATGTTGATGGACGCTTTATTTTTATTTATTTATGTGGCAGGGGGCTGGGGCAGAAAACTTGGTAAGAAAGAAACAAAAAAAACTGAATCAGTGGAATGTTCAACTCAAAATGATAATCATACTGATTATTGAGAAAATTTTGTGATATTAGTTTTTGAGTATTATTTTTAAAATTGTGGGCAATTAGACATGGCAAATATTGGGTGGTTAGTAGCCCAGTGTAACTAGTAGCCCATGTTGGTAGCCCTGTGTAGTTAGTAGCCCAGTGTAACTAGGAGCCTCTGTGTAGCTAGTAGCCTTGGTTAGATAGTAGCCCAGGTTAGTTAGTAGCCCTGTGTAGCTAGTACCCCTGGTTAGCAACCCTGTGTAGCTAGTAGTCCAGGTTAGTAGCCCTGTGTAGCTGTAGCTCAGGTTAGTAGCCTTGTGTAGCTAGTAGCCCAGGTTAGTAGCCATGTAAAGCTAGTAGCCCTGCGTAGCTAGTAGCACAGGTTAGTAGCCCAGTGTAGCTAGTAGCACTGCACAGGTTAGTAGCCCTGCATAGCTAGTACTAGTAGCCTAGATTAGTAGCCATGTGTAGCTAGTAACCCTGTGTAACTAGTACTAGTAGCCCAGGTTAGTAGCTATGTGTAGCTAGTAGCCCTGTGTAACTAGGAGCCCTGCGTAGCTAATACTAGTAGCTCAGGTTAGTAGCTTTGTAGCCCTGTGTAACTAGTAGCCTAGGTTATTAGTCATGTGTAGCTAGTAGCTGTGTGTAGCCCAGGTTAGTAGCCATGTGTAACTAGTAGCCCTGTGTAGCTAGTAGCCCCGGTTAGTAGTCATGTGTAGCTTGTAGCCCTGCATAGCTAGTACTAGTAGCCCAGGTTAGTAGTCATGTGTAGCTTGTAGCCCTGTGTAACTAGTAGCCCAGGTTAGTAGCCCTGTGTAGCTAGTACTAGTAGCCCAGGTTAGTAGCCCGGTGTAGCTAGTACTAGTAGCCCTGCGTAGCTATTATTAGTAGCCCTGCATAGCTAGTACTAGTAGCCCATGTTAGTAGTCATGTGTAGCTAGTAGCCCTGCATAGCTAGTATTAGTAGCCCTGTGTAGCTAGTACTAGTAGCCCATGTTAGTAGTCTTGTGTAGCTAGTAGCCCTGCATAGCTAGTATTAGTAGCCCTGCGTAGCTAGTACTAGTAGCCCAGGTTAGTAGCCATGCATAGCTAGTACTAGTAGCCCAGGTTAGTAGCCTTGCGTAGCTAGTACTAGTAGCCCTGCTTAGCTAGTACTAGTAGCCCATGTTAGTAGCCCTGCATAGCTAGTACTAGTAGCCCAGGTTAGTAGCCCTGCATAGCTAGTACTAGTAGCCCAGGTTATTAGCCCTGTGTAGCTAGTACTAGTAGCCCAGGTTAGTAGCCTGGTGTAGCTAGTAGTCCAAGTTAGTAGCCTGATGTAGCTAGTAGCCCAAGTTAGTAGCATGGTGTAGCTAGTAGCCCAAGTTAGTAGTCTGGTGTAGCTAGTAGCCCACGTTAGTAGCTAGTAGCCTGGTGTAGCTAGTAGCCCAGGTTAGTAGCCTAGTGTAGCTGTTTAGTGTTGTTCGTCCATCACAGGTGATGAAGACCACTCTGTTCATCCAATTATTAGGATGTTAGGATAGTCTATGAGTACGAAGGTGACTGATGAGCCCGATGCGGGCCTGGAAGAATCTCGGACAGTGTGGGCAGGGAATGTTTGCTTCATGAGAAGGTTTTATTTCACGATCTTTTCTAGCTTGTCTCCGCTGTTCCGCTGCTGTTCTTCTGGAAGATTCGCATGCCACTGCACCTTTACGAAGAGATGTGCGCCAGGCAGTTCGGTCTTGCGCAGCAGCTTCCCATGTGTCTGGGTTTATGTCAAAGGTTTTTAATGAAGCCTTAAGCGTGTCTTTGAAGCGCTTTTTCTGGCCACCATGGGAGCGTCTACCCTTCTGCATCTCACCATAAAAGAGTATCTTTGGCAGTCGATGGTCTGGCATGCGGACTACATGACCTGCCCAGCGAATCTGTGACTGCATCAGAATAGTATCGATGCTAGGGATACCAGCTCTGTCAATAACGGCGGTATCCGGGATCTTGTCTTGCCATTTGATGTTCATTATCTTCCTGAGACAGACTGTATGGAAGTGGTTGAGCTTTTTTACGTGGCGCCTGTATACAGTCCATGTTTCACATGCATAAAGCAGCACTGGAAGCACTGCAGCTCTGTATACCTTCAGCTTTGTCTGTAGACTAATGCCACTTCGATGCCAAACGTTGATGTATAGTCTGCCAAATGTGCTGCTGGCTTTGGAGATCCTGGTGTTCACCTCATCATCAATGACGATGTTCTGGGATAGTGTACTACCAAGGTATGTGAACCTGTTCACAACATTCAGTTTCTCACCATTTACCTTGATGACTGGCTCAGTATAAATTGTGCCAGGAGCTGGTTGGTACATGATTTCTGTTTTCCCCGTGTTGATGGTAAGCCCAAAGTTGGAGCAGGCTTCGGAGAATCTATCAACGCTACGCTGCAGATCAGCCTCTGAGCCAGCACTGAGGGCACAATCGTCAGCAAACAGAAGATCCCTGATGGTGTGTGATTTGACCTTGGTTTTTGCTTGAAGCCTCCTAAGGTTAAACAATTTTCCATCAATACGATATCTGATGTCGATTCCTGTGTCCCCGTCTCTGAAAGCATCAGTCAGCATAGCAGAAAACATGATACTGAAAAGAGTCGGTGCAAGTACACACCCTTGTTTAACTCCATTTGAGACTGGGAAAGGCTCCGATAGCTCACCGTTTTCTTGAACTCTAGCCTGCATTCCATCATGCAGCTGCTGCACTATTGAGATAAATTTCTTTGGGCAGCCGTATTTTGCCATGATCTTC
Source organism: Oreohelix idahoensis (assembly GCA_024509875.1). Lineage (NCBI taxonomy): Eukaryota > Metazoa > Mollusca > Gastropoda > Stylommatophora > Oreohelicidae > Oreohelix > Oreohelix idahoensis. The sequence goes on along the minus strand of JAMPIV010001843.1, from coordinate 1,010,652 downwards.
CATAGACCCTCTCTACTGACCGTGTCAAACGCCTTTGTCAAGTCGATGAAAGCTGTGTACAGGTCACAGTGCTGTTCTTGGCATTTTTCTTGAAGCTGTCTTGCAGCGAACACCATATCGGTGGTTCCACGTTTTTTCCGGAATCCACACTGACTTTCAGGTAGAAGACCTTTGTCAAGATGAGCCGTAAGGCGATTAAGAAGGATTCTGGCAAATATCTTCCCAGCGATTGATAGTAGTGAGATGCCTCGATGATTGTTACAGTCTTGGCGATTACCTTTACGTTTATAAAGATGTATAATTGACGCATCCTTGAGATTGTGTGGGATGGTTTCACTCTGCCACATTTGCTGGAAGATCATGTGAAGTTTCTCTATCAGAACTGTACCGCCATCTTTATAGACCTCAACAGGAATTGAATCGGAGCCGGGGGCCTTTCCACTAGAAAGTTGACGAATCGCTTTTTGGGTCTCCTCAAAAGTCGGTATATCATCTAGTGCTTCATTTATAGGAATTTGGGGCAGTCGGTTGATGGCTTCATCGTTAATAGATGATGGCTGGTTCAGAATATTATTAAAGTGTTCGACCCAGCGTTGGAGAATTTTTTCCTTGTCTGTAATTAGTGTTTTTCCATCTGCATTAAGGAGGGGAAATGATCCTGATGATGTTGGACCATAGACCGCTTTGAGTGCATGGTAAAAATTTTTCAAGTCATGGCTGTCAGCAAAGCCTTGGAGCTCATCTGCTTTATTACTCAGCCATGAATCCCGCATATGGCGTAGTTTATGTTGGACGATTCTACGCATGTTGTTGAAAGCGTCTTTTACTTCTTGGATGTAGATTTTGGATCATTTAAATATGCTTTATGGAGATGGTGTTTCTCAGCCAACATCTTCTTTATATCATCTGAGTTCTCATCAAACCAGTCATTTTGTTTCTTGATGGCGGGACCCAGGACCTCTGTAGCAGTGTTGTAGATCTGCTCGCTTAGGGCTGTCCAATTTGTTTCCGCACTTTGGCCGTCTAACGAGATAGATTTGAGACGGTCTTCTAGGGTGTCAGTGAATGACTGTTTAATTTTTGTCTTCTTTAGTTTGGTAATATCCAGCCTTTTTTGAGTTTTCTTTCCCTGAGGGCGCCTGGCAGGTTGGATACGAATTTTAAGTTTAGACACAATGAGGCGATGATCAGTCCAGCGTTCGGCACCACACATGGACTTGGTCACCCGAACATCTTGCCTTTCCTTCTTCCTAACAATTACATAGTCAATTAGGTGCCAATGCTTCGAGCGAGGGTGCATCCAGGAGGTCCTGTTGCGGATAGGAAGTCGAAAAATGGTGTTGGTGACAAGGAGGTTATGTTCTGCGCAAGTCTGGAGGAGAAGAAGTCCATTGCTGTTACAGCGACCCACACCGTACTTTCCGATAGTGCCATTCCAGGAGATGTTATCTGAGCCTACTCTTGCATTAAAGTCACCAAGAATAATAAGCTTATCTGCTTTGGGAACTGATGCAATGACTGCATGTAGTTCTTCGTAAAACTTATCCTTGACATCATCCTGGTTTGTCATAGTTGGTGCATACGCGCTAATGATGGTGGCATGTTTCCTTCCATAAAGCAGCGGGATCTTGACCGTCATGAGACGGTCATTTATTCCATTTGGGGGCTCCGCTAGCTTGCCAATAATTGCTGTTTTGATTGCAAATCCAACCCCTGCTTCTCGTCTTTCTTCAGTTCCTCTTCCGCTCCAATAGAATGTATAACCTGCACCATTTTCGCAAAGTTGGCCCTCGCCTGCAAGTCGAGTTTCACTCAGTGCTGCTATGTCAATGTTGTATCTGGCCAGTTCTCTCCCAATCAGGGCAGTTCGCCTCTCGGGTCTGTTTGTGTTGAAGTCTTTGTCGAGTAGAGTGCGCACATTCCATGCGCCTAGAATGAGGGGGGAAAATCTGTCCTTTCTTTTTCTTATGTGTCGCCCGCTGAAGTAGGGTACCCACCAACCGCGGTAAGCTGGTTAGGTAATGGTGGAGCAGGCAATGTTTAGGGCACCTTTTCTAGCCCCTTCCTCATGCCATGGAGGTGAGCAGTGCTTTCCTAAAGAGGGTTGCTCAGTCACTCAGGGGGCTGCCGAATCCCACTGCTGCTCCGATCAGTGGAAGACGACCATATGGCCTGAGCCGCCTGTGTGTAGGTCTGCGACTACGACTGCCAGCGCACCCACGCCTGCCGCTTCGCCGCTCGCCCATCGCCACAGGACTTGTTGTGAGTGGATGGATGAGTGGATGAAAGAGTGACTTGCGCAGTGATTTGGTTTAAAGTGAGGATAATAATAATAGATAATAGCCCCTTCAGTCATAACTGACTATGGGAATGCGCCCCTGAGGTGGCAGCCCTCAGCTGCTTATTTTCCTGGTGCTCCTTTCGACGTTTTCTCCTCACCTCTGCTTCTTGTGTGAGCCTCTCTTCGCCCAATCTGAGGTGGTGCCGTAAATAGCATCGCCACTTATTGCGATCGGCAGCTTCATCCTCCCATGTTGCTGGATCCATGTCCAGTGCCCTCATATCTCTCTTGCACACATCTTTGAACCTCAGCTGTGGTCGCCCAACTGTTCTCTTGCCATCTGCTAATTGTCCGTAGAAGATATCTTTTGGGATGCGACCATCTTCCATGCGGCGAACATGGCCAAGCCAGCGAAGTCTGCGCTGTCTAAGCAGCGTATACATACTTTGAAGGCCAGCACGTGACAACACCTCGACATTTGTCACTTTATCTTTCCACGAGATGCCGAGGATGCGGCGCAGACACCGCAAATGGAAGGTATTGAGCCTTCTTTCTTGCTTAGCATAGGTCGTCCAGGTCTCGCTGCCATATAGGAGTGTGCTGGTGACGCAGGCATTATATACCGCAGCTTTGGTCTTCATTGTGAGTTTAGAGTTTCCCCAAACACGCGATGTGAGGCGGGCAAAGGTAGCTGCAGCTTTGCCAATGCGGCTGTCGATTTCTGTATCCAGTGAGAGTTTGTCATTGATGGTAGACCCTAGGTATGTGAAGTGGTGCACTACTGCCAATTCATAGTTATCGATAGTGATAACTGGTGCAGCACCCACATCCTGACTCAGCACATTCGTTTTCTTTAGACTTATTGTGAGGCCAAAGTCCTTGCATGCTTTAGTGAAGCGATTCATCAAGCTCTGAAGCTCCTGTTGGCTTTGAGTGACGACTGCAGCATCATCAGCGAACAACAAGTCTCTTATAGTGACCCTTCTGATTTTTGTTTTTGCCTTCAGCCTTGAAAGATTAAACAGACGGCCATCTGACCTAGTGTGAAGGCATATTCCTTCAGTTGCATCTCTGAATGCATGTTTCAAGAGTAAGGCAAAGAAGATTCCGAAGAGGGTCGGAGCCAGAACACAGCCTTGTTTAACGCCACTTCGTATATCAAAGGGCTGTGACGTGCTTCCAGCATATTGGACTGTTCCCTTCATGTCGTCATGGAATGACTTTATCATTTCCAGCATTTTAGAAGGGCAGCCTATTTTCAGGAGGATTTTAAAGAGTCCATCCCTACTAACCAGGTCGAATGCTTTTGTGAGGTCTATAAAGGCGATATATAATGGTCTTTTCTGCTCTCTTGATTTTTCCTGAAGCTGGCGGAGAGAGAAGATCATGTCTGTTGTTGATCTGCCAGCTCGGAATCCACACTGTGCCTCTGGATATATGCGCTCAGCTAACTTGTGTAGTCGCATTAAGATGACTTTGGCAAAAACCTTACCAACAATACTAAGAAGAGAGATGCCTCTGTAGTTATTGCAATCACTTCTGTCTCCTTTATTTTTATACAGTGTTACAATCTTGGCATCTCGCATGTCTTGAGGAATAGTTGTCCTTCCCAGCACTGGCACAGCATCCTATGCAGGGGATGTAATAGCGTGCTCTTACAGCATTTGATTAAATCAGGAGGAATCCCATCACTGCCTGGTGCTTTGCCAGAGGCCAAGCTATCAATGGCCTTACTGAGTTCCTCTAATGTTGGTTCGGCATCCAGCTCCTCCATAGTTGGCAGACTATTGACAGCATCAAGGGCTGCAGGCGTAACGGTATTGTCTCTAGCGTAAAGCTCAGAGTAGTGCTCGACCCACCTCTCCATCTGCTTACCCTTATCGGTTAACTTCTCTCCGCTGATGGTTTTTAGCGGTGCCGTCTTACTTTTATGGGGGCCAAGGGCTTTCTTTATACCGTCATACATTTGTCTAATGGTGCCTGTTTGCGCTGCGATCTGGATGCTCTCACTGAGCTGGAGCCAATAGTCATTTGCACAGCGTCGAGCAGTTTGTTGAACTTTGCTTCTCGTAGCCCTCAGGATCTGTAGAGTTCTGGCACTCGGTGAACGTTTGTATTCATTCATAGCACTGCGCTTAGCTTCGATAACAGGTGCCATCACATCTGATGAAGCGTCAAACCAGTCATTTGACTTTGCTGTTTTCTTACCAAAGGTGGCAAGTGCAGTACTTTGAATGGTGTTCCGTAGATGCTCCCAGTTCTCTGTAATAGTATCACCATGCTGAGGGCTACTGAGCACTTTCTTGAAGGTCGCAGTGAATTGAGCGATCATGAAAGGGTCTGACATCTTGCTGGTATCAATGCGTGGTTTCCCTTCATGTCTGACACGATAGAGTTTTCTTGGTTGTGCTCTGATTTTGCAGCAAACCAAGGAGTGATCTGTGTCACAGTCTGCACTATGGTACGAGCGCGTGGAGAGCACAGACCTGAGGAGTGGCCTTCTGACGAGAATCAGGTCAAGTTGGTGCCAGTGCTTGGATCGTGGGTGTCTCCATGACACCTTATGCTGGGGTTTTGTCTGAAAGTAGGTGTTGGTCACGCAGAGGTCATGGTGGACGCACAACTCTAAGAGCCGTTGTCCATTTTCATTCATCTTGCCAATACCAAACCTGCCCAGACATGAAGGCCATGAAACATTATCGGCACCCACTCTAGCGTTAAAGTCACCAAGGAGAACAAGTTGTTCTTGCCTAGGTATGCTTTTGATAATTGCTGTTAGATTCTCGTAGAACTCATCTTTAGCTTCTGAAGCAGAGTACAGAGTAGGAGCATACACACTGACAAGGGTGATGGGACCTGTGCTAGTTTGCAGGCGGAGCGTTAACAGGCGTTCTGATCCATTTTCGCCTGGTTCAACCATGTTAGTTAGCGATTTTTTGACCGCAAAACCTACTCCGTGTTCTCTAGCTTTATTAAGATCTTTCCCTTGCCAATAAAATGTGTAGTCCTTCTCGCTCACCGTTCCAGAGCCCGCCAGGCGCGTTTCCTGAAGTGCAGCTATATCCACCTGAAGTCGTTTAAGCTCATCATTAATTATGGCTGTCTTCCTTACATCGTTTACATCCTGTAGGTTTTCGGATAGTCCAGTCAACATAGTCCGGACGTTCCAGCATCCCAATCTGAGAGTTTGCTTATTTCTATTTTTTCGATAATTGCTTGGTGCAAAATTTTCTGTCCACAGTTCGGGTTTGACCCTAATCCCCATGCACCCAATGGGGAAAGCAGACAGTGGCGGGACAACACCTTATTGACTGGGGGCTGCCCAGCTTGAAGCGGGCGGTAGCTGTCCAATGAGATCCTAGAACCTCTCCCACTGTCGGAAGTAGCCCCTGGCGCCATGCCCTACGCCAATTGGGCAAAATGCTTATAACCGGTAACTGCTACTTCCCGTGTTTTGCCGACACCTATAGGGTGAAGCTGGAGTGTCCTCTCCAGGGCGCGAGCTTGGGCACAGTTATATGGAGATCAAGCTGTTGCCCATGCAGCATGTTCCCCCTCTCCACACAGCCGGTAGATCCAAAGGAACGGCAGTAGCCAAACTGTAAAGTGAGGAAGAGTTGCGCAATTCGTCGACCTCACTCTCTCGCCTGGGTCCATCTTAATCCAGTGGCAAGACAAGTCAAGACGACTGGAGATGAAGTCAGGTGCAGTGTAGCTAGTAGCCTGGTGTAGCTAGTACCCCAGGTTAGTTGCCTGCTGTAGCTAGTAGCCCAGGTTAGTAGCCTGGCATAGCTAGTAGCCGAGGTTAGTAGCCTGGTGCAGCTAGTAGCACATGTTAGTAGCATGGTGTAGATAGTAGCCCAGGTTAGTAGCCCAGTGTAGCTAGTAGCACAGGTTAGTAGCCTGGTGTATCTAGTAGCCCATGTTAGTAGCCTGGTGTAGCTAGTAGCCCAGGTGTGTAGTTCAGGGTAAACTGGAAAAAAATGGAAAGAATAAGACTACTACTACCTGAGGAATGTTGTAAGAAGCAACTAATATAAAGTTATACAAAGGGCTGACAACCTCATCATGGAAAACGAATCGCTACAGAAGCCATAGCTGCAAGAGCCCAGGAATGCTTTGAGGCAGGTGAGATTTAGGAATTGTACAACTACACAACTACAACAGCCAGAAAACAAAATCAAGCTGAAAGAATCATTACTGTAGCTCAACCAATACTTCAAGAGAACTTCAGTACTTTTATGTTTCAAGGGGTTCAATAACACTTACCACACAAGACTGTCCTTGTGTAACTGTTCACAATTTTTTCTTCTTCCTTCGCTCTCAGACTTCTACTTTAATGACTCTACCTGGCTGTTGTTTGAAAATTGGTTTCATCCTTTCAATAACGGTAACAAGATTGAATATCAGTAACAAAATTACTACATTTAGTAACATTTGATGATTGCGAAAGGCTGTTAACATACTTTTTTTTTATAATTTTAATTTTTTTTTATAGTGATCCTTAGTGACTTGAGACTTTTTCTCCAAAATTCCATTAGTTTTTTTCTGAATTGAATCGGCAAAATTGTAAATGGGAATAAAGATTCATTTAAAGATTATTATTCGTTATTTCGTTTAAAATAAAATGATTGAGCACCCCTTCTGGTTCTGTGGGATTTTCGAGTAGTTGTCAATGGATCTATGAGCGTTTGATTGACAGAGTGGTTACAGTGCTAGTCAGTCACGGCAATGGTACCGGGTTCAAATCCAGTTTACCCAGCAGTAAATGGGTACCTGATTGCTCTTTCAGTTAGCGGAGGACTAATTGGTACAGAGACCACCACTCCAAGAGCACATATGTCCTTTTATGCAGACTTTATGTGAGGGGGTCAGATGCAGTAGTGGCACCTTGCTTCATAAGAAGTAAAAGGGGAAATGATGGACGAAAGATTAGGCCCTACTGTCCATTCATATTAGCCTAGTCATAAATGTAAGGTGATGTAATCTCAGCTTGTAAAATAAACTTGTACAGAATAAATTTTAGCAGGCTTCCAGCACAGTGGTCAGCTATGGTAAATAGGAGAAAATAGACATGAATGAAATCAACACCAATAAATAAAATCTATGACGCGTGTGAAGAGACTAGAGAGTACTAATCAATACCCTTTAGCTTCCCGAGGAGCATAGGCCTTCAACAAACATATACCAAGTCTTACTGTCTTGTGCCATCCGCTCAAGTTCTTTCCATAATTCCTCATCATTTTCACCTCTGTTTCCAGTTCTCTTCTCCATGTGTTTTTTGGTGTACCCCTGCTTCTCTTTCCCTGTGGATTCCAGAACAAGGACTGCCTTGTAATGCTATCAACAGGTCTCCTCAATGTGTGTCCTATCCATCGCCAGCGTCTTCTCAACTTTTGTTCCACTGGTTCTTGTCATCAATTCCACATTTGTGACTTTGTCATACCATTTCAGTCCTTCCATTCAAGCACCCGTTTATAAAAGTCTGTAGCTTTTTGGTTTTTGTTGCTGTCCATGTCTCAGAGCCATACAATAGGACTGACTTGAAATTTGAGTTGAAGATTCTTATTTTCGTGTTGGACTTGATTTCTCTTGTTCTCCATGGGTTTCTTAATATAATGAATGCTCCTCTTGCTTTTTGTATTCTTATTTTGATATCATTGTCTGTCCCTCCAACTTTGTCTAGATTACTGCCAAGATATGTGTACGATTCTACATCCTTTAGTGGTGTTTCTTCAAGTTCAACCTTGTTATCATATCTTGCATTTATTCTCATAATCGTTTTCTTTTCCTTGTGTATTTTCACGCCCACTTGTGACCTCTCATCGAGAATTTTCATTTTATCTTGCATCTGATTATGGTTATGGGACAGAAGAGCCAAGTCATCTGCAAAATCCAGATCATCAAGCTGTTTAGTCAGATTCCATTGGATTCCATTTCTGTTGTGTGATGTCGATGTTTTCATAACCCAATCTATAGCTAGTAAGAAAAGAAATGGAGACAAGAGGCATCCCTGTCTCACTCCCGTGCTAATCCTAAACGGTTCCGGACCCCAATAAATAAAATCTATGACACGCGTGATGAGACCAGAGAGTACTAAAACAATGAGAAAAATGTAAAGGCTCACAAACCAAAAATTGAGTGAGAGACTGAAAGGATATGGTCGGGGTAAACCCCTAAGAAGCTACTTTGCACAAAAAGCAGAACTCGTTGAAGTAACAAGAAGAGACATGGTCCGCAACGATACGATACGTCAATTCCTAAAAACCCAACCCCTGCAGACCCAAGTAGAACAGTCGCAACTAAGATGATTTGGCCATGTCTGCAGAATGGGAGATGGTCGGCTGCCACGGCAAGTATGAGAAACTAAGAGCCAGGGATCCAGACCTCCAGAACGACCCAGAGTCGGCTGGGAAGACAACATTAGACAACTCTGAAGGACCGAGAATGGAACCACACCAGGAGGAAGACAGCCAATAGGATAGTATGGCGCTCTCTCTTCCAAACCTCTACACCTCACGGTAGAAGAGGAACATGAGCTACACCACATGGAGGTAGAGGCATGTACACAAAATGAAGGAATAGACGTGTACCGTAGTGCGAACTGGAAAATTGTAAACAACTTCAGAATCTGAGCAGAAAAACTAAAAACAACCGCATTAACATTCGCGTAAAACGGTAATAATGCTGAAGCCAAGATAGTGTTCCACTTCAATTCTCTATCAGCTGTAATTATCCTAACGAACCATAAAAAGAATGACTTAGACCAGTGTCGTGTGGTGAGTATTGGGGTAACTACGACAGTAGTTTTTGCCAGGAATAGCCTATGAGATATTAGGTAGAAGGTCTCTAGAAATCGGCTTGTTAAAGACCTATTCGAGAGAGACAAGAAGGAAATGCGAATGATTTCCATTGGACAGTGTTTTGTTTCCCCACGACCTTAACTTCTTTGACAGAAAAATCCCCCAACCTCATCTGAGTGCAGAAATTTTCCTATATGTAAATATTTAACACCGACAGCACGAGTGATACATTAACAAACTAGATAATGATCAAACGATTATTGGGTTTATTAATTAAATATCTACACATATAGGGTTAGTAATGGTTAGAACGTGATGATGGTAAAAGACGATTCACACCAAACACACAGATGAGATATTAATATTGTAGTTAATAAAGTAGTAGTTAATTAAGAATGAACTGGTGTAAAGCGAAATGATGATGATGTGATATGATACGGTTTTGATGGGTGACAGGAATGCAGGGATAGGTGCAGTCAACGCCGGCTTTGAGGGGGTCGTGGGAAAGCTGGGAATGGTGAATGAAAATGGGGAGCTGTTCTCAAACTTCTGTGCTTCGGGTCAACTGGATGTGGGAGGAAGCGTGTTTCCACGTGGGAGAATACACGGGGCAACATGGATGTCACCAGACCATGGAGCAGAGGGTCAGGTTGATCATATATGCATGGACAGGAAGTTTGGATCGTCATTGCAGGGTGTAGGGGTATATAGAGGAGCAGATGGGGCGTCGGATCACCACCTTCTGATGGTTAGGGTGAAAATGAGACTCAAGAGATGTGCAACAATGCAAATGTAGGACATTATCGTAATTGTTCGTGCATCTTTTAAAAGCGTGCCCTGTCGACTTACTGCCTCTGAGAAGCCATGGTCGACTTGCTGCCTCTGAGAACAACGTTTGAAGTTTGACGAAACTCCAGTTCATGTACTGTTTATCAATTGTGTTGTTGGCTTCTTTCCATAATCAAACTGTTCATGCACACCTTTATTTGCGCACTTTTTCTATTTTTAAGAAAAATGATGAGTTAAATCCATTTCCCGAATGAAACTGGACAGAAGAGTATCTTGATTGTCTGTTGATTTAATGCACACCGTCACACTTTTCTATTTTCGCGAGAGTACATATAAGGGGAAACAATACAATTATTGTCTAACTTTCAACCACAGTTGCACCCCCTTAGCTGTGGTCGAAAGTTAATGTACTCTCTCGAAAATTGAAAAAGTGCGCAAATGACGGTGTGCAAAATGTGACTGACCGACCGATCGACCGAAGTACTTACGGCGGGAATTATGGTCTTGGATTTAAAAATTGGTAGGGATAATTAACGAGCTGCATTTTACATCAACTATTAGTAGAGACACCCTTGAAGCATAGGGTAGGACTAGCGAGAAGGGGACTTACTATACAAGTCTATTCTACTGCTACCATCTAGGACTGTGAAGTTAACTATCTGACTCGTCCTGTGCTATCCCTACCATTAAAATGTTCTTTTCTCCATTTCTGGGAACTATATCTATTATTTTCTATCCAGTATCCATCTCGCCACATCATTAATTCACTTTATTGTTTATCATTAATGAAAGTTATTGTGTATCATTAATAAAAGTTATTGTTATCATTAATTCACGCTATTGTTTATCATTAATGAAAGTTATTGTTTATCTTTATCAAAGTTAAAGTGGGCTATCATCCTAATTTTACGCGCATGCTTTCAGCATTATTACTTCTAATGTTATTACCACGCCCCTTTACTACAAAAGTAACCACTGCTTTTTACAGCGGTGTATTTACACATTTTTTTCGAGGTGGGGTGAAGGCGCGTGAGGTGCGTATTCAAGGCCTTAATCTTTAATGACTATAAGCTTCTTGGTTATTATACGTTCTCATTGAGACTTAGTAGTTGTTTTAAAGATGCGTAAACATCCCACAAAACACATATTCAATGTAAAAAAAAAAGGTAAAGGATCCCGTTACACGCCCATTGAGGCATATTGGGAATATGGTGTTAGGCCCATATTTTCTTGACCATCGGCACAATAAGGGTGATGTGGTCAGCATCACGCCGGCCGCCTTAACCTTCCCAGAGTTGCACTGGTACCCAATTGGGGCTGGGTCGACCCAGGAGCCGTTTGCGGCCTAAAAAACCCCATCTCATCTGGGGATCGAACCATAGACCACTGAGCTAGGAAGCCAGTGCACTAACCACTATGCTACCGCGGCTCCCACATATTCAATGTACCAAAAAATAAATCGAATCCATATTACCCACATTAGGAAATGTTTTTGGCGTTGCCTGGAGCTGAAATATGGACCCCCTCACCTCACACGTGAGTACGCCGCTGGCTATAATTGCAATAATCGACTTCCCCGTCGTTGCCTTGTAATTTATTGCTGGGTGTTTCAAATTCTCTAGTTACTTGGCATGTCCTTGTTGGAGTTTTGACTAACTTATGTGCATGTCTTCCGTTCTAAACTGTTATCACCAATTACTGTCTGTTCGTCTATTGAATCAATCAGTCAATACCTTTTAGCTCCCCAAGGAGCATAGGCCTTCAATAAACACAAGCAAAGTCCCCCTGTCACGTGCCGTCTGCTTAAGTTCTTTCCACGTTTTCCTCATCATTTTCACGCCAGTTTCCAGTTCTTTTCTCCACGTGTGTTGTGGTCTACCTCAATTTCTATTACCCTGGGGTTTCTAAAACAAGGATTGCCTTGCAATGCTAGCAACAGGTTTCCCCCAATGTATGCCCTATCCTTCACTAGTGTCTTCTTGTCATCTCTTGTTCCACTGGCGCTTGTCTGGTTCTTGTCATCTCTTGTTCCACTGGCGCTTGTCTGGTTCTTGTCATCTCTTGTTCCACTGGCGCTTGTCTGGTTCTTGTCATCTCTTGTTCCACTGGCGCTTGTCTGGTTCTTGTCATCTCTTGTTCCACAGGCGCTTGTCTGGTTCTTGTCATCTCTTGTTCCACTGGCGCTTGTCTGGTTCTTGTCATCTCTTGTTCCACTGGCGCTTGTCTGGTTCTTGTCATCTCTTGTTCCACTGGCACTTGTCTGGTTCTTGCCATCTCTTGTTCCACTGGCACTTGTCTGGTTCTTGTCATCTCTTGTTCCACTGGCACGTGTCTGGTTCTTGTCATCTCTTGTTCCACTGGCACTTGTTTGGTTCTTGTCATCTCTTGTTCCACTGGCGCTTGTCTGGTTCTTGTCATCTCTTGTTCCACTGGCGCTTGTCTGGTTCTTGTCATCTCTTGTTCCACTGTCACTTGTCTGGTTCTTGTCATCTCTTGTTCCACTGGCGCTTGTCTGGTTCTTGTCATCTCTTGTTCCACTGGCGCTTGTCTGGTTCTTGTCATCTCTTGTTCCACTGGCGCTTGTCTGGTGTAGTGCATCAGTTCCACATTTGTGACCTTGTCATACCATTTCAATCCTTCTATTCTACTCAAGCGCCCATTTATGAAAGTCTGTAGCTTTTTATTTGTTTGTATTTTGTTGCTTTCCATGTTTCAGAGCCATACAACAGGATAGACTTTACATTCGAGTTGAATATTCTTATTTTTAAAGTGTAAACGGGTTACGGATGGGGAGCAAAGAATAGTAACACTGTACCATACCAAGCATGCCGTGAAATGCAACGAAGGAAGGTTGGATATAGGGAAGGTTACCCAATTATGTAAAAAAAATGTTAAACCAAAACTTCATTCTACTGTTATTTTTTAAATAATGATTACTCTTTTTTTTTGGGTCTGCCCAAATCTACATTCAGTGTCGGCTCTTGGGCGGTGCGAGAGGTGTGGGCGCACTATGCATCATCTTGAGGGGGGAGAGAAATGTGTAAAAAAATTTTTTTAATTGGATTGTTCCGGAGTGTAAAGTACGATCTGTTTGTATGTTTATATTGATTTCATTTCTTAAATATGCGTTTTGTTTTATTACTCTAATTCAGTGTGAATATTTAAAAAGATTATTTATCCGTAAAATTATAAAAACTGAAGTGTCATACATTTTTGCAATATCCAACACTTACCGCCATTAGCGGAAATTACAGCGTGATTCTGCGAAGTAGAGCATGAAAGTGAGTCTCACGTGACTACAAGACATTACGCCACTGGAAAGAAAGAAGAGGAGAGGGGTGCATTTTCTAGATCTTGTGAAAAACTCACAGGGGCGGCTCTACATACATTTATTTTGGTTTATACTGCATCTACCTTTCTTGGCTTCTTACCAGCTTATTTCTTTTTCTTTTATACCAGCATGCGAAGGCATCCACGCTTCCAGAATTCAACATATTCTCAAATATAAATTTGTATGTACCAACAATATCTCCTGTGCTATTTCTGATCTGCTGCAGCCTGCCGGATCTGAAGCGAAAAGATGTACACGCGTTGTTGTATCACAAATGAATTGCCCATCGATTTACGCCCAAATTTACAACTGCTGTCTTAATGTTTTAGTCTAATAATGAAAGCTATATTTTTGATTGTTTTTGCCTAATTAAGCAATGCAGTTACACCTTCATTGTTTGAATCTAATGTAGAAATCTCGGTTGCGTGTGTAATACTCATGACTTTTATTTCAGTTCATTTATTGGTTAATGTTTTTGTTCACGTTCTTACTTTTTTATCGCTCTCCAGATTTCCTTTATTTTAAAAATGTCTTTAGGCAGGACAATGTTACTGTCAGTAATAAATAAGAGATGTTATTTCCATGGACAGACAACGTGGCACTTGAGGAAAGATGCAGCTGACTCCAGATCAGAGAGACTAAAAAAAAAACAAATACAGCTGACATCAGAAACGGTAATAAAATGACAACTACAGCTGACTCCACATATCAGAGACAGTAACAAAAATGACAACTACAGCTGACGCCAGACATCAGAGACGGTAACAAAATGACAAATACAACTGACTCCTGACATCAGAGACAGTAACAAAAATGACAAATACAGCTGACTCCAGACATCAGAGACTAACAAAATGACAAATACAGCTGACTCTTGACACCAGAGACAGTAACAAAGTGACAAATACAGCTGACTCCTGACATCAGAGACGGTAACAAAAATGACAAATACAGCTGACTCCTGACATCAGAGATGGTAACAAAAATGACAAATATAGCTGACTCCTGACATCAGAGACAATAACAAAATGACAAATACAGCTGACTCCTGACATCAGAGACAGTAACAGACATGACAAATACAGCTGACTCCTGACATCAGAGAAATTAACAAAAATGACAAATACCGCTGACTCCTGACATCAAAGACTAACAAAATGACAAATACAGCTGACTACTGACATCAGAGACAGTAAGAAAATGACAACTATAGCTGACTCCAGACATCAGAGACAGTAACAAAATGACAAATACAGCTGACTCCTGACATCAGAGACAGTAACAAAATGACAACTACAGCTGACTCCAGGCATCAGATACGGTAATAAAATGACAAATACAGCTGACTCTTGACATCAGAGACAGTAACAAAATGACAAATACAGCTGACTCCAGACATCAGAGACAGTAACAAAATGACAAATACAGCTGACATCAGAGACAGTAACAAAAATGACAACTACAGCTGACTCCAGACATCAGAGAGGGTAATAAAATGACAAATACAGCTGACTCCTGACATCAGAGACGGTAACAAAATGACAAATACAGCTGACTCCAGACATCAGAGACGGTAACAAAATGACAAATACAGCTAACTCCTGACATCAGAGACAGTAACAAAATGACAAATACAGTAGACTCCAGGCATCAAAGACAGTAACAAAATGACAAATACAGATGACTCCTGACATCAGAGACAGTAACAAAAATGACAAATACAGCTGACTCCTGACATCAGAGACAGTAACAAAAATGACAAATACAGCTGACTCCTGACATCAGAGACGGTAATAAAATGGCAAAACTGCTGACTCCTGACAAAGAGACGGTGACAAATTGACAAATACAGCTGACTCCAGTCACCAGAGACGGTGACAAAATGACTTCTTCTCCTTCTTCTTTCGTTCGCTTGAACTATATTGTCTATATCTGCAATGTTGTTTCTTGTATAAACTTCACTGTCTTTTGTAGTTCATACAGAGGTCCGTATAGTTTTGCTTCCAGTGTTGTTTCTCTGGGCCAGTGGATTTGCCTCAATATATCATATTCGGGGCAGTCTTGAAGTATGTGCTCTGCAGTCTGGGGTGCCCGTCCACATGTACACATGGTTGAATTACCAATCTTAAATTTTTTATACATGTGGCTGCGGAGTCGGTTGTGTCCTGTTCTGAGACGCAGAATGACAATTTGTTCTGATCTGTTCATAGCAAAAAATGACAAATACAGCTGACTCCAGTCACCAGAGACGGTGACTAATACAGCTGACTCCATTCATTAGAGACGGTACCAAAATGACAAATACAACTGACTCTAGTCACCAGAGACGGTGACTAATACAGCTGACTCCATTCATTAGAGACGGTACCAAAATGACAAATACAACTGACTCCAGTCACCAGACCGTAATAAAATGACAAATACAGCTGACTCCAGACATTAAAAACGGCACTAAAATTACGCGCTTGCTGAAATAACGCGCATTTCGAATTGTGGGAACCCCCCCCCCCCCCCCCCCCCCCCACCCCCCCCCCCCCCCCCCCCAATTTATATTAAGCAGTTCAGATAAGTATTTGTCAACGAGATTTACTCCCCTTGTTCTGCAGTAATGGTCCAACAGTGGCCAAAATTCAGAGTATGTACTGAGGGTATCTGCTCTGTCTACCTTTAGTTCAAGACTACTCTTGGCATAGATGTGAATTGAAGAATAGAGCTTCAATTCTAGGGAGCCTCATAGTAAATCAAGTACTACGGCTGATAGGATCCAGGCCGTGTAAATTTTATATCTTCTATGAGTAAGGATTTTGCTCGTTCTGATGAGCCCCCAACTGATTTACCTCAGTAAAATATTACTTTAATAGCTCTGTTATAGGTATTTAAATGACTGAGACATACGAGTGCAGTTCACTTAAAATGACTAAATAAACTATAAATTTGTATATTTACAGATAACAAAATTTAATAGTCAATCATCGTTAACAATTGTAAAATAAATAAGGGTGGGGCGAATTAGATAGAGTCTTTAAAATTTCATCACGGGGTGTGATCTGGATAGTATAAGGAATTTTTTATTAGAGTTCACTTGGCAGCTTTAAATGGGTAGTTAGCTGCCGGTAAGATGTTGGTTGGTTTCTGCTCCAGCCGATGCTTGTTCTTTGCAGGTTGTAAACTGGTTCACTCTCGTCACTGGTCAGGTCTGGTGGCCGCAACACGTCCCTCGTAGTATCGTGGGGCAATTGTAAAGATGGTTCAGCGTCTGTTAAGACCTATCTGCTGTTGGTGTCTAGCTATGACTGAAGGCCACGTATACCACTCACATGTTCCACACACTAGCACCACCAATTGCTACCACCGACTAATATCATGAAATAAGAGAGAATGCTCTCCCGAGTATTGGGTTTCCTGACACAAAATCAGGTGTTCCCCACCCCATTTTTTCCACCATCCTATCTGCCTCAGAGCTATACCCTCTCTGGGCATTAGTATTAATCCCAGTGAGCGGGAAACATCCATTGCACATGTTTACATTTACATATGCATTGGTTGATAAGGTTAATATAATAAGTATGTACATCAGTTCTGTCATCATCCACTCCCTGCTCCATATGGAACTTGGGACTACCTCTGCTTTTGGTTCTCTATGAGAAATCAGCATAAAGCAGTCACCAGCTCTTTGCAGTGGTGGTTCATGAAACCGTCATTCTATATGATGAGGTTGCCAGCCTCGTATGACTTGGACATCCACTAGCAATTTGCACATGTTAACCAGGGCAAAATATAGAATTAAAAAATGTACAACTCACCCCAAATATCTTTAGGAATACCGACTTCTGGCTCAGAGAAATAGTTAAGGCAACTTGATTAAGATGCTTCTTACACGTAGTCTGGGGTGTTACTTTACAATAGACTCCCACTATTACTTAGTGTTCAGGTTCCTTGGATTCCGGGCTTTCCGTACTAATAAAGGTGGAGTTGTCGTTCTGTTAATCCCCAAGATGCTTAAACACGTTGTCCGGTCCTTTAAAATGGAATCCTGTTGCTGTTCTTTACTCTGGCTAGTCTGGCTGGCCGCTTGACGAGTTGAATTTCCCAGTGCCGTAAACTCAAAAGGCGCTAGATTATATATGGCAACATTCGACACGCATCCAGATTACTACTATATGACAAGGCTCCGATCACAAATGTTATATTTTTACATCTCAAATATTAAGCCAATAGCATGCAATTTGCGAATATTTTGGTGGGGTCTATTCCTCATACCTGCCACGGAAATTTCCGCAAACAATGTCTTGTTTACAAGTTACCTCTCCATATAAAGTATCCCAGCTTCAGTCTATTATCGATCATGTTTGTAGTGGGTTTGATGGTATTGTATGATGGTGATGTTACTAAATGTAATGTATGAGGCCAGCTGTGAAGGCTCCTGAGATAAAATGTAGTTGTGAATTGTCAGAAGGCCTTTCTTGCTACCACTACGACCTCACACTTAATTTTTTTTCTTAATGAATGTATCTAGGTAAAATGTCTAGGGTAATGATATGTAATGTGGTGAGATAATTATAGATACACCCACAGATATTTAAGCAGACTAATAATATTAACAAATGTTAAAATACACTGAACTAACTCACGTGTGTAAAATTTTTGATAGAATTATATTACATTTATTTGTTCTGGATCAAGTTTTATGTTGACCAGAACTTTTTTTAGGAAAAGGATTTAAAATTAATTAAAAAAATGCATGGAATGTTACATAATAAATGCAAGAGTGTACATATATAAGTACTAGACTAGTTAGTTTTATTAAAATGTTCTTTTAGTCATCTACTTGGGAGGATATTTAATGCTTGTGCTGTTGGGGTGGCCTCCTCACACCTGTCTATATTGACTACACAGTGTCCAGTAAATTGCAGGAATTTTATGGGGTATTAGCAACTAAAAGGCGTTGGTGAACTTCCAGCAGACCAGAGGCTCACTCATCTTGAAGAAGTAGCTCTGGTGCTGAAATCTGGTGGTCCCACCTCTCCGTGCTGGCGGGCAATAATAGTGGTCTCTGTCACAACGTACTGCACAGATACACTCGAGTAAAATCACCAACTGGATAGACACCGCCTTGTTGACAGCTGAAACTCACAGCTCTGCAATCAAAGTATTGGCTATGTGTCAAAATTCTATTCTCTACCCACGTCTGGACACAACACTGACACAACAACCACATCATACAGACAGGTCAGATCTCTCTGACCAAACAGCACATTTACCATGGTGGTTTTTACATCAGATAGGTCCTCCCAGACTATAGATTCTGAAAAATATTTATTAGTTTCCTTCCCTAAAAGTGGATAGGTAATATGTTTCATTATTCACAACACTTGATCTGTCTTTCCTAACCCTTGTTGGAGTTTATGTATATTGTTGGTCCCTAGACCCTGAACTGGGGCGGGGGGTCTAGAGCAAATCCCTACTTGTTTGTAAGGCTAGATTTCGATATGGCAGTATCAAATCACTCGAACATTAAACAATATTCAAAATATACAAAGAAATAATTTCAATCTTACCAGATTATGAATAAAGAACACAGAAATGCTAGCAAAACTCAGCTGAGCTGCTGGCTATAGTATGGCGTCCCTGAACTTATTTCACTTTCTTTCATTTGGAAATCACCACACTTTAAAATACTGTGTCTATCATCGAACAACTATTGAGGAATGGCCCCACTTTCGCGTCTGAGCGCCGATAAAATGATTGTCTGTGGCCAATCACTGCCTAGGTTTTTTTTGAATTTCAAATTTCCTACACTAAAGTCATTTCAGTCATGCTTCAGTCAAGTATGGATTTTTATCTGTTAGTCTGTCCGTCTCTACTTGCGTTTTTACAAAAATGTACTTGATTTTTGAACCAACCCTTCTCTCCCCTCCAAAATTTTGTCGTTAAAAGTTATATTTAGACACAGCTCCCACCAATGTCCCTTCGCTTCCCTACTAAGTTGATTTGAACACCTGCTTCTCAAGGTCGTGTTTTTTTTGTGCAAATAGCGACACTTTTTATTCCATACAGTCTGTCGTTGATGTGAACAACACTGTCTTTTGTCATTATCTTCAATATTATCTATCCGTCTGTAAAATTAAGAACATATTAGTTCACTGCTCAGAATGGGCCATCCGGCCAGCTAATTTTTATATTCCTAACATTAATATTACGAAAAAGTTACTTTTTAATTTTTGTAATATTCCATACATCCGCGTTCTGCCGCTGAATTCAAATCAAAGGCTTGGTATCGCAAAAGCGACCAATAAATGACTGTGGCGTAACATATCCAAGGTCCCTTCTGTCGAGTTCCTTACTTCATGTCAACTTGGGAAACGTGACTTTTCTCCGTTTCCCCCCCAATTGCGTCTCCTTAGCCTTTCTAGTCTCACGCAATCTTTCCAGTCCTATTTTTTCCTTTTTATCCGCCGTTCCCCTCCTGTCTAGCAAGTCAATTTTTATGGAGGGTGATGACTCGCGGTCTGGGCGATCATGTACTATCAGCAGCCTACGCATTATGTTTTTATCCTTACATGTTATCTTTGGAGGTATTTTACCGTTGTATCTCTGTCAATTTCACTACACATCTCCCCACTTGAAAACATGCCTATGGCAAGTTCCAAAACCAGCGATACACATAGGTAAAATTACTCCTCACGTCTGCCACTACTCTAATTTTGATCACAGGGGTGCCGACTGAGGAAATCTGCACCGACATTCAATTTGCCTGGGATATATTGGATACTGAACTGATAAGGTTGAAGCAATAAAGACCACCTCAGCAATCTTGCGTTTTCATGCTTAGCCTGAGATAAGAATACGAGAGGCTGATGGTCCGTCTCCACCACAAATGTCCTACCATACAGATAGATTTGAAACTTCTTTATTGCCCAGATTAACGCTAAACATTCTTTTTCGCTTTTGGAGTATCCTTGTTCCGCCTTATTCAATTTACGACTTGCATAAGCGACTGGTTTCAGTTCCCCATCAGGTGAAGATGATCTTTGCAACAAGGCCCCTCCTAGTCCTACATTACTTGCATCGGTTCTTAAGACAAAGTCCTGTGTCAAATCAGGCAGTTTGAGAATAGGCTTGCTAGTGAGTTTTTCCTTTAACTCTTGGAACGCTAGTTCACATTGTGCAGTCCAAATAATTTTATCTGGAAGTCCCTTGCGAGTCAGATCAGTCAGAGGAGCACAAATAGCGTTAAAATTCTTGATGTATTTCTGATAAAATCCGCATAACGACACAAATGATCGCACGTCCTTTTTTGTTTGCGGCCTAGGTGCTCTCTGCAGTTTTTCCAAGTTCTTAGGATCAGGGGTCATATTACCCTGATATACAGTGTGTCCCAAGAATTCCAACTCTTTGCATCCAATACAACATTTTGTGGGCCTAGCAGTTAAGTTCGCCTCCCGAAGTCTATCAAACAACATCTCCAGAGCTTCAATGTGTTCTTCAAATGTCTCTGTGGCGACGAGAATATCATCCATGAAATTCGTGATACATGGGTTATTCAGGGGATCCAACAATTTGCGCATCATCCTTGAAAACACACTAGGAGCATTTTTCAGTCCGAATGGTAGCATATTGAATTCATAATGTCCATCCGAAGTGCTAAAAGCCAAATAAGGTCTCACTTCAGGCTTCACTGGGATCTGGTAATAGCCTTTACTAAGATCCACCTTTGAAAAGTATTTTGCCTTGTTCAGTCTGGCAAATAACTGTTTTGTGTCTGGTAATGGATCCACTTGTCCTTCTGTGACAGCATTCAGTTTCCTGTAATCTATGCACAGTCTGTGTTCCCCAGACGGTTTTCTCAACAAAACGACACTAGAACTAAAAGATGATTCACTGTGCGAAATAATCCCCTCCTTCAACAAATACTCTATTTCTTCCTTCAATGCCTTCTCCTTCGCGAACGGAATAGAATAGGCTCTCATACAGATTGGGTTTGAGTCTACCAGTTTCATGTCATACTGTAGCAAATTTGTATGGCCTGGTTTATCTGTTAATACATCTGTATGTTCCTCCAGAACCTGTTGAACTCTCTCCCTCTGGTTTTTAGTCAGGTGCTTACTGACTTTTACCTGTGCTGCGGTTTCACAAGGATGTAATGGGTATTCATGTGAGGTGAGTGGTTCCTTTTGCATCTGGGTTGCAATAGCCAAGGTCAATAAGGGGGTGCTTTCCTGGAGTGGTCTGTCCAGATACTTCTTTAACAGGTTTACATGATAAACTTTCTCCTTCCCCTTTTTGTCAATTTTATAGTTTGTTCTAGACACCTTCTCTAGAACCGTATATGGACCTTGCCAACCAATTTGTAATTTATTCTGGCTTCCGGGTAGTAGAAGCAGCACCTTCTCTCCGACTGCCAGTTCCCTGTCCTTTGCCTTCCTATTAAAATATGCTGCATGTTTCTTCCTGGCTTGCTTCAAATTATCATTTGCCAGTTTCCATCCAGCTTTCAAACGAGTGGTCAGTTCGTTCACGTATTGATACGATGAGGTAACAGTCTCTTCCGCCTTCTCATCTGTCCAGGTCCTTAATAGAGTTACATCTGGATCTTTAATTTATCATACTTATTTTTCATGGAACCCATCGGGTCCCGTCCATTAGAAGCTCTATAATGAGGACTTTTCTTCCTAGAATCATCACTCACAAATCGACCACTTCCAATTTTTCTCTGGGGTTTGTCTCCCCACTTAAGATTGTTTATGAGAGATCTTCGCTCTCTTGTCTGTTCTTCCAGTTTATATAAGTCTGACCGAGGGATTGTCATCTTATCCTGGGTAAAATTTCTTCTTTGTACTCTTCGCATAGTGGCCATGTTAATCCATTCAAGTGAAGACTGGGTGTGAAAAGGGGGCTCCCATTCCACTTTGTCTACCCGAGTATAATTAGTTTTCCTTTCAGGCCTAAAGTTGCCCCGTGGCGTTTCTAGGTCCTGCACATATTTTCCCTTTGTGGGTGTTCCCTCATGAAATACGCCACATGCTTCTACAAAGTTTTCAACATCGACAGTTACGTCGGGCCAATAGTATTTTCGAGCAATCTTTTGGCAGATGGTACCGACTTTCTCATGGTCACCATCTTTTCCAACATGTAAGCTCCTTATTAAGTTTGCCCTATATATCTTGGGAAGAACTAACTGTCCGTGACCAGGGGATCTAGTTCCTGTCTTCCTATATAATAATCTGTTCTTCACAAAGTACTCTCCCTTGCTCGGAGGTGTGTGGCATTTGGGCAATTTTTTAAAACAGGGCTTGAGTGTCCTATCCTCAGCCTGCGCCTTCCTCATCTCCTCTGGATGAGCATTTATAGGTTCACCTTCTTCCTCCTTCTTCTGTGACCTGGTCTGCACTGTCGCCATGATCACAGGTTTCTCGGGATTCCCCAAGAAGACGTATCTACACCCCAATATCAGAGGGTAGATTGGTTCATCTATCACTGCTGCTCTGATTTCTCCTTCCACATAGCGAGTTTTCACCGTTATCCTTGCGATGGGAAGTGTCATGAGTGGTATGTCCTTAGTCGCCCCTTGTATTTCCACTGTTTCTGTGGTATACTGACTTGGGTCCACTAGGCTAGACTTCACAACTGAATCATAATCCAAACCTGTATCATAAAGGCACCTTATGGTGACCCCATTACAAATAACATCCTCACAAACTGGGGGGTGATAAGGTTCCTGTTGTCCCTTAGGATTAACCTTTAATCTTTGCGTCCCCGACTTCATTGCAGCAATGTTTGAAGGTTTCCTTCTACAAAATTCGGTGCTATGGTTATCCTTCTTGCACCATTTACACCATCTTTTTCCTTGGTTCAACGGTTTTCTTTCATTGAACTTTTGGTCATTGAACTGTGAGTTTCTGTCGCGATAGTCATTTCTTGGCCGCTCAAAGTTTGTCCTACCTTTATTTCCCTGCTCTCTATTATCAAATTTATTAAATTGCTGTGGAGCTTTAAAATTGTCTATGTGCTTCTTTTTAGCACCACTTACCTCTGCCTGAGCTGCCTGATACCTCTCAGCAACATTTAAAATTTCCCCCAACTTCTCTGCACCTTGTTCCATGAGAAATTTTCTCATGTCTGGAGCCATGGACTCTCTCAATTGCTCAATCATGATCATTTCTTTAAGATCTTGGGTCTTCCCCAGAGCCGTCCATTTCTCTAAATAGGTTTCTAGTCTAGCAGAGAATTGGTGGTATGTCTCCCCAGACAACAGTTTGGCATTTCTAAATTTCTTACGATAAAATTCACCATTCTTCTCGTACCTTAATAACAAAGCCTGCTTTAACATGTCATAATTGTCTTGGTCTTCCCTGTTCATTTTGGCAAATACTTCATAAGAAGTACCTCTCAATCCCTGTGATAGCTTTAAACTCCACCTCTCTCTCTCTAACCCATATGTAGTAGCTAATAACTCAAAACGTCCTAGGTACCCCTCTATGTCATCGTCTTTTTCAACAAAATGGTCTAAATGAAACCCCATAGCTGAGTTTGAGGCTCCCAAACTGGGCGTAGCATCTGAGGCAAAAGGGCTGGCACCATTTTCAGGAGCCGGGCCTTGTAATTCCAGCTCCCTTAGTCGTAATTCGTGCTCCCTCTGCAACCTTCTATCTTCTGCCTCCCTTTCGGCAGTCAACCTTTTTTCTTCTGCCTCCCTTTGCTGTCGTTTTTCTTCTGCCTCAATCTGCAGCCTCTTAATTTCTCTATCAGCCTCAATTTGTAACCTCTTCTCTTCAGCTACCTTTCTATCTTCCCTTTCAATATATTTATCACATTCAGCCGTTACATATTGAATTAAAATTTGAACATCCATTCCCATCTCCTTTGCGGTCAGCACAGCAGCTGATCGGAATTTTGCTAGCTCCGCCATACTTTTTAGACAATATAATAATATACAAGCTAAATCTCTAACCAGTAAATACACTAAGTACTTCTTATGACTATAGTCTAACTAATTCTAACTAACCAGTTAACTAATTAATTATCACTGGCTGTGAAGATTCACCAACTTTTATCTGCAGGGACACTTTTAATTTTAAAGGGAATTTCACAATTTTTTTCCCCTAATTTTATTTCTCCAACCAGGAGATCCTAATATTACTGTTGGGCTAATTATCCCGGACGAGCCCCCAATGTATGTAGTGGGTTTGATGGTATTGTATGATGGTGATGTTACTAAATGTAATGTATGAGGCCAGCTGTGAAGGCTCCTGAGATAAAATGTAGTTGTGAATTGTCAGAAGGCCTTTCTTGCTACCACTACGACCTCACACTTAATTTTTTTCTTAATGAATGTATCTAGGTAAAATGTCTAGGGTAATGATATGTAATGTGGTGAGATAATTATAGATACACCCACAGATATTTAAGCAGACTAATAATATTAACAAATGTTAAAATACACTGAACTAACTCACGTGTGTAAAATTTTTGATAGAATTATATTACATTTATTTGTTCTGGATCAAGTTTTATGTTGACCAGAACTTTTTTTTAGGAAAAGGATTTAAAATTAATAAAAAAAATGCATGGAATGTTACATAATAAATGCAAGAGTGTACATATATAAGTACTAGACTAGTTAGTTTTATTAAAATGTTCTTTTAGTCATCTACTTGGGAGGATATTTAATGCTTGTGCTGTTGGGGTGGCCTCCTCACACCTGTCTATATTGACTACACAGTGTCCAGTAAATTGCAGGAATTTTATGGGGTATTAGCAACTAAAAGGCGTTGGTGAATGATAAAGTTGATATTTAGTTGGATATAATATATGTTGATAAAGTACACCAGAACACTCCTAGGCGGGAAGACAGGCGTCTATCATCATCAGTTGACAAGATCCCTATGGTGTTGCCTGCCCCACTGTAGTGTATGGAATGTCAACTTGACCTACGCAGTGTTGTGTAGACATGGATGGAGTGTATAATGTGCGAATGATGATAAGGGTTCGTGTTGTTGACAAATGTTCTCTTCTCACACTCATGTATGACCGGAAGTCATCGACACCAACGACTGTGTACCTTTTCTAAAGTTTAATTGGACGTACACACTCGACAGCACAGATAGTGACAAATCACAGGTTGCCATAATACATCATAGTACAGTGGACAAATGGTCTTGCAATGTTACATGGGCACTCATGTAGAATAATGGTATAATGGACTGTCAATAGCCAAGCACTCAGTATCGCCCATACATATATCATCTGACGTCACTGACTGAGCACGTCAGCTTGTAAACAATATTTCAGATGACTTCTAAACCTAATCTCGTTTAGCAACGATTCTTCAACATAATGTTCAGCACATATTTTTTCCATATAATAATATTGAACCGCTAACAATGGGTTCTCATGTGTAGCAGTGATCTCTGGACTGATCAAGCGATAATACGGGCATCCCTTTTCTCTTCTTGAAAGTCCTACATGTTTTGGTTCCAAGATGGCTCCACTCGTGAACTGTCACTCACGTTTGAATACAGATAATGAATCTGTTCTAAAGTTAGTCATTCATACAACATTTCGTTGCTCTGTAGATTTGGTCATGAACAATAGACTGCATTCTACAGAATATAGTGCTGCTAGGAATCGAAGTCGTTTTTCATCGAGTCAAATATATTCTCTTAAACATTCAAATCGTAATTATCGACAATGGTGGCTTCGATCGAGAGTTCATAAGAGTATCTTTGATTACCTTGGTAGAGGGAATATGAAACTGCCATTCCTTGGCAAGATGAATAAACACTGGGGTAAAGCATACACGATAGGTCTAGACGACTATCACTTTCCCCAAAACCACTGAGATCACTTTTTCAAGGCATCAAGCCGACATAGCAAAACACACACATTCCCTATCAGGACGAAGCCAAATCACCCCACTCAAGCCACACATCCGCCGAATAGCCTTTGACCTCTCTAGAGACAACAGAACATATAGTTCGACTTAGATATGTAAAGATATACAGATATAAGACAGACTTGTCCTACTCAGACAAACAATACACATAAATTCAGGCCATAGATATTCTGAAGCAAGAACAATCTATTATTACCCAAACAACGAATAAATCGCAGTAAAATGTATTTATCCGCGGAGTTCAAGGGAAGTAACTCAATAATGACTTTCCCTTAAGCACTAAAAAATTACCTATGTATAATATTGTAAGATATCAAAGACTGCACGTAACAGTCTTACCACACCTCCCGGGAAAAAAAAAAAAATGGAACATTTTTTTTTTTTTTTTTGAAATACATCTAGGAGCAACGTACAATAGGCTCACAACGCATGAATAATGCGCAGATGAAAATATCAGGAATACCTATAACGCCTAATATGAGGCTAAGTCGACTTATGGAGCGACTGGTGAGAATGTGTCTCATAAACTGAGAGAAATAATTTCTCTCAGTATATTTTTCCAGGAAGGTGTCATCAAAGTATAATACAATTCTGGCAATTACACAATGCCTAAAAAATTCATATCATCACTACGTATTAGATATCTTAAATTTATGATTTATGAAGTAAAAATCATCAAAGCACAGCGGTGAATAAACATACATGAACCGCTATGTAGTGATACAATCATTATATTATTAAATTACAAATGTGTATCTATCATGATATAGAAAAGGAACTACTATAGAACTAGACATATCAAGAAGTCTAAGCCCTAATAGTTATGTGGAATCATGTGGGCATCTTGACAGAATGTCTGCCATCACATTATCTGATCCCCGAATAGCTCGCACAGAGAAATGAAAAGGTTGAAGAGCAATTGCATATCGAGTAGACCTCGAGCTCTTCAAATTCTTACTCTGTATAGCAGTAAGAGCTTTTTGGTCTGTTTCTACTATGAAATGTGCGCCTAGAAGGAATCTCTGTAGTTTGAGGATCGACCAAACCATAGCTAATAGCTCACGGTCTAAAACCGAATAATTCCTTTCTGCCGCATTAAGTTTTCTGGAAATATACATTACAGGATGCAGAGTTCCAGAGTACTCTTGCATTAGTGCCGCTCCAATCCCAGTGGATGAAGCGTCACTACGAAGAACGAATGTCTTATCTTTAGTGGGTAGCACTAAAATAGGTGGTGTTGAAAAACAGTGTTTTAATCTTATCCAGAGAGCATTGGCATTCCTGAGACCAGTGGACCACATTAGGCGAACCTTTCTTTAGAAGTGTTGAGAGAGGTGCCATGATAGAGGATAGATTCTGAATGAATCTGCCATAAAATTGAATAAGACCTAACAGACTTCTCACCTGTTTTTTAGTCTTAGGGATTGAGATGTTAAGTATCTTACTAGTATTATGGTCCTCTGTCTTTAGGAAACCATGACCAACTCGGTGGCCTAGGAAAGAAATTTCGCTAAAACCAATATAGGCTTTAGAGGGTTTCGCTGTCAGGTTGTGCTCACGCAAAGTAGACAGCAATTCATCTAACCCTGAATAGTGATCTTCCCAAGTATCGCTGAAAAGACAGATGTCGTCTAGATATGCAATGACATCTGACCGATAAGATAGGATTCGGCGCATCATGCGTACGAACGTAGCTGGTGCGTTCATAAGACCGAAAGGCATAAAATTCCATTGGAACAAACCTCTAGGTGTTGAAAAAGCCGTGAGAG
This sequence comes from Oreohelix idahoensis, assembly GCA_024509875.1. Classification (NCBI taxonomy): domain Eukaryota; kingdom Metazoa; phylum Mollusca; class Gastropoda; order Stylommatophora; family Oreohelicidae; genus Oreohelix; species Oreohelix idahoensis. The sequence continues at coordinate 982,784 of JAMPIV010001843.1, read as the reverse complement.
GTTTGGCGCGTTCAGATAAAGGAACTTGCCAATATCCCTTAGACAAATCAAGTTTAGTGAAAAAATGAGATTTGGAGAGTCGAGTAAGTAGCTCTTCCAGTAAAGGCATAGGTTCGGCATCGAACTTCGTTACTTGATTCAATTTTCGATAGTCAACGCAAAGACGTATGTTATTGTCTTTTTTACGCACAATAACCATCGGCGAAGAATACGCAGAGGTGGATGGTTCGATTATTTTCAAATCTATCATCACATCCAACTCTTTCTCGACCTGTGCTTGGAAATGTATAGGTATAGGATAAGGTCTAACCCTAATAGGAGTATGGTCAGTTAGCACAATGTCATGTTGAATGACATTAGTTTGTCCAGGGATGTCAGTGAGTACATCCTGAAATGTTTGCAACATAGTTGAAACTTGTCGCTGTTCTCCTAGAGACAAATCAGGAGAGACAGTAACGTTCTTCCATGATTCACTGGAATGAAGTGGGATCATTGGAAGAGGAAGATTTACATCTGAAAAACTTGTTTCCTCATCCTGTATCACGGACAGTGATGAGTAATGACCATGTGGTACTGGAGAATTGTCCGTTGCTTGGAAAATGGGTTGCAAATAATCCGGACGTTCATGGAATTCAGTAAGCATATTGATGTGGAAGGTTTTATGCTTCCCATCAATATCGACAATATAGTCGACATCGGAAATTTTCGATATTATATCGTACGGACCTTTCCAAGAAATAAGTAATCTGTTTTCCCTACAAGGTAGTAATACAAATGCTTTGTCACCAGGACAAAGTTGTCGTAAGCATCTCTTCTTATTGGCAAATTGCCTTGCCTTCTGTTTCGCAAATTCAGAAGAAGAAGTTGCTAATTTGCATGCTTCGATAATCTTTTGTCTCAACGCGATGACATATTCGTAGGATGACTTTGTGTCATCGTCAATATTGTCAGATGTTATGAGATCGTGAAGCAACGACATAGGGCCACGCGGACGCGCGCCAAAGACGAGTTCAAAGGGAGAAAATCCCGTATGTTCATTGGGTACCTCTCTGTAAGCGAAGAGGGCCGCAGGTAAAACTCTGTCCCAGTCTTGAGGATGATCCTCAGTTATCTTCCCCAGTAAGTTTTTAAGTGTTCTATTAAGGCGTTCGACCATACCATTAGACATTGGATGGTAGATACTACTTAAAGATCTATCTATCTGCAGGGTAGACATTACTTGAGACATGGTATCTGATATTAGTTGGGTGCCATGGTCTGACAATATCTCTCCGGGAACCCCAGACGAGAAAATATAAGCCAAAGAGCATCTGCAATATCAGCAGTAGTAATGCTCTTCAGAGGAATAGCCTCTGGCCAACGTGTGCACATATCAACACACGTCAAGATAAACTGATGTCCTCTGGCAGACTTGATCTTAAATGGACCAATAATGTCTATGGCCATTTTTTGAAACGGCCGAATAGGAATGTCCGCCGCCTGAATGGGTGCAGCATGCCGTGGACCTTTGGATTTAACTTCCTGACATACTTTACAAGATTGACAATAAATCCGTATGTCCTTGTTTACCAATGGCCAAAAGAAAGCCGCAAGGACTCTTGACTTAGTACGGGAAAAACCCATGTGTCCAGCACACTGAGAGTCGTGAGCGTGCTGCAAAATTTTAACTCTCAAATTCTTGGGAACCAGGATTTGAGAATGACTTGACGTAATGGAGTCTTGAACCATACGTACAAGTACGCCATTCTTCTTTGTAATCCACGATTTACGACTTGTGTCCTTATTCGGATCACCTTTAGTTGCAAGAATGAAGAATTTCTTCAGAGTGGGATCATCTTCTTGCTGTTTTATAAACGAGTCACGAGAAATTACCAAGGGATTATCTTGGTTATGCACTTCATTATCTTCAGTAGATGAAGTTTGAGGCACATTAAGAGCCTGAGCTCTAGTGACTACAGCGTGAGCAATCTGCATGTTTTGCCTTTCCCAAGTGGAAATTTGTTGCGGAGTACATTCCTTGACTCCATGAATGCGACCGATGATGAGGTCAGCGATCGGATTCGGAAGAAGACATGCGTGTACATCTCCTGTAAAGAAAGGAGTAGCAATCCTAATGATAGCGGTAGAGTATTTCTCTACTGTGCCGCCAAATGTTACACATTTGACTACTTGTCCAGTGGCACGGGAAGGATCTACGAGTGACTGCCTAACACCAATTGTGGTGCATCCAGAATCAAATAGCACAGAGACTGGATTGTTATTCACTAAACCCTTATGTAAGACAAGAGACCCTCTTCCATCATGCGCGACTGATGCTGGAAGAGCAGGAAGAGGATGGCCACAGCTTAAAGTAGTCACTGTGGTTGGCTCAAATAACGTTTTGCATTGGGGGCACTGAGATGCTCTCCCAAAATCAAAAGCGGCACATGCCATATTACTAGCATCATTATTATCTTTACTCTGTTTATAGGCTTCATGGGACTCTTGTTGTGCAGAGTTTGCCTGAAAATGTGGTTTATGTCTTTTGTATTGAGATCTACCTCGGTTATTATCACCTCTGTAGTTATTGTTACCTCTATTGTAACCCCTATTTGGGTTTGAGTCATAGTACCCTTGGTTACCATTATCATATTCATTATAATGAGTATCTCTGTAATTATGATCTTGTTGACTCCAAGACGGATAACCCTGATAGTTTCTATAATTACTTCCTCTACGGAAATTCCTATAATTATGACCACCCCTGTGTCGAGAGCTATCAGGTCGTCTCCAGTTCTTTGAAGAAGAACCCTGAAATGATTGGTTACCTTGGTTTTGATAACTATTATGGTTACCTTTTTTTTCCAAATCTGTTTTGAGGTCCCTGAAATCTGTGTGAATAATTGGGATTGTATGGTGTTGCTGAAGCAACTGGCATACTCTCCTTAATCTTAGTGTTGCCAAAAGTCACGTCGGTGTGTGCAGTGACATATTGGGAACAATATTCTTCCATTTCTTTTAGAGATTTAGGTTTACGCTCATGTATAAATTCAAGGAAAGGTTTGTTCACACATGACATAATCTTATCTCTGAGCAACAAATCCATAAGTCCTTCATACGTTTTTTTCCGTTTTGGAAAGCTCAATCCAACGATCAACTGTGAGACGTGCCTTTGCAGTGAATTCTGAGAATTCTACCCCCGTCTCAGGTACCATCGTCTTAAATAAAAGGCGATAGCCTTCCTCACTTAGCTGATATTTTTTTATCAAAGCCGCCCTAATGACATCATAATTATCCTTATCTGCTTCTCCTACAAGGCATAATCTAGTCAAAGATTCACCTTTCAAGTTTTCTGATAATTGATTAGCGTATTGTGATTTATCCACATTATGTGTACGACAAGAACGTTCAAATCTATCCAGCCAGAATGTAATATCGTCACTGGACTGATTGAACGGTGGAACCTTAACCTTGTAAGTAGAAGGTTTACCATTACCACTAGATGCCTGATTAACATTACTCATACTTGTCAATCTCAATTTCTCCAACTCAAATTCATGTTCTCTTATTGCTTTTTTCTCTTCAGCATCTAATCTTTTTTGTTCAGCCTCCCTGTCTAATCTTTTTTGTTCAGCCGCAGCTTCTCTTTCCAATTTTTTTTGTTCAGCTTCAAATCTCCTTTCCTCTACCTGCATCTGCAATTTCTTTTGTTCAGCAGCAGCCTCAGCTTCTTTTTCTAATCTTTTCTCTTCCGCCTTAGCAGCAGCAGCCTCAGCTTTTTTTCTTCTTTGCAGCTAATCTTTTCTCTTCTTTTCTCTTCTGCAGCTAATGCTTTGTCATATTGAGCAACTGCCCATTGTTCTAATTGTTGACCAGTCTTATCAAGAGCTTTCCCTTGAGTAATGAAATAATCTAGAGTAGACATGATGCCTAACAATAATACTAATCACCTGAATCAATAATAATACCCCAAGTTCTCAATGACCTGATTAATCAGTATACTATCCCAATATCTGTGGGTCACAAGCCTTTAATAAGGTCTTGTATAATAGTAATAATAATCAGGTACTGGTCTATACCATAATCCAAGTGCAGTGCACAGGCAATTGTGTCTTATGAAATATACCCATATAAAACATATGTCAACCAACAGAATACATAAAGTACAAATAGGACTGACAATACAAGAACGTTTGCAGAAATCAAAATAAATCAAATAGGGAAATCAATGAAGATAATCACTGAATCTGCAAAGAATAACAACACAAATGACGTCACAATATATGAATATAAATTATGAATAGAACTGAAAGATAGAAAAGGTTAGACCAACAAATTACAAACAAATCAAAACAAAACTAAAGAACAAAGAAATATTACAAAAATAACAATAATTACAGACTTCACAGCTAACACAAAAGCAACAGTTGTCGCAGCAAATTTTCAATCAAGAAAATTGCACCTATAGAAAACGCCCACAACGGACCCTCTATGACGTGGGATACTCTGTTGTGAGGACGCCGCCCAACCTTAAACACAACCCGCTGACATAGAAACTAACATACTATACAAACAAATAACATGTAAACATAAATATATATAAATTATGTGTATGATAGTATGTGTTGCAAAATAGGCTCAGTCTTACAGTAATGGCAAAGTTATTTTTCATGAAAACAAACAAACTGCCACTTTATTCAATTAAACATTCTGGCCTTAAATATTAAAGTTCATATATGGCAAACAAGAAGATCCATCGATGAAACCAGGACTTCTTAGTTCACAAATACTGTCTTTCTGTTAACACTGACAAGAATTGATCCAACTGTTCTGTGAAACTCTATAATGTCTAATGTAAAAAATGTCAACAACGCTGACCTACATACTGCATTCACTTGACAGGTCACGTGACGAAGCGTTGACAAAGAGCAAACCAATACTGCAAGTGTGTCGTATCAGCCACAGGAAACGGTCTGGTATCGGTAATCTGTTGACTTCTGAATTTCTGCGAGGTCAAACCCAGAAAGCTGGTCCACCAGTTGATAAAGTTGATATTTAGTTGGATATAATATATGTTGATAAAGTACACCAGAACACTCCTAGGCGGGAAGACAGGCGTCTATCATCATCAGTTGACAAGATCCCTATGGTGTTGCCTGCCCCACTGTAGTGTATGGAATGTCAACTTGACCTACGCAGTGTTGTGTAGACATGGATGGAGTGTATAATGTGCGAATGATGATAAGGGTTCGTGTTGTTGACAAATGTTCTCTTCTCACACTCATGTATGACCGGAAGTCATCGACACCAACGACTGTGTACCTTTTCTAAAGTTTAATTGGACGTACACACTCGACAGCACAGATAGTGACAAATCACAGGTTGCCATAATACATCATAGTACAGTGGACAAATGGTCTTGCAATGTTACATGGGCACTCATGTAGAATAATGGTATAATGGACTGTCAATAGCCAAGCACTCAGTATCGCCCATACATATATCATCTGACGTCACTGACTGAGCACGTCAGCTTGTAAACAATATTTCAGATGACTTCTAAACCTAATCTCGTTTAGCAACGATTCTTCAACATAATGTTCAGCACATATTTTTCCATATAATAATATTGAACCGCTAACAATGGGTTCTCATGTGTAGCAGTGATCTCTGGACTGATCAAGCGATAATACGGGCATCCCTTTTCTCTTCTTGAAAGTCCTACATGTTTTGGTTCCAAGATGGCTCCACTCGTGAACTGTCACTCACGTTTGAATACAGATAATGAATCTGTTCTAAAGTTAGTCATTCATACAACATTTCGTTGCTCTGTAGATTTGGTCATGAACAATAGACTGCATTCTACAGAATATAGTGCTGCTAGGAATCGAAGTCGTTTTTTCATCGAGTCAAATATATTCTCTTAAACATTCAAATCGTAATTATCGACAATGGTGGCTTCGATCGAGAGTTCATAAGAGTATCTTTGATTACCTTGGTAGAGGGAATATGAAACTGCCATTCCTTGGCAAGATGAATAAACACTGGGGTAAAGCATACACGATAGGTCTAGACGACTATCACTTTCCCCAAAACCACTGAGATCACTTTTTCAAGGCATCAAGCCGACATAGCAAAACACACACATTCCCTATCAGGACGAAGCCAAATCACCCCACTCAAGCCACACATCCGCCGAATAGCCTTTGACCTCTCTAGAGACAACAGAACATATAGTTCGACTTAGATATGTAAAGATATACAGATATAAGACAGACTTGTCCTACTCAGACAAACAATACACATAAATTCAGGCCATAGATATTCTGAAGCAAGAACAATCTATTATTACCCAAACAACGAATAAATCGCAGTAAAATGTATTTATCCGCGGAGTTCAAGGGAAGTAACTCAATAATGACTTTCCCTTAAGCACTAAAAAATTACCTATGTATAATATTGTAAGATATCAAAGACTGCACGTAACAGTGAACTTCCAGCAGACCAGAGGCTCACTCATCTTGAAGAAGTAGCTCTGGTGCTGAAATCTGGTGGTCCCACCTCTCCGTGCTGGCGGGCAATAATAGTGGTCTCTGTCACAACGTACTGCACAGATACACTCGAGTAAAATCACCAACTGGATAGACACCGCCTTGTTGACAGCTGAAACTCACAGCTCTGCAATCAAAGTATTGGCTATGTGTCAAAATTCTATTCTCTACCCACGTCTGGACACAACACTGACACAACAACCACATCATACAGACAGGTCAGATCTCTCTGACCAAACAGCACATTTACCATGGTGGTTTTACATCAGATAGGTCCTCCCAGACTATAGATTCTGAAAAATATTTATTAGTTTCCTTCCCTAAAAGTGGATAGGTAATATGTTTCATTATTCACAACACTTGATCTGTCTTTCCTAACCCTTGTTGGAGTTTATGTATATTGTTGGTCCCTAGACCCTGAACTGGGGCGGGGGGTCTAGAGCAAATCCCTACTTGTTTGTAAGGCTAGATTTCGATATGGCAGTATCAAATCACTCGAACATTAAACAATATTCAAAATATACAAAGAAATAATTTCAATCTTACCAGATTATGAATAAAGAACACAGAAATGCTAGCAAAACTCAGCTGAGCTGCTGGCTATAGTATGGCGTCCCTGAACTTATTTCACTTTCTTTCATTTGGAAATCACCACACTTTAAAATACTGTGTCTATCATCGAACAACTATTGAGGAATGGCCCCACTTTCGCGTCTGAGCGCCGATAAAATGATTGTCTGTGGCCAATCACTGCCTAGGTTTTTTTTGAATTTCAAATTTCCTACACTAAAGTCATTTCAGTCATGCTTCAGTCAAGTATGGATTTTTATCTGTTAGTCTGTCCGTCTCTACTTGCGTTTTTTACAAAAATGTACTTGATTTTTGAACCAACCTTTCTCTCCCCTCCAAAATTTTGTCGTTAAAAGTTATATTTAGACACAGCTCCCACCAATGTCCCTTCGCTTCCCTACTAAGTTGATTTGAACACCTGCTTCTCAAGGTCGTGTTTTTTTTGTGCAAATAGCGACACTTTTTATTCCATACAGTCTGTCGTTGATGTGAACAACACTGTCTTTTGTCATTATCTTCAATATTATCTATCCGTCTGTAAAATTAAGAACATATTAGTTCACTGCTCAGAATGGGCCATCCGGCCAGCTAATTTTTATATTCCTAACATTAATATTACGAAAAAGTTACTTTTTAATTTTTGTAATATTCCAAACATCCGCGTTCTGCCGCTGAATTCAAATCAAAGGCTTGGTATCGCAAAAGCGACCAATAAATGACTGTGGCGTAACATATCCAAGGTCCCTTCTGTCGAGTTCCTTACTTCATGTCAACTTGGGAAACGTGACTTTTCTCCGTTTCCCCCCCCAATTGCGTCTCCTTAGCCTTTCTAGTCTCACGCAATCTTTCCAGTCCTATTTTTTCCTTTTTATCCGCCGTTCCCCTCCTGTCTAGCAAGTCAATTTTTATGGAGGGTGATGACCCGCGGTCTGGGCGATCATGTACTATCAGCAGCCTACGCATTATGTTTTTATCCTTACATGTTATCTTTGGAGGTATTTTACCGTTGTATCTCTGTCAATTTCACTACAATGTTTACACTCACGACTTCATAATCTACCACAGGTAATCTCGTGATCATCCCAAGGTTGTTTATTTTTTAATCAGGCGCGCCCATGCACTGTCTCGTGTTAAATGTGTTATACATTAGTAAACCACACTTCTCTCTACAGATCCCAGGTGTCAATATGGGTTCAAACTAAAGTGATTGATTACCCTTGTCAACGTGTGATGTATAGTGTGTCAACACATTACAAATACACACACTTCCACTGTACGTCTAAACTTCACGCAGGGCAGGAACAATAAGACTCGTACACGCTAGGGGCTTTACGAACAGTGGTGACACTAATAAAGGCAAGCTCTAATAGCAATTATCCCTTTATTCACTGAACAATAACTTGACCAAATTTTGCCAGAATGAGATACAAAATATACGTGTGCTACAAATGCAAATAGTACGGTTAGATATAAACTAACCGATCAGCCTCGCGATTATGTTTGACCAATTACTCAGCATAATGAGCGACGAGGCGAACTACAGTATATTACAGTATAAAATTCTCATATAAATACCAAACACAATACGAGAATGACAATAACAGCAATATAGCTGACAAATCCGTATAGCAAAATAGTTCTGAACCAGAACAAATACACCAGGACTAAATTAACAATGGCGACTACTCACTGTCCCGCCATAGGCCGAAATACGGTATCACAACGGGCTTCCAACTAAACGCTAAAAAGACAGTCGGAATGATATTCAGTAGAGGTAGATTTATAAAAAATAAAACAAGTGACATAAACATCCAAGAGCACAAAATTAAAACAGTAGAAACAACCAAATATTTAGGCATGACTTTAGATCAACAACTAAACTGGAAAAAACATATAGACAAGCTGGTTGAGAGCTGCAGAGGACTCACTAATATGATGAGACACCTAAAAGGCAGTGGATGGGGAGCAAGCATCAAGTCACTTCTCATGTTCTACAGGTCATTTGTAAATGGAAAAAGGACTATGCAAGCATAGTATATGCAGCTCAAAGCAATAAGAAAAAAATTGGACAAAATACAGCACCAGGCACTATGTACAATAGCTGGAGCCTCAAGATCAACATCACTTGAAGCACTAGCACTATGAATAATACCCCTCAAGCTAAGAAGAAAAGAACTTAGACTGAATTACATGGGCAAAGTCCTAATTGACAAAAACCACTCAGCCCATGCAATGTTTGTGAAGAATTTCCCTATGACCTGGGATACCCCTGTCGTGAGGAGGTTTTTAGGAGAAAGGACAGCTTGGATGGAGAGGAAGAATAAAGATAATAATATCTTATTGATAGTCTACGAGTTCGAAGAAACTGCCTCTCCTCGGGAAATAGTGTACTAGAAATCCTTAATGCAAAGAGAATTCTGGCAACTAAACAGGATATTGTCTGGACGATAAATTCTTCCTCAGGAATCCTACAAAAAGGCTGTGTAAAGCACATACGGTTGAGAAAGAGATTTGGTGTCCAGCCACATTTAAAATATCCCGACCCAATAGAAGTTAATTGAATTATGGCTGAGCTCCCAGGGTGTAGATTTGTATTTAAAACAAAATAAAGCCCAAATAAAGTTAACAAGAAAATAACAACAGACGCTGTTAAGTTAAATTGAATAAAAGGGTATAGATTCTCACATATCTGAATATACATATAAATATGAAAAAAAAAAGTTTAGCACTACTGTTTAGAAAAAAACAACTAGTATGTCATCACATGGACAGTAGATCTCTTCTATTGCTGTACTGCTGGTGGGTGTTATACTCATCTCTCCGAAGGCCTGTAGTAGCTGCAGAGATGATTTTGTTTTGGACTCTCTTGGTTTGGTCTGCCCCAGCACGTTGGTTTAATGGGTTCAGAGGGTGTCAGAGTTTGCTTCCCTGGACTCAGTGCACATCACAGATAAGGATGGGGTAAGTCACCTCTGCTGAATACCTCTTCTGCTTATGGGATGTGTGGTATGGTTACTGGATGATAGGATGTGGTTTGGTATGGTAAGATAACCTGGTTAATATGGTATGGTGGGTAGGGGTAATCTTTGGTACCGTGGACTCGTACCCTGGTTTGCACCTGGACCCGTAACCTGGTTTAATACCTTGTAACCACAACCTGGTTTAGTAATTTATAACCGCAACCTGGTTTAGTACCTTGTAACTGCAACCTGGGTGGATTCGCTCATCTGAATTCACTACGGATTCTCGCAACAAGTAATGCCCACTCCGGGGTCCATAAACTCACGTCTGCTTCGAATGATGGTTACCGGTCTAATGACTTAAAATTTCCTCAATTCCAGCTGTATTTTTGGTCGACCTCTTGGGTGGCCACACAATAAATTCTATCTTGGTCCCAGGGGTATCATTTCCAAGTTACCTTCATTTTAACTGGCCGTAGCATCCGCGGTGTACGTGCTGATTTACGTGCGTACAGATCGTGACACCAACAAAGGGTCGACTTCCGGACTGTCGTAGCACGATTTTTTCACCTTTCAAGTAGAATGACTTTCGCTGGCTAAGGGAATAATTTATTGCCTTTGGCCGTGAGAATCAGCTAGCGAACAGGGTGTAATATAAGACTAGAGGAGAGAGACTTTATCATTATAAGAATGAAAAAGATATCTGAAGGGAATTAGTTTTAAATCTAGCGATAAAGATTTTTTTACAGGAATAAAATAATAGAAGAAAAAGTCGGCGAGAAGTCGTTACACGACATAAGCCCCCTTTTGAAAGTTCGGCCAACGGCAAACTCAGTTCGAGCCGACTCTTCTCTTATGCCAGACACTACATTCATGTATCGTGTCCTCCAAATATTTCCTCTTTTTCTTCTGTTGAACGGTCTGCGTGTAATCCACACATGGCTATCCGTTTCCTCTTCAATAAGTAGTTGAGGTGGGCTGGGCAAGCCTGCTCGCATGATAATCCCACTCTTCCTTTCCTCCTTATGGATCCACCATTGTAGCTTACCTCCTGGCAAAGAGCTTGCCCTAAAGCCTACACTCTGCTTACAATTGGATCTATAGCAAAAAGTTTTGCGGGATGAAGTTGCCAGCCTTATACACAACCTTATTTTAGTCATATTGCTTGACCTGCCTAAGGACACATACCTATCTCCCCAGGTATGAGAGCGTGTATTTTCCTCTATCGCTGTTTCTCCAGTGACAGAGAACGATAAGTCTGCCAGTTGTTCCTGCTCACCAGGTACCAAGGGAATTTGGACCAGCTTCACTTTCTGATCCCAGAGAGTGGGTGAGGTTATCGGAACTGACTGAAGACTGAGTGCTCGAAGGTCATGTTCCTCTACAGCCGTTTCTCCCGTGTTAAAGGAAGATATTTCTGAAACATGTTTCATCCCACCAGGTACCAAGAAACTCTGGCCTGGCTTCACTTTCTGCACGCAGAGAGTGGGTGAGACTAGCAAAACTGGTTCAGAATTACGTGCACTGGGGTGGTCATCCCCTTTGCACTCTTCCAACTTTTCAGTGAAAATATTGGAAGAAGAGTTAGGCATTGGAGTCTCCATAGCCTGTTCAGTCACGCCGTCTCTGGATCATGCTGAGTCTCCTAAGATGATATATTTCCCTCCTTGAGGTATGGGGTAAATTCGTTCATCTAATATTGCGGCCTTTACTTTGCCGTTTACAAAGTTCGACCTAACTTCTACATAAGCTAAAGGCAAAATCATCCTTCTGTTGTTTATCATGGGTGCTCTTACCTCAACATCCTCTTCAGTGACTTGATCAGGGTCAACGACAGAGGCTGAGACAAGGGCATCACACCCAAGACCTTGATAATACAAACAGGTGATTTCTTCTCCATTTACTGTGGCAGTTTACACATTTTGAGAATCCCTGTATCCACTCCGGGCCTTCGTAAAGTTCCCATCCATTGTAGGGACCTTAGCTTTGTATGAAGTCTGTGGGATTGGGTCTCGGCGCATACAGTCTAACTGATGTAAGTTGGCCGACAGGTGATGTTCAAGAACATCCCTTCCCAAAGGGTTGTGTAATCCTTTTCCGTTGAGTGATCCTAGTTGGTTGAGCGATCCTATTTACCAGGTTGTTGGTGTGTCTGTTGTGAGTCTTTGCTGAGGATGAGGAAGGTCTCTTCAGATTATCAGCACCACTGTGCTTAATCTTGTTTTCAGGATGGTCTAGATGTCTCCGTATAAATATCTGTACCTCTGCGCTGTCTGAGCCTGAATTCTGAGACATAGACTTGGCTTCATGTGGTGCAGTTATATTTACCGCTAAGGATGGTGATGCAACTGGCAAAGGAGTGGCATGATGAGTATTCCTAGATTCAAGTTTATCCCTGGATTCCATTTTTGTAGGTTGAAACTGAGTTTCAATTTCTTCTTTACACTGGATTGATTTTTCTTGTCGTTGTCTCTCATGTTCCACATTCTCTTCCTTGCATTTTGCTCTCCATTCCTTCTTTTCCGCTTCTCTCATCCTGCATTTTTCCATCTTTTGTGAAACAAAAGTATCCAGTTTTTCTCCTGAGAGTTCACACTCAATGGCTAACTCTGTCCAGAATGTTCTCCACTCATCCAACTCTACAGATTCTTCCATTTTAGCCGTAGTGGTTTGTTGAGCGAGTATGAGATATCTAACTCACAAACAATAATTAAGGCAAAAATACTTTCTATAGTCTTAACTATTCTAAAGTATTACAACACCATATATTATATCAAACCAGCCTTATATAACCATAGGTAACTAATTACCAGCAGTACCACCAAGAAGAGTTCTAATAACACAATTAAAATCTGCTTTTCTTGCAAAAATGTATATGAAATTTAGTCTAGGGTAATTTATGTGTCCCCTCTTTAATCTAATCCTATACTTGGACACCAGTAAGTGACAAGTACCTACAGCAGTAGTGGTCTAGGACAGATAAGAGTTTTCATATCTCAGACAAGTGTCTAAATATGAAAAAAGTAAATCCCGGACGAGCCCCCAATTGTCGTGAGGAGGTGGAGACAGGAATCATACAAAAGGACTGTGTAAAGCACTTAAGGTTGAGAAAGAGATTTGGTGTCCAGCTACATTTAAAATATCCCGACCCAATAGATTGGGTTTGGTCTGCCCCAGCACATTGGTCTCATAACAGTTACTGGGTTCAGAGGATGTCAGAGTTTGCTTCCCTGGACTCAGTGCACATCACAGATAAGGATGGGGTAAGTCATCTCTGCTGAATACCTCTTCTGCTTATGGGATGTGTGGTATGGTTACTGGGTGATAGGATGTGGTTTGGTATGGTAAGGTAACCTGGTTAATAGGGTATGGTGGGTAGTGGTAATCTTTGGTACCGTGGACTCGTATCCTGGTTTGTACCTGGACCCATAACCTGGTTTAGTACCTTGCAACCGCAACTTGGTTTAGTACTTTGTAACTGCAACCTGGTTTAGTACCTTGTAACCGCAACCTGGGTGGATTCGCTCAACTGAATTCACTACGGATTCTCGCAACAAGTAATGCCCACTCCGGGGTCCATAAACTCACGTCTGCTTCGAATGATGGTTACCGGTCTAAAGGCTTAAAATTTCCTCAATTCCAGCTGTATTTTTGGTCGACCTCTTGAGTGGCCACACAGTAAATTCTATCTTGGTCCCAGGGGTATCATTTCCAAGTTATCTTCATTTTAACTGGCCGTAGCATCCACGGTGTACGTGCTGATTTACGTGCGTCCAGTTCGTGACACCAACAAAGGGTCGACTTCCGGACTGTCGTAGCACGATTTTTTCACCTTTCAAGTGGAATGACTTTCGCTGGCTAAGGGAATAATTTATTGCCTTTGGCCGTGAGAATCAGCTAGCGAACAGTGTGTAATATAAGACTAGAGGAGAGAGACGTTATCATTATAAGAATGAACAAGGTATCTGAAGGGAATTAATTTTAAATCTAGCGATAGAGATTTTTTTAGAGGAATAAAATAATAGACAGAAGAAAAAGTCGGTGAGAAGTCGTTACACGACAACCCCTCTCGAACCCACAAGATACCCAATACGATGGAAGTGAATGGAGGAAATAGAAGAAAACAGTATTATGGCAAATGCAATAAAATGTAGTAGTATATACACACCAGTGATTCCTCCTTGGGAGCTCAAGAAACCAAACATTGACTCTCATCTTTCAGATGTAATAAATAAAAAAGCAGGAAAAGACGACATTAAAATCATAGCCAGAGAATATATAGAACATATAACTAAGGGTAGCTTGAAAGTATACACTGATGGACCTAAGATAGAAAATGAAGAACTTGGAATAGGAATACACATACCAGCCTGGAAGGTGAAGAAAAGTTTTAGTTTCTTTAACTGAAAACGCATCGAGAGAAGCAAAAACGGGTGGAGCAGCCCACACCACATAAACTCAGGGTTAGGCACAACCGAGATCAGAAGTACAATTAGAAATATTATAACAAAGGAATGGAAAGAAAACTGGAAAGAAAGCCAGAAAGGCAGACACGCCTATAAACTGCTAAAAGATCCAACCCGGACATGCCAGATATCTTGAGAACGAAAAATACCATGCAACAGAAAACTAATTAGACTTCAACTAGGAACATGCTATTTCATGGTGGAGGACCCTTCTGTGCAACATGTCTGGAGAAAAACACCATAGCACATTATGTGTTAACATGCAAAAAATACGAACAGCACAGAAAACCACTAATGGAATACTTGAGAACCCAAAACTCGACATCACTGTCACTGGAAAATGTACTGAAAGTTGACCTACCCAGGGATCTACACAACATAATAAAATTTTATATTATCAGAACAAAAACCAACATATAACAACTAGAACAGATTAGAATGACAAGGAAAAAAAAAACAATAAGTCCATTCAGTACCAGTAGAAGAATTATATTTAAAAAAATAAAAAACAAACAAACAAAAACCACCAATCCAAAACCAACTAAAGCCCAGCAGAAAAAAGATGTAAATAGTGAGAGAGAGCAACGTGGTATCATGGGAGAAGAAACATTACAGGCCCCATAGACATTAAACATTGCCACAGCAAACGGCAGATAAATTACAGCCTGGAAGAGCCAACACAAACAACTAAGAAAACACTATATGGAAAGATGAACACTATATACCCAAATTATAACCCACATGGGGTTGAACCGGGTATCCCTTGCACACAAAAAAACACAAGTTTTCAGGTGCGGGGCTCAAAAACCTAAACCTAAATCTATGGCTTCTTTTGCGCCAAAATTCAACCTCATCACGTGACATCACATGACGGGTTGTTTACACCGGAACTCAAGCATATCGAGTTTTGTTTACGGCCCAGGAAAACACCGCTTGGCTTACAACCAAGCATACGAGTCGAAACGGCAGTAAAACTAGCCGTGACAACCCTAATCAGCAAAAGACGGTCGGTGAAGTCCGACATGACAAGAATTGAGGGAAGGGAGTGTAAACAATAATTAAGTACAGAAAATGAGATGTGAAGCAATAATGTCGGCGATAAAAATGACTGCTAGGAAAAGAGAACGGACGATTATGTCACAGTATTGAATAAGTGTTTCCACCGTATACACTACACACTATATATATAAAGCCAGTGAAGCCTCATTACTCATCATAGTTGAAGCTTCTATGTTTTCGTGCCACACTATGTGCGCGTTTCTTTACGTCTGAAGCAAAATAGAAATCAATGAAATGACCACATGAGAATTAATGACGTCATCAGGGTATGCATTAGAAAGAGCACGACATAATTGTTCCTCGCCATGTTTTTCCGGGTGACATATCTGTTAATACGTAAGTTGCATCCTGTGTTGTCTCCAGTCGTCTCGATAATATCTTGCCACTGGAACAGATAACTCCGGACGAGAGAGTGAGGATGACGATTAGCGCAACTCTTCCTCACTTTAATCCAATTACAGCGCAAGCCACAGCCTCAGACAGATAATATGAGGAGGCTTTCTGTATCGTGTGATGACTTTGGCCTTACCATCAATACGAAGAAATCTGAAGTAATGTTGCAACCTGCTCCTGGGAAACCTTACTGTGAACCAAATATCACAGTAAAGAACCAACGTCTCCAAGTGGTGGACAGCTTCACTTATCTAGGCAGTACCCTTACCAAAGATGCGAATATCGACTCCGAGGTCAACAACAGAATTGCAAAGGCAAGTGCAGCTTTCGGAAGACTAAGAGTAAATGTCTGGGATCGACAAGGAATTAGTGCCGCCACCAAGATAAAAGTATATCATGCAATAGTACTCACTACCCTCCGGTATGCCTGTGAAACCTGGACAGTGTATAGCAGACATGCCAAGAAGCTTAATCATTTCCACATGAGCTGTCTTCGCAGGATCCTCAGGATCAAGTGGCATGATAGAGTATCTAATTCTGAGGTCCTCAACAGAGCACATATCTCAAGCATCTACACATTGCTGCAGAGGGCCCAAACTAGATGGGCCGGACATGTTCGCATGCCCGAAAAACGCATCCCAAAGCAGTTGATGTACAGCGAACTCTCCACGGGTAAGCGAACAGCAGGGGGACAAAAGAAACGCTTCAAAGACACACTGTAAGCATCGTTGAGCAGCTTCAAAATTGATGTCTCCTCCTGGGAGACTATCGCACAGGATCGCTGTGCCTGGCGGACAAACATTACTCAAGGTGCTCGCATTGCAGAACAGAAATTAGCTGATAAGGCAGAAGGCAAGCGTGCTGCAAGAAAGGCCAGAATGCACAGCAACACTACTATCGACTCTAACCATGTGTGCCCCGTATGTCGCAGGGCCTGTAGGGCCAAAATAGGATTAATTAGTCACATGAGATCACGGCACAGATGTGTCACAACTCAAGTCTGAAGCTGTCGCCATCTTCGCTTGCGATGGGCAACTATTATTATTAATACGTAAGTAGTGTCACATGATGATATTGATATGCTTGGTTACAGATGCAGGATGGAATGGCTGTTTTGGCTAAGTGCCGCTGAGGTTGTTATGACGTGTGAGTTTTGGGTTTAGTCGTAGGCTAGTTCTAACTTTATGCGCTTATACAAGGTGATTGACTCGTCATTCCTTATTTTTAAATGTTTGAATCTTTACATGTAAATATTGAATATACACGAAACAAATATCAAAACTAGGAACAATACTCGTCATTTAACATTTGACTAATAGATTTTGCTGTTTATTTTTCCAAAAACAAAATAAAATTAAATCTAAAGTGACTGTACAAGAGACAGAAAAAAATAATAGCTGACCGCTAAAGTAATTGAATTAACAGCCTGGATCACACTGTAATGTTGATGTAAATGGCATTTTTGGTAATAAATTTGGGAGCCGCGCTGGTGTAATGGTTACCACACTGCGCTAGCGATCAGGTGTTCAAGGTTCAAGCCCGGACGCGGGCATTTGTGTCATCGACCGGGATTTTGACTGAATAACCTGAACGGCTCCTGAGATAAAACCCTCTGTGGATGGGAAGGAGCGAAGCTCCTGACCGGGTTGGAAGGAAAGTCCACAGGCTCCCCAGCCTCGCAATGACATGTCATTGGGACGAAGGGCTGAAAGCCCAAGTGCCGCTGGTTAAAATAAAAAATAATGTAATAAATTAGCAGCTAATTCTCTTTATTTTGATATTTGTTTTAATTAAATCAGTTTGATAAGTGTGAAGAAATAAATGTTTAAAAACGGGGAGGACTTTCCAATCACTCTGTAGATTATTTGAAAAGTGTTTACAACTGTAATGCATCTGTGAAGATTTTCAGTGAGAGTTATATCCTGCAGAATGCACGTGGGCAATGAATATCCCGTCATAGTGAATTAGTTTTGGTAATTAGTTTTTCAATGAAATTACAAATTAAGTCAGTTGGCAGTTTGGCTTTGGGATAGCATGCGTTGTAAGTAGAGAATTTGGCTTTGTGGGAGCCATATATGTTTCTTATACTTAACAGATAGTGCAGTAAAGGGTTTGATAAGAATTCGTTTGCTTAAGTATATTACAGCTTCGGAAAGGCAGAACTGTGACTGTATGATAGACTCTGGTGATTACTCGTTATGGAAAACTCTCATTATCATATGTTATGGAATACTCCCCCCTCTCTCTCTCTCTCTCTCTCTCTCTCTCTCTCTCTCTCTCTCTCACTAGTATGGAATCAGTACTATGTACTGATAAGTGTGAAGAAATAAATGGATTCTGCCTTATCTACGTTAGTACTACAGTTCAGAACTAGAGCCGGAAATAAGGGGTTTTCGGGGTGGCAAGGTCGCGTGATGGCGCCCCTTCAACCCCGCCCTCTTGGATCCTTAGCCCCTGACTGACAAAGCAGCCAGTGGCCATCACGCCTAGTGGTGTCTTGTAGGTCAGCAACAAATTGCCCCCACTTTTCTCAGTCGGTGGCCACCCTTCGTGTCGTACCCCAACTCTGGTTCGTGCTTTGCATCTCAGCCTCCACTGTTCTCCACTGTCACAGAGAGTTATGATCATTAAATTCTCTATATACTCTTCTTTTCTTCACCCGTGTCCTCTATTTTATTATCACTCTTTACCATTTTCCTGAATTTTTCGCACTCATTCGTTTGCGAAAAATATTTTCTTCCCCATTCTCAACTTTACCGTTTTCTTTCTCATACTGGTAAACGCATTTATGACATAACGTGTCAGTTTCTACACGAGACGGGAGAGCGTTAAAATGCATTCTATTGCATTAGGTGTCAGTGGACGAAACTGTGAATATATTCGTCTGGCCAGACATAGGAGCAGACATATGTCTACAGCATTCCCTGCACCAGACGAAATACACTGTGAATATTCGCTTTCGCCAGACCTATAGGCGACAAATGTGTCTGCATTTTCACCTGCCACAACGAGTTGCATCGGCTGAGCGCTTAGGTGAGGCGCGATAACCGACATCTCCTCGGCGCAGTTTGAGACATTTGTCTGGAAATCCCAGCTGACAAGGCACTCACTGTTGGCCCTGGTCAGCGTGAGGTGTGAAAACGCACGAGTGTCAGTTCATGGTAGTCTTCTAGTTTATGTAAGGTGTAAGAATGAGAAAGGGAGATTATTTCGTTTTGCGAAATAAGTTGGGACCCCTTTGTCCTGGTTTAAGATATTTACCGGAGTTTGAAACTAGATTTTCATTCATTCTCCAAATTCGCAGTAGACAGGTTGCTCGTGAATAGAATAAGCTGTATAGCGAAGTTTCTCAGTTTGTTTCGACAATTTGTCGAACTTCTAGACTTCAATAAATATATCAGCGTATGATTCTAAAGTTGTGCGACCACCTGTAGTTCTGTGTTGAGGTGAATATATTATATATATATCTAGATTTTGTGAGTGATTAAGTGATAATCGCTTATTTCATATTCCACTAGTTAGATTTGGTGCAGAGTGCTTAATTTATATAGTCTGTATTATTTTATAGTGACGAGTTACAGTGGAAAACAGAAATTATAATTTCTAGCTTAAACTCAGTCGGCTATTAAGGGATTTAATTTTACTGCTAAATAATCAGACGAGAATAATTTTTCTAACTAACTTATAAATGCTAGATGCCTCATGAGTGTTGACGGAATACGTAGGTATTCCTAATTCATGTTGATTGATTTTTTATATAAAACTTATTTCACGGGAAAGTTTAAATGATAAGTCAAGCTGTACGCTTGCAATTTAAAAAAATGTAAGTTATAACGAGTCCCTAGTATGTATAATTATTTTATATGTGTTTTTCCTCTATTCAGTGAATACTGGGGTTAACCCAAAACTTTGCCAGCGTTAAGTACGGATGAGTGATATCTTCAAGAACTAAAACATTTTCCTTGGAAAAAACCTGGGGGCATAATCTTTACAAGTACCCTATATGTTAAATGAAGTAACAGGCATATCGCGCCATATTTAATTCTTCCTGAGAAACAACTCAAGTACATTTTTAGCCTATGTGGCAAGTAACATATTAACGTCAGTAACATTCCGACGGAGTTTTGACTAGTGATGTGGTGACCAAGTATAGTCCTATCCGGAAAGAAGACACCGACCTGACATTCCTCATTTCTAGAATACCTAACCTAGTGACACTGTGCTCGTTGTTAATGTTCGTGCCTGGACAATTTTTTTATGTGACTTAGACAGACATTCGAAAAAATAAGAACACCCAAGGAATCGTTCCCTGAAGCAGAGAATTTCAACCCGTCTTTTTTGGAACTGGGGATTTCTTGGTCAAGACTGCATTTGACGAGTCTGTATGTGAATGTCCCTAAGAATTATGTTCCAGATGCTGCGAACGAAGCTGTAAGTATGCAAGAGAGCACGTGGCCGCGGCTGAATGAATAGAGTGAGTGCAGATCTGAGTGATTCATTATTATTGTATTTTGGCACTCATTTTGCTGTCTTAACTTTCTTTATGCAAGTATTGCTAACCATATTTCCCTTAAAATAGAGCAGAGATATCAAGTCGGTCCATACCTTAAAAGGGGGAAATATTAGACAAAATCATATGTATCTGTGTCTCTTTGGTGCTATCACTGTCTTCTAACGGGACTGTGAGCTATACATCGAGGGGAAGGATCCTACCAACGGGTCTATCATTTCTTGTAGCAATTCCTTGATTTTTATGACTATTTGTATATGCTTTGATGTAATTTTTATATGTTGTGAGAGAAGTTTGTTATGATAATTAAACTACTCAATAATTATTCCAGCGTGGCGGTCAGTTTCGTTCCAAAATATCTATATAATCACTGTTATAGTTTTCCCACGTCTGTGTGTTTAACTGTCGTCACTTGAAGGTGCGTGCACGTGAGTGGATATATATATATATATATATATATATATATATATATATATATATATATATATATATGTGTGTGTGTGTGTGTGTGTTTAGACTGTCTGACTCCTCTAAATCTGTCGTAGAATATATATATATGTGTTTAGACTGTCTGATTCCTCTAAATCTGTCGTAGAAGATAGGCAGAGAGAGAGAGAAGATTTCTCGATCTCAGAGACAGCCTCTATCACATTCTACTATCTCACTCGTGGAAATCTATCACCACTTCCGTCTACTACAGGGGTAACACGCATTTTTGCTTACCTCAAACCACACAAGCTTGATACGTCCTTTTTAGGACGAGACACAGTGAAGACATCCTTCGAACTACACAAGTTATCAGATAAGTTGATATTTTTATCCATCTTCAGTGTTAGCTTTTTGCAGTTAATTTTAGAAATTAAAATAATAGAAATTAAATAGCGCCACGTGGCAATTCTTTGAGTGAGATCAGGCAGCCATCTTGAAAGATATTTAAGTGGTGAATAATTTATACTTTTGTTGATAGTATTAGAGTAGGCCTACTGTAGTTAAGGTTAAGTATTAGGGGACTATTTAATTTAAGAATCGTAGTGGGGTAAAGATATATATAACAAAATAAGCCAAAGATTACATATAATATTCAATCATCAGAAAATAATTCAAAGACAACAAATAGTAGCATTCTAAAAGACAGGGAAAATAACCAATGGTAGTATTCACCAGAAAACAGTCCGAGGAAGGGAAAGCGATGGCCAAAACTCCAGAAAAAGACAAAACTTTAAACCGGACAGAAAGAAACAGGACCACGAACCCTGAAATCAGAAAAACAGAACTAAAGGACACGAGTAAAACAATAATGGAAAATCGGGAAGGAGGCGCGGAAGGAAAAACAACAAAAAGCAGAATCAACAAAGGAGAAAGATCAGGAACCAGCACAGCGAACGGAAAGAAAGGACCCAGGGAAAAGGATAATCAGGACAGCCAGGTAAACGCGGACAAAACAAGTCATGAAACCAGAGGGGATAAACTGAAAGGAGGCTCAGAAGTAAAAAACAACAAAGGAAGGCAAAACGTGGGCAGAAGCAGTTAAAAACCAAGGTAGGGACACCAGGCATGATAAACTAGAAGAAAATACTAACCAAAAAAATAGCAATGAAAGTACCAAAAAAGACTCAAGACATCTAACAACCCAGGCAGCTCCAAAAAATAAAGATGTAGTAAACATATGTCGTTTAAAGATAACGCAAGTAGCTGGTGAGGCTGTCAAGATCAAGGCATTAGATGAAGACAAAATTATAAACATCCTTGATCCTGTGTTAGGCAAAAAGGCGATAGCCAAAATTTCGAAAACCCATTTTGGCATAATAATTATCCCAAATCAGAGTGACAGAATAAAAGAGATGATAGAGGAACTCAAAGTAGAAGCAAAAACAGTGACTCTTGCACATGACATAGAAGTAAAGATAGAGCTAGCAAAAGTGACCAGTAGATGTGTATTAAAAGGGATAAACACTACCCTTTCAAGCGAGGAAGTTATGAACATCCTCGCAAAACATAACCCAGACATAAAGCTGGTACACGTGGACAGAATAATGGTGAAAGGGAGTATCGTTACCCCCAGTGGTATGATAACAACAGAAGGTAGGGAACCCCCCAAGATGGTACTATTTGGGAAAACACAAAAAAACACAGAAGCCTTCATTCCCCCAGTGTTACAGTGCTCCAACTGCATGAAGTTTGGTCATGGACGCCACACTTGCAGGGGAAGGCAGTATGTAGGTTTTGTGCGGGGCCACACACCCTTTCACGGCAATGCGAAAAGGCAAAGTCAGATACTGACTATAAAAAAGGATAATGCAAACAGAAAATGCACTAATTGCAAAGGAAACCATAGCGCCAGATTCCAGGGCTGCCCAGTATATCAGCAGACCAAAAAAGCATTGAGGGTAGCTATAACAACCCAAACCCCTTTCAAAACGGTCATTAAAGAATTAAAAGAAAATGATACTTATACGAACAATAAAGTATATAACAGAAATTAAGAGTGTGCAAGAAGATGTCAAAATGCTTAAGTCACAGATGGCAAAAAAAAAGTAAGAACAAGTTAGAAAATAATAAAATAGTACCAAAAAACCAGTCAGATGATTCAACTACATCCTCGGATGACACAAGTGCACTGAAAAGTGCAGAGGCATTGCTTCAAGAAGTGAAAGCCATACAGCACCAAATTTCCCCAGGATATAGCTAAACTGACTGTACTGAAAGAAGAAAATGAAATGATACTAGTCAAAACTGTCTGAACAAAAAGAAGAAAGTGAAATAATACTAAAAAGAATGGAAAGTGAAAGGCAGGAGAGTAACATAGGGAGAGAAGGGAATGTAGCATTGGATTGAAAATAGGAAAGTGGTCAACCTAGAAGAAAATATCAAAGGACACATTGAGGCACTTTTACCATACATAGTGGAAAAAGTTAGGAATAAAATGATAAGTTTAAATAAGGTTTTTTATTGAGAAACTTGATGGATAGTGGGTCCACAAGTTCAGGAAATGCAGAATAAGAGCAATTTGATAGTTAACCAAAATAAAAGGTACACTAGAGGATGTTAAAATTCAATTTAGAAAGATTTAGAATTATCCAGTGGAATTGTAGGGGTGTAAAAAAATTTTTAATACCCCTACTATCAGAGACTGGAGAAAATACTGATATATATGCTCTTCAAGAGACCCATTTAAACCCAAATAATAAATATAGTTGTAAGGGCTTTAAGATACTTAGACACGATAGGAAAGAAGGTAGAGGAGGAGGTGTCGCAGTATTAGTTAGCGAAAAAATTTAAAATCATAGACTGGGAAGTATTTAATACAACCAATATAGAAGGTATCCAGGTTACTATAGCAGCTGAACCAAACAATCTAACAATTCTAAATGTATATGCTAAAGATGGCACAATTAAAGATGAAGAAATACTAGCCATAAGCACCAGACTAGGCCCCAAAACAATCATAGTAGGCGATTTTAATTCCCATCATTGTGCTTGGGGTGGACAACATGCAGATAATGCAGGAAAATGCCTACTTGACTTCATAGAAAACAATGAACTACTAATACTAAATGATGGATCTGCAACAAGAATTAATCCACAAGCTAATAGGGCAGACTCAGCAATAGACATAAGTATAGCAACTAACAACCTAGCGAATGTAAATTGGGAAGTGTTACAAGACACAAACTCAGATCATCTGCCCATTGTAATAACCATGCATGAAAATGTCATTCCAAATCCAGAACCAGAGAAACCTACCTTCAACTATAAAAAAGCAAACTGGGAAGCTTTCCAATCAGAGCTGGAGGTGATGGAATATAAAGACATGGAATCAGATGATACTGACTTGTGGGCAGAAACACTGACCAATGAAATTCTGAAAATAGCAATACAATATATACCAAATAAAAATATGCCACAGCACCTTAAACCAATAAATAATATTAAGAAGAAAAGAATGAGAAACTCAATGGAATAAAGAACCAGTTGCCTGGTGGAATAAAAGCTGTGCAGAAATTCATGAGAGAAGAAAAAGGGCCTTACAAAAATATAGAAATAACAGAACAGAAGAAAAACTATGATAAGTATAAAACTTATTAGGAATGAATCTAACAGAATAATATTCAAAGCCAAAGAACTAACTGGAAGGAGTTTTGTCAGTCACTTAAACCTAGCACTCAAATTAGAGAAGTATGGAAAAAGCTTAAGGCAATCAAAGGGAACAATAAGAAAACAATAATGCCAAGAATCAAACTACCAAAGAGAGCAGAAACAGATAAAGAAAAAGCTAATGCCCTTGCCGAGTATTTCTATAAAGTCAGTGCAAAAAGTAGCCTTGGACAGGAAGAAAAATGAGAGAAGAGAAAGACTTAGGATACAGTTTTTAAAAGAACTACCAGACCAGATAGATGAAACAAACTATTTAGATGCTGATAGAACAGAGGAAGAAGTAACTAATGCAATAAAAGATAAATCTAATACTGCCTCAGGGCAAGATATACTTAGTTATGAAATCCTTAAGAAAGTACCCAAAAGAACTATAAACATAATAACTTCACTTTATAACAAAATCTGGAACTTAGGAAAGATACCAAAAGCATGGAAAGTAGCTATGATAGTACCCATTCTAAAACCCAATAAGGAAGCCCATGATGTAAGTTCATATAGGCCTATCTCCTTAACATCACAACTAGGTAAAATACTGGAAACTGTTTGTGAATAAAAGAGTTTAAATTCTACCTAGAAAAAAAACCAGTTATATAGCCCAAACCAGTCAGGGTTTAGAGCAGACAGAAGTACAGTAGACCAGCTTGTAAGATTAGAACATAATGTAAAGCTAGGATTCAAGAGGAAAGAGAAAACAGTGGCAATCTTTTTCTAGATGTAGCTAGAGCATATGATGAATGCTGGCGAGATGGAGCTCTTTACAAAATGAAAAAGATTGGCATTACTGGTAAAACCTATAGGTATCTAGAAAACTTTTTACAGGACAGGTATTTTGCTGTACAGGTGAATAATGATAGGTCAGAAATATATGAACAACAGAATGGGATTCCTCAAGGATCAGTGATCTCTCCTTCAATTTTCACTATAGCTGTAAATGATTTAGCAGATGAATTTAATGACATAAAGAATGCAGTATCACAATTTGCAGATGACTGTGCCATTTGGCGATCTGGAAAAAACTTGGACCATGTTTACAAAAAACTTCAAAATCAAATAGACAAAGTTTCAGAGTGGATGAAAAGTTGGGGCTTCCAAATTAATGTAAACAAAACAGTAGGTATGATTTTCAGCACAGGAAATTTAAAAAAAAAATAACAAAATCAATATAACCATTAAAGGACAGAAAATATGTACTTCCTCAACAACAAGATTTCTGGGCATAACTTTAGATAAACAACTAAATTATAATAAACATATAGACAATTTGGTAGAAAGCTGTAGGGGACCCCTAAATATACTAAGGATTGTAAAAGGTAATGGATGGGGGGCCAGCAATAAAATAATGCTTATGTTCTACAAGTCCTTCATCAGGGGGAAACTGGATTATGCCAGCATAGTCTATGACTCAGCTGCAGCTTCTAACAAAGCAAAACTGGACAGGATTCAAAATGCAGCCATGAGAACCATTACAGGTGCATTTATATCGACACCAGTAGAAGCTCTAGAAGTAGCTCTCGGCATACCTCCCCTTGGTCTAAGACGGAAAGAACTGAGATTAAATTATTGGAGTAAAGTAGCACAAGAAGTGACACACCCAGCACATAAAGCATTTATAAAAAACCAACCAAGTGTATGGGACGTTCCCTTAAATAAAGATAGATATCCAACAGGGTGGAGAACTATAGAAGACCTAATGCAGTTCAAAGAACTATCAAACACAATTGAAAATAGTAATAAATACAGAAGCAAAATACCACCATGGGAACTAAAAACACCAATCATAGACTACTCACTTACTGAAAAGATCAAACAAAACATAGAAGATAAGGAAGCCAAAATGATAAGTAGAAAGTTCATAGAGCAACTAACTAAACAAAGTCTGGCCATCTGCACTGATGGATCCAAGGGTGATAGTGGGCAACTAGGTGCCGGAGTTGTAATACCACAATGGGGAATAAAAAAGAGCTACAGTATAACGGAAGGGGCATCGATTTTCACTGCTGAGATGGTAGCAATTCTTAAAAGTCTAGAAATAATCGAAGATAACCCACCAGAAGCTGTTACGATATTTACAGACTCACTATCATCACTACAAGCACTAGAACACTCAGGTAAATGTAGCCGGCCAGACATAAAGGAAGAAATTCTAGCAATTAATACATCGCTAGAGAACAGAGAATGTAGTGTGAGGCTAGTGTGGGTTCCAGCACACATAGGTATAGCTGGCAACGAGTTGGCAGACCAGAATGCCAAGAAGGGAAGAACAAGTAAAAACAATATAAAAGCAGGACTGGGAAGGTCAGAGATCAAGAGCCAAGTGAAGGAAACTGTAAACGAGGAATGGAAGACAACATGGAAAGAAAGTAGAAAAGGCAGACACGCGTTCAAACTGCTGAAAGAACCAACAAGGACATGCCAGGTCAGAGAAGAATTAAAGATACCATCGAACAAAAAACTGTGGCGTCTCCGACTCGGTGCAGCATACTTCATGGTAGAAGAACCACACTGCCAAGAATGTCAGGAAGAGAATGACATAGACCACTACCTGATCCACTGTAAAAAGTATGAACAACAAAGGCTTGAATTAAAAACTTACTATAGAAATCACAATATAGACTTAACAGGTGATAAGGTTTTAAGTATAGATGCCCCAAGAGATGCCCAATCAATACTTAAAAGATATATACATAAAACAAAGGAAAAAATATAAGGCTAGAACTTCAGGAAAATCATCCAACTAAATAGAAATTAAGCAGCAAGAACTAACAAAGCATTAACAAAAAATAGCTACTCATAGGACAAGGAAAGACAAGATATTAAAAAAAAGGGACAACAACTCAAAAAGAACAAATACTAATACAAATTAAAACCAAGTGTAAAGGACAATAGTTATCTAGAAACAATACAAAAGAGAAAATAAAATTGACAAATAATAATATAAATAAAAATCAGCAACTGCAAAAGACAACAGTTATTTAAATTGAATACAAAATTAGTAAATAAAATGACACTAAATACCCCAATTATAACCAACTTTCAGGTTGAACAGGGTAGAACAAGATGGAACGAGAAGACGCAACAATGATCAGATGTTGAGTGCCCGATCTCCACCCATCAATTCATCAAAACAACAACAACGTGGAAATCTATTTCTATTATCATCTCTCACTGTGACTATCACTCATTCTAATCTATTCAGACGGGACCAACCCAAGTCTTAATTCTCCTATCAAAAATCTACGACATCCACCAGATTGTCTTTGGTCTGCCTCTCTCTTTCGCCGTCCTTCTGGGGTCCATAGCATAGCAGTTCTGATGGTGTCATGTTCCCTTCTGAGGACATAGCCAACCCAGTTCCAGCGTTTGCTCGCAGAACTGTACTCTTACGAGACTCAGTTTCATGCTGGTAAGTTGAGTCACACTGTAATTTTTGCAAGTGTTTGTGGCCAGTTAAGGCGACTGGTTCATTGATAATGAGATAGGGAAGTAGAGATGCGATCTGCTGGATAAACGGACGATGTAAAAATTGAGAAGTAGTCAAAGAGAAGTAACGCTAAGTATTACGTAGTTGGGACAAGAGTTGTTTCTCTTGATGGAGAGTAGTCTCTTGGAAGGTTCGGGAAGTTTTGATCACGTGGGGTGAGCTATTGTTCACTGAGGATGAGCAAAGTTCGCGTGTGGTGCGCTAAACAAAACGACATCGCAACATAGTGTGCGAAGGTCTTTCTGCTCGAGTCATCAAGCGGTGAACACGATGTAACTCAGCTGTAGTACGTGCAGGAGTTGTCATCTTGTGATTTTCGTGCCAGAACGAATCTGTGGCAACAGATACCATCCCAACTCCATTGTTACTATTCATGATATGAATTCAGGAGCAGACGCAAGTGTTTATAGTAAACATCAGAAGTTAATTGGGATATTTCTAGGACAGGGATGTCCAAACTAGTTTGAAAGTACGTGCTGAAACATTTACAAAATTTCACGTCTCGTGTAGCAAAGATAGACATTCATGTACAGCAGTAATGTCAGTGCTAAGAACCAAGGAAGCATTAGAAGGGTATCAGCCTTGAAAGAAACAAAGATTCCCCAGTGTCGACCGATCGTACGTAGACAAACCAGCTACGATAATTTCAAGCATCACCGAAGAACATTGAATTAGTTTTATTACAGTTTAAGAAGCAGAGTTATAAACCACAGAGTAAACGAAACAAGTTACAACTTAGAAACATATTAGCCAAGAATTACCTTTGACCAGTGATGTAATCAACAAGAATGCTGTAGGTTGAATGGTCGATCTACTTGGGAAGTTTGAATACAGATGTCTACGTTTTTCTACTCATCACTGTACATAAGTTAAAGATTGGAAGTACCAATAAAATCATCAAAACCCAGCGAGAGTTAACTGAATACAGTGTCTATGTACAGTGATGTCTTGTTAATGATAAGCAGATAAAAGGTGACAAGACAGTCTGGGTTATAAAGACTAGAAGCTACGACGAGCTTACTATTACTGATCATGTGTAGTCTAAACTACAATCTGTAGAACCACTAACTATCACATGTTCATTTTATACTTTTACAAAAACTTAATGCACATATATATTTTTACAATATTACGTTAGGTATTTTTGTTTAAAATCATGTTGACGTACAGACTGTCGATCAGTGTGCAATTTTTAAAAAATATGAATACTATCTACTTCTTGGATCCATAGTTACTGGCTGTCAAAGCAGTCAGTAACTGACACGCCTTGTGGCGTCTTTTAGGGCAGCAGCAAACTGCTTCCACTTTATTCGGTCGACGGTCATCCTTCGTGCAGTGCCCCAGACCTGGGTCACTTTTGCATCTCGGCCTCCACAGTTCTCCGCCAAGTTGTTTTTGGTCGGCCTCTCTTCAGCCTTCCTTCTGGGGTCCATAGCATAGTTGTTCTTGTGATGTCATCGGGGTCTCTTCTGAGGATGTGCCCAACCCAACTCCAGCGTCTGCCAGCTATAATGTGTGAATAATATAATCATGGAATAATCGAAAAACGTTATTGTTAGTGTTGAACAAAATCGACATAATTGCACTCCGGGTAAACCCATAGGTGTTTATTCTCCATCGATATATGTAGAAGAGTGTGAATGCTAACTTTTCCTGTAGCTCGTTGGTTGTATGCATGATGGATGCATCCTCTCATACGTCCATCTCTACTAGCCTTACGTTTAATGCCAAATTCCAACAGTCTTAACCTTGATGATTCATCTATTGCAGCGTCATTCTCTAACAGGCGATCATTAATAATTCTGAGTATCTATCCTTTATTCATATCCAGTGTCCCCATCTATGGGTGCTGCTGGTGCTAATCTGTCAGCTCTCTCATTACCGCGTACCCTTGCATGACCAGGACAGTAGATCCATCCCAGTTCCTGCAGATTCGAAGCTTCTATGAATGTTGTCTTTTCATGCTGCAGCCAACCATTTTGAACCTTTCGAAGCATGGACTGAGAGTCTGACACAATGACCTCCTTTGTTAATGTAATGAAGTTTTAGTTAGCCACCTTAAGGGTGCAGTAGCTGTCTCTACCTCAATTCTCATGCTGAAAATTGTTATCTTGTAAGCCCCAGTCTGTTCAGTGACAATTCTGCCGTTTACCCTAGACCAGCGGTGGCCAAACTACGGCCCGCGGGCCAGATCCGGCCCGCCAACCAGTTTTGACCGGCCCGCCAACCTGTTTTGGCCGGCCTCTTATTGTTGATTGAAGCCATACTTTTCACAATGAAATAACACACAAATGAATGTTTGAAATAAATAATTACATGTCATATTACAAATTACAAAACAAATTAAAACAACAGATTCATTATTGTTTTTTTTACAGTAATTTCAATTCGAAGACTGGTATACATGTCTTGGCAGATGTGCAGTAAAGTAGTTTGCCATTGCTTTCTGTACGTGGTTCATTATATATGTAAAACTAAATATCTGAACGTTATTTTTTAAGGATTTTATAGGTCTGGCCCTCGGGTGTTACCCTTTACCATAATCTGGCTCTCGGCCAACCTTAGCTTGGCCACCACTGCCCTAGATGAGAAGCTCAAACCTGATTTCTCACCACGGATCACAGACCCATCTATATACACAATGACATCACTATTCCCGGCATGATCATTTATCAGTTGATTAATTTCCAGTTCTGCTTTCCCATTGCCCCAAGTTCTACACTCTCTGCCAAGGTTGATGATGACTTGCTGTTAGTTAATCCAGTTCTCATCTGACTTATTCCACTCTTCCCCTTTGAATATATTTTAAATTGTGGTCACCTGCTTGATTGTTGTCTCTGCCTGTGCCATCTATGACACCCCTCCCTCCTTTATTCTTGTTCACTTAATGTTAGCTATGTTTCCATGCCAGGAAGTGCCGTTTGTGTGTGGTGACTCGCATGTAGGCAAAATCAACGTATTTTTAAGAAACGAAAGAAATGTAAACGAAGCAATTTTTTTTTTACTATAGACTCTGAAACAATCCAATTTAAATTGTTCTATTAAAACTTTTTTTTTTGGTTCGTTTTTTGCCTTCTTCTGGCGAGGCGCGATCCTTTCAACCTATTTGGTTATATCAGAGCGCATTTACCATCCAAGAAAAGTCAACTCTGTTGACTGCTAACCCGATCAGCGTTGAAAGATACTAAGTCCTAAAAGGACCAACATTATCTATCTGCTAGCATAAAGCCCTAAAAAGGAGTCGCCAGCTACGCCAACGCCCGAGCTAGTCTGTGTAGTTAGTTGTATATAATAAAACTTTAATTAACAATATGTTTTTATACATTTCAGAGACCCTCCAAAATCGGCGCTCTATGAGGTGGCACCTCTTGCACCAAACACACGCCGGCCCTATTCAGAACACATATTTTATTGCAGTATTCATTGGGCTTTGATATGTGAATTTTTGTTGTTGCTCACGAATGGCTGTGTGATCCGATGTTACTGTAATGTTACATCAAGACAACGACACAAGTCAAGATGCATTATGTTCCTTTATTAACACACACCCAAAACTACAACTGAACAACGCACACCAAAACTATCATGTATCATCGGGACAACGCCCGGCCTGTGACAAAAGGCGGAATAACAGATAACAGACAACGATTGTAATGGACACGTCGTTTATTTATGAAATAGTTTTTATTGTGTCAGAATTGTAATAAATATTAACATTTATTATGATTATACACATCTCATTTTACTACACATTAATAAGACAATTCTCGGAACATTTGTTTAATAGAGGGAAAAAACTTCCGATGATCAGATCATCTCGTGTTAAGTTGCTCTACAGTATCTGCCTAGGGTAAAATGTACTATTAGTCGCTACCTTCTGATGATCAGATTACCTCATGTTAAGTTGTCCTCAAGCAGAGCTTCCTGTCAAAAGTAAAGGATCTTCATTTTTTTTATCTTTGTAGTCTTGGATATCATGAGCAATAACGAATGCATGTCATGGTTTCCAATGTTGACTTTTATAACAACAAGTGAGCAAGAAACTACATTACACAACCACAAGCTTAACAACAAGAGAGCAAGAAACTACATTACACAACCACAAGCTTAACAACAAGGGAGCAAGAAACTACATTACACAACCACAAGCTTAACAAGGGAGCAAGAAACTACATTACACAACCACAAGCTTAACAACAAGAGAGCAAGAAACTACATTACACAACCACAAGCTTAACAACAAGGGAGCAAGAAACTGCATTACACAACCACAAGCTTAACAACAAGAGAGCAAGAAACTACATTACACAACCACAAGCTTAACAACAAGAGAGCAAGAAACTACATTACACAACCACAAGCTTAACAACAAGGGAGCAAGAAACTACATTACACCACCACAAGCTTAACAACAAGAGAGCAAGAAACTACATTACACCACCACAAGCTTAACAACAAGAGAGCAAGAAACTACATTACACAACCACAAGCTTAACAACAAGAGAGCAAGAAACTACATTACACAACACGCTAATGACAACCAGCGTTTTGGACAATCAGGGAATTGCCATGAAAAAGCAAACATGAGAATAACAAAACTGGATTTAAAACAAAAAATAAAATATACAAGTGTATATGTATAAATATGGCGCACTTAGCTTTTCTCGAATGACCGACACGGGACTCAGTAAATGTACACCACAAAAACAGTGCACATTTGATTGGCTATCAAGTTCTAACATGTTCTTATAAGCTTTGTTTCAACAAAGACATGACAAACCTCCAAGTTTATTGCTCTTTTCTTACAATTCTGAAAATCCTTTGAAGATAATCCAGTTTGTTGTTGTTGTTGTAAACTGCCTTAGTTGAATAGGGTTACTGAAATTATGCTATTGATTGTAATGAATTTTGGAGAATGTGATATCCATTTGTCTGTCTTGCCATTTTCTTATCCTCATCTTCAATTCATTATAAATATTTCTGCCTTCTTTATAAATATACTGTATCATCATTTGTTGTATGTTCATGTGTCTGTAACACTCGTTAAAACTGAATAACCCACAGACTATACAAACGGTTCACCTGATACATTCTGCAATATGTTTTATTTAACAATAAAATTGAAAAAAAAGGGGGGGGGGGGGGGGGGGGTTAAAGTAAATCATTTGACTGGAAAAATTGTCACGCCTCAGCCGAGATTCGAACCCCAATCGATTGCTTCGAAATAATTTGCTTATGTCCCTCTGTTGAAGCCATAAAAATGCACGCTGATTAGCTGATGTGTAGCGAGAACTAAAATATAGCAACAACAAAACACCCCAAACAAACATTACCATCGTTAGTATGTGTAACACTGTGGTTTTCAAATCTAATTACAAAACTTCATTGAAAGGTCGCTCCAAGATATACGTATATGTGTATATATATATATATATATAGTATAAAGTTTCTGTGAAAACTTGGATAAAAGCGATTAATTTTAATTTCTGATTAGCTTACTACATTCCTTTAAAGCTTTGCAATTCGAGCAGGTTTCCTGATTTAGAAAGCATAACGTCACACACTCTAACGACTGCCATGTTTATTTTTTTTCGACGACAGTATACAGCTTCTCAATAGATGTCGCCGACAAGCATCAAGAAAGACAGCAGCAGTATAGAGCTGGAATGACGCAGAAGCAGCTAAAGTGAGAAGACAAGTGCCTGAAAGTAAAGCCATGACAGTGATTGCAAGACAGGAAGAAACAGATACACGACATAAGCTTGGCAGAAAAAGATTTACAAATACAGCGTCTAACTTAAACCCTTGATCAAAATGAGACTTCAACGTAATGCTAAAAGCCATGCACAAGCAAGAACGGAAGATACATCAGTGCATGAAGAAATGTTCATAAGTGACAACAGTGAGTTAATTGAGACCGGAATAAAGATGCATAACTGCGGACCAATGGATACAGAGTGTCAAAACTGGTATTCTTTGAAGATACCAGGGCAACTTTATGTAGCAGTTTTCATGTGCAACGATGAAAACGAGTTGAAAATCTTCATAGCGGACAATCAGGAAAAACTACAAGATATCATAATTGTTTTACGTTAATAACTGTTTCGATAATGTTTCTACTTTTGTGCAATAACTGTAATATTTAAAAAGGTCGATATGGTTATCTAGTCGGTCAAATTCAGAATTTGAAATCATTTCGCCAATGCAACACTGACAGGTCGGTTACACTCTGAAGCAAGCGTATCTTTCTTTTCCTGGAATGTTGTCGTCTTGAATGTAGAAAGTAGGCTTTTGATTTATTTGTTCTCGGACTTTTTGTTTGTAGTCTTCATGCTCAATCTCATTGCTGGTTGACTGTCTTTTTTCTGTGTAAAGGTGGCCGGGTTTTTTATCTTGTGTTCTGAGAGAGAAATAAAACAAAATGGAAGTTTAAATACTATATTCTATCTACCTGCTTTACTGTCTGTCTACATACCTGATTGCCCACATACCTAACTTCCTTTCTGTCCGCATGTCTGTTAGCTTACCTACTTAGCTTCTTATTTCCATATTCTCTCCGTATGAAGCAGGTAACCACCGATGAAGCCGATCTTCTTGCAGGAAGCCCGCATCAAAGCATTTATGTACTATTGCAGCGATAGTTTCTTGAGCAACTTGTTTTACACGACAACGATGCCAGCTACATCAACAACCTGATACCAGTTACTTCTTTACGACATGCATGAGTAGTTGGAGTCTATTCTATCTCTGTCTGATCAGAGACCCCTGATAACAACAATGACCTTTACTTACCTAGAATATGTCTGTCTCACTACCTCTCTGTGTAGTTGTGTGTATATCTTTCTATAAAATTGTCTTTGTATCTGTTTATCCTCCAGTCTAATTAACATTCCGTTCGTCTCAGTGTTGCTTTTCCTTCTGTTTTACAGAGTCTATGTTCGTGTGTTGTTTCAGTTTTGAACATAAGCCATGCAATCCAGTGTGTCCGATTGGCAGAGTGGTTGGTGCGCTAGCCTTTCACGGCAAAGATACCGGGTTCAGGCTTCGAAACTTGGTATCGTCATGCTCCAGTCTGCCTCTGCTTCTGAGTTAGAGAAGGTAAATGCAGTTAACAAGTAACTGGTCACCCCTTCTCATAAAGTTGAAGTCTCTAACACTTCCCTTCTCTATGGCAGTATCAACCTTAATGTGCCAGGTAGTTCTCGGACATCCCTGACAAAATGAAGAAATAATAAGACTTCTGCTCCTTCAGGCATGTCCTATAAGGCAACTAATATAAGGTCGTGTATGGGGCTGACAACTTCATAATGTAAAATAAACGGCTATAAACGCCACTGCTCCAAGACAACATAAATGATTAGAAGCAAGCTCCTTGCAAGAGGCCTGCTGAAATAGTGGCTCTATTCTCCATAGGGAGCCAAACGGGAAATTATGATTAACCTGCCACAATTTACAAATTCACTGAAGCCGGATGACGTGCACGGATAAACAACGGGAGATTATAAATGAACATCTTTCTATCCAGCTGTGACCTTTTCTTGTGGCCAGAGTTTTCTGAAAATGAACTAAATTTACACCGCGTCTCTGACATTTCTGAACACTCTGCTACCATCAGGACTTTAAGTGCCGTGTACAAATTCGATCTACTGTTAATAGCAAGAGTATTACCGGCTATCGTAGTTTGTGCATTTTAGGAAGTGGATGGGCAAACTGCGTCACCAGGAGCCGCTGGGTGTTTTTACTGGGGCTTGTGATGGTTACGGACACCAGTGCAAGTTATTGATGGGAATGGGAAAAGTTTGAGCGCGTTGATCTGTTGGAGTGTGTGAATGCAAATAACAACAGAACAGAAGAAAAACATAGGAAGATGACAAGGGGAAAGAGCTGACAGAAGGAAATCAATAAAGATGCTTGCTGGATGCGGAGTAATGGAGACAATAGCCGGAAATGAAGATGACGTCGAAAAAAAGGAAGTAAAAGGGAAGAAGAATAAATATGAAGAAGATATGTCAAACTGATAAAGTCGTGTCCCTTCTTCGGCTCCCCTAGCAGTACAGGACTTAAAGAAATTCACCCTGAGCCTTCACGTAATGTGCCTTCCGTTTGAAAGGCATGCGCGTTATTTTAGTGAATGTTCAAATTAGTTTTCATGGTGCAATTCGTGCGATTTCCGTATTTTCCCTAAAAGCTAGTGGGACTGTTTCATTGTAGGTTACAGACGGTTCACTAAGACAATTGTCATTTAGATCATAATACAAATTCTTTGCTGTGAAGGTTAGACATACTTTTTTTTGGACCACGGTCTTCACATTGCGTTTCAAGATCCAAAAGTCAAAGACTATTTCGATAATATGATAAATGAGTTTGTGTGGTGTGTGAACAAGATAACAGAACATCATTATCTTCCCCACAACATTATAATCGCTACCCACACCATCATTATCTCTCTCACACCACCATCACCTAGGCCCATACTATCATCATCGTTACCAATATTGTCATCACCGTTACCCACACTAACATTAC
The DNA here is from genome assembly GCA_024509875.1 of Oreohelix idahoensis. Classification (NCBI taxonomy): domain Eukaryota; kingdom Metazoa; phylum Mollusca; class Gastropoda; order Stylommatophora; family Oreohelicidae; genus Oreohelix; species Oreohelix idahoensis. Next base: position 946,134 of record JAMPIV010001843.1, on the reverse strand, counting down.
CATTACCTACACTAACATTACCATTACCCACACTAACATTACCATTACCCACACAATCATCATCGCTACCCACACTAACATTACCATTACCCACACAATCATCACCGTTAACCACACTAACATTACCATTACCCACACAATCATCACCGTTACCCACACTCACATCACAATTATCCACACTGACATCATCGTTACCCACACTCACATCATCATTACCTACACAATCACTATCGTTATCCATATGTAACCGCGCCATCTTGTCATCGTCATTGTCCCAGTGGTTCACAGCCTTTTTACCACATTATCTTCAAGAAGAAGATTTATTACTAGGCCACAATAAAGCCTAGAAATAGTTGTGTGTTATATTTGTGTTTTCGCTCCTTCTAGAGCATCTAAGGCGAGTATTATTTAAGTGGCCAAATTACTGCGCGCGCTGACTAAGTTGAGTGATTAGGCTTAGCGGCTTATATAAAGAAGTGCCTTAGCGTGTGAAAGACCCTCAACCCCAATTATAACCAACTTTCAGGTTGAACAGGGTATTACAGCAACATAGTAGACGAAAACAACAACAACAACAACAACGTGAAAGACCTTATTTTGCAAGAGCCGCCAAGAGAGAACAAACGAAGTTAGGCACGCCCTGTGTGGGTAGAAGAAGAACAAAGACATGACACGTGAGTTAATTTAGGTAGAAGGTGATAGTGTTAGAAAGATATAGGGATGTAGGTCTGCTACATATTTGGTATCTTGTTTAACAAAATAGATAGATAAATGTGTTTCCTAAGGAGATTTCTTTTGGGACCTTTAGTTCTGAAATGATAGATGAGTGAAAATAATGTGTGGATAGATTTTACTAGTGTTAAGTCCAGATTGCGGCTGTAAGAGTTTAGAAGCAATTATTTCATTCATCAGACCGGGCAAGAAAGGCAAAGATAGTAGGAAAGTATTTCATACATGGAACTGGACAGAGATGTTATCTGGGACTGTAATTTAGATAATATTAACTTGTTGGCAAGATGGCAACCGGGGGGCTACGTGTTGATGACTGTGCATAAAGATGACGCATGTGAGCAACAATAACACGTTTATTTACCACACATTTTTAGTTACCACGTGTCGGGGGGATAGGCCTATAATGTTACCCTATTTTATATTGTGTGAATTGACACGTGGGTGAAGGCAGGGTAATGTAATTTTCTTCAGTAATGGAAGAGATAGTTTAGGTGAAAGTTTATTTCACGGTAATTGTTTTATTGTCTCAGTCGACTTTAGTTACACCTGGTTGTGTACAGTACATAGTTGTCGTGTTAAATTTCCTTTAGGTGATGTATTTAGTTATAGTTATTAAAATGCCTTGTAAATATGATACCCCTACTTGTGGTACGCGGAGCACATTTGAGACATAAACTTTTCTGTTTGCTCCTTGCGGAGCAGGGCGACACCAGCGGGCTGAATCCAACAGAAGCCTGCACGAAGCATTTATATGCTATGGCAGTAGTTTGTTTCTGTAACAATGCGTTTTATATGATGAGTTCCCAATCTCATCAGTCGGCATATACATACTTCAGAGTGCAGGGATGAATATTGAGATGGATCAGTTGCGAGGTGGTGGTTTATGCTCATTAATGAGAGTATTCGTTGAACATATCGTTTAATATTATTTGATGCACAGTTCATTATTACTTAATTATTATGTGTAGAATGATTTATGAGAGCACGTGGGTCCACTTGGGAACAAATTATGTCTCTTCTCGTTTCTGATGGAGCATGGGGCCACCAGTGTGGTTTGCCTCTGCATGAAGCATTCAGATGCTCTTGCAGTAGTGGTTTCGGTAGCAATCTATGTTACATGGTGAGATCGCCAGCCTCATGCACAACACCATACTAGTCTCGCTAGACGACATGCATGTGTGTGTGTGTGTGCATGACAGTTGAATGTTTCACGTAGCGTGGAAAAAGGATAGTTTGACAGGTGAGAGCATAGTGTTTCTCATTATTTAACTATTATGATTTTAACTAGTTGTTGCTTTGTTTGCGTCTTCAGATTAGCAATGGGACTCCAAGATGCAGCAATAGTGAATGCAGTCAGCAACCCATAGCTGTACTGCTTGCATCAGGACCAGCGAACCAGAGCTGGTCAAGACCGCACTCCACCTCCACGTGGTGGTCCTGGAAACAGTCTGCAGCAGTGCAGTCTGGCTGAGCGAGTGCGGATCGCAATGGGAAGGTGTTGCGTGAGAAATTCTCGCAACATCGTTTTATTACAATATCTATTTTATAACGCAAGGGCAACAACTGCTTGAAATTTATAGTCACTTTTCTCGGTAAGCATTTGTCTTCTCGCGTTGGTATTGAATGCAGTTAAGTTTTGAGCTGTGGTCATTTTTGCGCTGGACTGCGCATGACTGGTCTTGCTTCTTGGTCGATCGATTTCCGCCCACCAGTGGAGTGAGCGATTTGAATGGCGAAAGAGATGCCTCGTTGAAGAGGGGATCTCCGCTATTTTTTGTTCTGTCAGGGATGTGTAGTCCTCTTAATGGATATTTCGTTTATTCGAGATAATACCTCTAGTGTTTCCCACATGTCGGGAGGCGTGATATTTCTGTGTATTCCCTGAAGGCAAGGTAAATTGACTTTTCATTAACTCTATCGATTTTGGGTCGTGAGCGATTTCGATTCATAGCCTGTCTTCGAAAGTCGTCGTCACGAGATGTTTTCCCAGCTCACATGTCGCTGTATTGTACTGCATCGGTTGATGCATGTCCCAAGGACCATTACTTGCTACTTTGTTAAATGAACTAGGTTTGGAAAACCTTTATTATCTAGAGGATATTTTTGAGGACATTATTTATACTTCGGCAGACGTGTCTGTCTTGCTGAAGTCAGGACTAAGGAGAGTGAACTGATCTCATACATCTGGTTATCTCCTGGCTGTTATAGAAAAGGATGGAGTTTTTCACCTGACTACATTTACAGCACTATGAAATATAACATGCATCTGACTCATCATTGTAATGCTGTCTACCGTCTATTGCTGTATTGAATGTTGCTGTGATAATGACTGTTTGATGTGCCTACATATTCGCGTAACCATTTTGTCACTGTGGCGTCCACAATAAATAATGAAGAAAAAACGTCAACGGCTGTTACAAGAATCATTGACTTTATACGTCGTGAGTTTACTGACGTCCTATGTGGATTGCCCTGTTATTTTTGTATGAACATTGTTTGTCTGAACACATCTGCACACTACACAAAACCAGACATGCGGATACCATCCATCATCATATGGCATCACGCATCATTTGGTGGCCATAAGCTGGTTTGATTCTGGTACCAGCAAAAACGGGGTCCCTTACCCACTTCATTTTCAACAAGAATTCATCAGCATCCTTCAAGAAATTAACATTCTTCAAGACAGTCAACATCTTCAAAATTTTCAAAGTACTCGGCGTTGCCCGGTAAAAGTCAAAATTTCAACTTTTTGACGGAAACAAGAATTTGACAGTACCCGGCGTTGTTACATGTTGCCGGATAACTCGGACTGCTGTTATCTTTTACGCAAGTCAAGCAAGTTGCTGCTGTCAAGGTTCCAGTGCTGTCGTTTTTGTGAAGGTCAAGTGCCGGTTGAAACGGGTTGTTTTCTGAAGAAGGCCAAGTACCGATTTCCATCAACTTACTTTTGGATTAGAAGGTCAAGTGCCGAAACAACTCAACACACAGTAATTCAGAAGCTCTTGTACCATCGTGTTAGCAGTGGAAGCAGTTCAGATGTGCCATCATCGTTGGAGCTTCGCTCTTTAGGACGTTGATTGACATCCGTTTTTTTCTGCTGTTCTACGATTGGAAGCCTATAAGTTAAGTGGCCTGTTTGTATGTAAACTGTGCCCTTATACTTCTGCTGAGTCTTCTGTGTATCATCTCATTCTATATGTTATATGTCTATATGTTATTTGTATATTTATATGTTTATATTTCAGCGGGTTCTCGGTTGGGTGGTGTCTCCGTTAGATTATGCCACGTCATAGAGGTCGTCTATTGTGAGCGTTTTCTGTAGGGTTTGCAAATTTCCGATACTGGAATTTGCTAAGCGACTTCTGTTGCTATTTATGTTAGCTGTGATGACATGTTTTAATATTGTTTTCGTTATTATTTCGCATTCTTTAGTTTTGTTTTGATTTGTTTGTATTTGTTAGCCTACTCTTGACTACAGTTTAGTTTCATACTACATTTTTGTTTATACACTGTGGTGTCATGTATTTTGTTTAATTATAGCGCAGATATCGTCACATTTTTTGTGATATTTCATTAATTTCTGCTTTATTTTTTAGTTGATTTCTGCGAACGTTTTTGTATTGTTGCTGATCTTTGTTATTGTTTACATTGTTATTGTTTACATTGTTTGCATTGTTTACATTTTCAATGTTTACATTCTGCATGTGTTTACATAGTCATTGTTTACAGTTATAGTAATTAGTTAATGGGCTATGCTAATGCACTGTTACTACTACACTGAGGATAAATGAATGATGAATAGTGTCGTGCACTATTGAATGAGAAGTGCACTTATGATCAAGAATTGATTGTTGATATTTCATATACAAGTTCTTTGATTGGAGACTTGTTTCCCACAGAGACTGGGATAATATAAGGTGATGTGAATATACAAGTGCTTAATTAAGACTTGTTACACTTAGGTTTGAAATAAATTAGTTAATTATTTCAGGTTTTGGACTCATATGTTAGACAACATGTCTACATTTGAGCACTTTATTGAGCAGGGTAAATTGCTTGGGAAGACTGGTGATAAGTTAGAAGAATTTGCAACTGCTCGATATGATAAAGCAATGGAAGCTGAACAAAAGAAACTGCATATGGAAGCTGAACAAAAGAAACTGCAGATGCAGGTGGATGAAAAAAGATTCCAAATGGAAATGGAAAAACAAAAAAGGGAATCAGAAGCTGAGGAGAGAAAACTCCAGCTAGAAGCTGAAAGATTTCAAAAAGAGGCTGAAAATAAAAGACTTGAAAAAGAGGCTGAAAATAAAAGACTTGAAAAAGAAGCTGAAAATGAAAGACTTCAAAAAGAGGCTCAGGCTGAGGAAAGAAGATTACAGAGAGAGTCTGATGAGAGGAAAGAGAAAGCAAAAATGGAACATGAAGAAAAGGTCTTAGCTTTAGAGTTGGAAAAATTGAAATTGATGAACATGAGTAATGGTAATGATTCAAACAAGGGTTCATCTTCTGGTAAGGCTAATAATGATACTTTTAAGATTAAGTTACCAACATTTAGTCCTTCCAGTGATGACATAATGTTCTATCTGGACAGATTTGAACAAGCATGTACAGCTCATAACATAGACAAAGCAAAATATGTTTATCAGTTATCAGGGATACTGACAGGTAAAGCTCTAAGTATATTAAATATGGTGGATGAACCTGACAAGAACAATTATGAGGTTGTCAGGGCCGCTTTGTTAAAGAAATATCAGCTTAACGAAGACGGCTATCGTCTACAATTTAAAAAAACATGTTACCTGAAAATGGAGTTGAATTCTCCGAGTTTATTGCAAGAATACGCATTACTTTCTCACGATGGGTTGAACTATCTAAGACGGAAAAAAACTTATGAAGGACTTATGGACTTAATACTTAGAGACAAAGTCATGTCGTCTGTCAATGAGTCTTTCCTTGCTTTCCTTCATGAACGTAAACCTAAAACAATAAAAGAAATGGAAGATTTCTGTTGCCAATACGTAACTGCGCACCCACACATAACCATGGGTAACTCTAAGGTGAAAGAAGGTTTACCAGTTGCTTCGGCAGCTCCGTATGGCCAAAACTTTGCTCGTAGATCCCAACAAAATTTTGATAGAAAGAGTAGCGGTAATTTCTGTCAAAATCATGGAAACCAATTTCATGGTGATTCTTCTTCGAAGAATTGGAGACAACCTGATAGTGGTCGTTACTATCACCCTAATAATTATAGGCATTTCAAAAGAGGATATGGTAATAGAGGTTATTCCTGCCGAAGACCTCAAAAACCAAACAAATAGATGTTCGCATCAATGTGAACATGATAGTAATCGTGGAAACTGGAATTCGAATCATGATAACAATTACAATAGAGACAATAATAACTGCAGAGATAATAATAACTCTGATAACTTCAGAGGTAATAATAGTCGGGGTAGATCTCAACACAAAAAAAGAGATATCAGCAGGCTAATTCTGTACAACAGGAAACTGAGGGAGCCTGTAATCATGTTGTTGATAATAAAAACTTTGACGCTGTCACTAGTTCTGCTTTTGACTTTGAGAGAGCAAACAAATGCCCCCAATGCAGTACTTTATTCGAACCGGGTACCATAACTACTTTGAGTTGTGGTCACCCACTTCCCGCTCTTCCTGCTGCTGTTGCGCATGACGGGAGGGGTTCTTTAATCTTACATAAGGGTCTTGTTAATGATACTCCGGTCTCACTACTTTTCGATTCCGGATGCACCACTATTGGTGTTAGACAATCGCTTGTAGATCCATCTTGTGCTACAGGAAGGGTTATTAAATGTGTCACATTTGGCGGCACTCTAGAAAAAATATCCTACTGCTGTAATTCGCATTGCCACTCCTTTCTTTACTGGAGATGTGCATGCTTGTCTCTTACCTAATCCTATTGCGGACCTTATTATTGGTCGTATTCACGGAGTTAGGGAGTGTACCCCACAGCAGATTGCTGCTTGGGAAGATAATAACATGCAAGCTACAAATGCAGTAGTTACAAGAGCACAAGCTCTACAAACACCCGAAACTTCACTGAATAGTGATAATGAAGTTGATAGCCAAGATAGTCACTTAGTAATCACTCGTGACTCTTTCATAAAATTGCAAGAAGAAGATCCTTCTTTAAAAAAATTCTTCGTTCTTGCGAAGAAAGGTGATCCGAATCAGGATACAAATAGAAAATCTTGGATTGCAATGAGAAACGGCGTACTTGTACGTATGGTACAAGATTCGACTACGTCGGCGCATTCGCAAATTCTTGTTCCCAAGAGCATGAGAGTGCAAATATTGCAACATGCTCATGACTCGCAATGTGCTGGACATATGGGTTTTTCCCGTACGAAGTCGAGAGTCCTTGCGGCTTTCTTTTGGCCTTTTGTCAATAAGGACATTCGTATTTACTGCCGATCATGCAAGGTATGTCAGGAGGTCAAATCTAGAGGACCACGACATGCTGCGCCTATCCAGGCTGCTGACATTCCTATTCGGCCGTTTCAGAAAATGGCCATAGATATTATTGGCCCTTTTAAGGTAAAGTCGGCCAGAGGACATCAGTTTATCCTTACATGTGTCGATATGTGCACACGTTGGCCAGAGGCTATTCCTCTTAAGAGCATATCTACTACAGATATCGCAGATGCTCTTTGGTTGATATTTTCTCGCTTGGGGTTCCCCAGAGAAATATTGTCAGACCATGGCACTCAACTCATATCTGACACTATGTCACAGGTAATGTCCTACCTTACATATTGAACGATCTCTCAGTAGTATCTACCATCCTATGTCTAATGGGTTAGTTGAGCGTCTGAATAGAACGCTCAAGACTTTGCTTGGTAAGATAACTGAAGATCATCCTCAAGATTGGGACAGGGTTTTACCCGCGGCTCTCTTTGCCTATAGAGAAGTCCCTAATGAACACACAGGATTTTCTCCCTTCGAACTTGTCTTTGGCGCGCGTTCCACGCGGCCCTATGTCTTTATTACACGATCTCATCACTGCCGATGATATTAGCGATGAAACTCAATCCTCATATGAGTATGTCATTGCTCTTAGACAAAAGATCATTGAGGCATGTAAGCTAGCAACTGCTTCATCAGAAATTGCTAAAGAGAAGGCAAGACAGTTTGCTAACAAGAATAGATGTCTACGACAACTTTGTCCAGGTGACAAAGCATTCGTCCTACTCCCCAGTAGGGAAAATAGACTTCTTATTGCATGGAAAGGTCCGTATGCAATAGTCTCTCGGATTTCCGATGTTGACTATGTGGTCGATATTGATGGAAAGCATAAAAACTTTCCACATAAACATGCTTTCGGAATTTCACGAACGTCCGGACTATTTGCTGCCTATTTTCCAGGCAACGGATGATGCTCCTGCACCTCACGGTCATTATTCATCCCTGTCTGTCATACAGGATGAGGAATCTACCTTCTCTGATGTTAATCTTCCCCTTCCAGTGGTTCCATTACATTCTACGGAATCTTGGAAAAACGTTTCTGTTTCTCCTAATCTTTCTGGTGACGAACATCGACAAGTCTCGTCGATGTTACAAACATTTCAGGATGTTCTCACTGACATTCCTGGACACACAGATGTCATAGAACATGACATAATTCTTAGCGACAATAATCCAATTAGGGTTAGGCCGTATCCTATTCCTATACACTTTCAGTCGCAGGTGGAAAAGGAATTGGATGAAATGATTCAATTAAATATAATTGAACCATCGACTTCACCATATTCTTCTTCCATGGTTATTGTCCGGAAGAAGGATAAGAACATACGAATTTGCGTTGATTATCGCAAATTGAATCAGGTCACAAAGTTCGATGCTGAACCGATGCCTTTGTTAGAAGATCTACTGATTAGACTTTCTAATTCTAGATTCTTCACTAAACTTGACTTGTCTAAAGGTTATTGGCAAGTGCCTTTAGCAGAGCATGCCAAACCTCTTACTGCTTTTTCTACAACTAGGGGTCTATTTCAATGGAATGTTATGCCTTTTGGTCTCATGAACGCCCCTGCCACTTTCGTTCGCATGATGCGTCGAATTCTGTCACATCGTTCGGATGTCATCGCATACTTAGATGACATCTGTCTCTTCAGTGATACCTGGGAAGATCACTATTTAGGGTTATATGATTTACTGTCCACTCTACGTGAGAATAATTTGACAGCGAAGCCTTCTAAAGCTTTTGTTGGTTTTGGTGAAATCTCTTTCCTGGGTCATCGTGTTGGTCATGGTCTCTTGAAGACAGAAGACCACAATACTTCCAAAATACTGAACATCTCTGTTCCTAAAACGAAGAAACAAGTTAGGAGTCTCTTAGGTTTAATTCAATTTTATGGGAGATTTATTCCAAATTTATCTTCGGTCATGGCACCTCTCTCAACATTGTTGAAGAAAGGTTCGCCTAATCTGGTCCGTTGGTCTGAAGAATGCCAATCTTCACTAGACCAAATCAAGAATATATTTTCTTCTCCTCCCATCTTAAGATTACCTACTCTTGATAGGACTTTTGTTCTTCGGAGTGATGCTTCATCCACTGGGCTTGGAGCAGCACTGATGCAAGAATATGCAAATACTCTGCATCCTGTTATGTACATTTCTAGAAAACTAAATGCGGCAGAGAGGAACTACTCGGTTTTAGACCGTGAGTTGTTAGCGATGGTTTGGTCAATTCTAAAGCTACAAAGATTCCTCCTGGGCGCACATTTCATTCTAGAGACTGATCAGAAAGCTCTTACAGCTATTCAGACTAAGAATTTGAAGAGTTCGAGATCCACTCGATATGCTATAGCTCTTCAACCTTTTCACTTCACGGTACGAGCTATCCGTGGTGCGGATAATGTGATGGCTGACATTTTGTCTAGATGCCCACATGACTCCAACTAATACTTCTGTCCTATATTTCCATATATTACAGAGTCATAACACACCTATATTACTACAATAGATTAGCACATCTGTACTCACTTTATATGTACACACTATCGTGCTTTGTTATCATCTTCTTCTGTTCGTTTTTTGAGATGATAGAGGAGGACTGAGTAGTTAATATAAGGGCCATTAGTTTACTAAACAGCCACAATTATTAATAATGTATTGTACCTTATGAAGCATATTAGTTATTAATTAGCATTATATTGCTTGTACTTTCTCAGAATGTCATTGTTGAGCTGAGGACTTACCTTACTAGTATCAAGCATGACGAGTTCTAGATTGTGTACTTACCCTCGGAATACCAGAGCATATGTCCTGGATCGTCATGTAGTTTAACTTTACTATGTACTTATGTCATTACATGTCAAAGAATGTACTATTTAAATTTTCCTATCAGATTTGTACATCCATTTTTAAAGACAATATTAGAGTATGCTGTTTAATGATGATTAGGGTAACTTGCATACGTATATTGTGTTTACATGCTAACGTGATGTGTGTTGGTGACACCTCCCCGATGTGAATATTTTTTGAGACATATTTATTTTTCTGTTGAGGTATATCCTCACCAGACACTCTATATTTAGCCTCAGGTTAGGCAATTTAATTAATTATCAGCGCATAATTCGTGCGTTTTGAGCCGCTTATCGCATGCTCTTTGATATTTAAAAAAAAAAATATGTTCCACATTTTTTTTATCGGGAGGAGGTGGTGATATGTTGCGTGAGAAATTCTCGCAACATCGTTTTATTACAATATCTATTTTATAACGCAAGGGCAACAACTGCTTGAAATTTATAGTCACTTTTCTCGGTAAGCATTTGTCTTCTCGCGTTGGTATTGAATGCAGTTAAGTTTTGAGCTGTGGTCATTTTTGCGCTGGACTGCGCATGACTGGTCTTGCTTCTTGGTCGATCGATTTCCGCCCACCAGTGGAGTGAGCGATTTGAATGGCGAAAGAGATGCCTCGTTGAAGAGGGGATCTCCGCTATTTTTTGTTCTGTCAGGGATGTGTAGTCCTCTTAATGGATATTTCGTTTATTCGAGATAATACCTCTAGTGTTTCCCACATGTCGGGAGGCGTGATATTTCTGTGTATTCCCTGAAGGCAAGGTAAATTGACTTTTCATTAACTCTATCGATTTTGGGTCGTGAGCGATTTCGATTCATAGCCTGTCTTCGAAAGTCGTCGTCACGAGATGTTTTCCCAGCTCACATGTCGCTGTATTGTACTGCATCGGTTGATGCATGTCCCAAGGACCATTACTTGCTACTTTGTTAAATGAACTAGGCTTGGAAAACCTTTGTTAACTAGAGGATATTTTTGAGGACATTATTTATACTTCGGCAGACGTGTCTGTCTTGCTGAAGTCAGACTAAGGAGAGTGAACTGATCTCATACATCTGGTTATCTCCTGGCTGTTATAGAAAAGGATGGAGTTTTTCACCTGACTACATTTACAGCACTATGAAATATAACATGCATCTGACTCATCATTGTAATGCTGTCTACCGTCTATTGCTGTATTGAATGTTGCTGTGATAATGACTGTTTGATGTGCCTACATATTCGCGTAACCATTTTGTCACTGTGGCGTCCACAATAAATAATGAAGAAAAACGTCAACGGCTGTTACAAGAATCATTGACTTTATACATCGTGAGTTTACTGACGTCCTATGTGGATTGCCCTGTTATTTTTGTATGAACATTGTTTGTCTGAACACATCTGCACACTACACAAAACCAGACATGCGGATACCATCCATCATCATATGGCATCACGCATCAGAAGGCAAACCCGGTCCCTAAAAAATGCCGTGCTGAAGTCGGATGTGTCGACCGAAAGGTGCAGATATCACAGCTTAGGCGTAAACAGACACAACGCAACCACCGTCCTTTTCAGGGCGAACGAGGAAGAAGAAGAAGAAGATTAGCAATCGAGCACTGGCTGGGTGTTTTGTTTTGTTTGTTGGTTTATTTGTTTAATGTTTGCTTCATTTTGCTCTTGGTCATTGACAGGGTTGTATGAATAAATACAGCCCCTGCCTTAGAATCAGAGTTTTATTGTTGATCGGGTCGGTTGCGAGTGTGCAAGAAAGTGATATATCACAACAGCATCATCATCATCTCGCCCACCCTATCACACATACAAAACATTAACTACACTATTATCACCATTAACCACACAATCATCACAATTACCCGCATTATCATCACCATTACCCACACATCCATCACCGCTCCTCACACCAGCATCACCACTACACACACTATCACGTTTCACACAATCTATACACTATATCCTTATCACAACTACCAACATCGTCGTCATCACACCCCTTAACATCGTATCTATACCCAAAACCCCCATCATCATCACTGCCTACAACATTATCACTGCACTACCCATATCATCTTCATCTCAACCCATACCAAAATCATCAGACCTGGAGAACGTGTGTCCCTCTTCATCGCCTGCGATCTTCTAGAGTTAGCCATGACATCATTGGTCACTTCAAACGCACGTTTAGGAACTCTTTGTGGTGATGATTCTTCCAAACTTTCAGAAACCAAACCACTTCCTCTGTTTGACTGCCTGTTTCTTGGTCTGCCGCCGTTTTTGCTGTTATTTTCAACCAATAGATTTTCAATAGCACGTGGATACCATATGTCTTGTTTGCCTTTTTTTATTAGAGAGCTGGCTATTCCGTCCAAATATCGCTTTCCGTCAACGCTGGTTTTTATTTGAGAATTGTCGAAACTATGCAGATGTAGTCTTTGACGATTGTCGCTCGTAAGTGGAGAACTAGCAACGTTTTCTAAATAACGATTTTCATTGTAGCTTTTCTTAATCAAAGAACTAGCTATATTGTCAATGTAACGTTTCTGGCTATCCACCATTTTAAATAGTGCGCTAGCATTCGCTGTGAGAAATCTTTCTGGATTATATCTGCTTGTTACAGGATCAAATATTCTTTGCGAATACATTCGACCATATTCACCCTTCTTGATCAGGGAACTAGCTATCCCATCTAAATAACGTTTTTCACCGTCGCCCTTCTTGATTAAGGAGCTAGCGATGCCATCCAAATAACGTTTTCCTCCGTTGTCTTTCTTGATCAATGAGCTAGCTATGCCATCTAAATAACGTTTTTCCCAGTCGTCTTTCTTGATCAAGGAACTAGCTATCCCATCTAAATAACGTTTTTCTCCGTCGTCCTTCTTGATTAAGGAGCTAGCGATGCCATCCAAATAACGTTTTTCTCCGTCATCTTTCTTGATCAAGGAGCTAGCAATCCCATCTAAATAACGTTTTTCTCCGTCGTCTTTCTTAATTAAGGAGCTAGCGATGCCATCTAAATAACGTTTTTCTCCGTCATCTTTCTTGATCAAGGAGCTAGCTATGCCATCTAAATAACGTTTTTCACCGTCGCTTTTCTTGATCAATGAGCTAGCTACACCATCTAAATAACGTTTCTCTCCGTCGTCTTTCTTGATCAACGAGCTAGCTATACCATCTAAATAACGTTTTTCTCCGTCGTCCTTCTTGATTAAGGAGCTAGCGATGCCATCTAAATAACGTTTTTCCCCGTCGTCTTTCTTGATCAATGAGCTAGCTATACCATCTAAATAACGTTTTTCTCCGTCGTCCTTCTTGATTAAGGAGCTAGCGATGCCATCTAAATAACGTTTTTCTCCGTCATCTTTCTTGATCAATGAGCTAGCTATACCATCTAAATAACGTTTTTCTCCGTCATCTTTCTTGATCAATGAGCTAGCTATACCATCTAAATAACGTTTTTCTCCGTCATCTTTCTTGATCAATGAGCTAGCTATCCCATCTAAATAACGTTTTTCTCCGTCGTCCTTCTTGATTAAGGAGCTAGCGATGCCATCTAAATAAC